>SSNP01000235.1:110851-342770 GCA_006937955.1 Pachypanchax playfairii
TCGTCATTATTCTTCCATCTGCTAGTGATTCATCCAGCAGCAGTCCATCACACTGGTATGCCAGCTATGCTTCACACAGGACTTGCTGGATTCTTTCTTCATTTTTTGATAAATTAATGTTGCAGATTGAGATTTGGGAGAAACACAAGACAGCTGTTTGCAAGTCAAACCAGTTATTAGTCTTGGTGTCGCTTATTAGCTGTTTCCTCGCAAAGTTTTGGCGCCTGATGCACCTTGGTTGTGTGAACGTGATGCTGTTGTCACTCAGCTGGTTTCCATCAGGTTGATTTGTTGTGATTAAGCACACGCTGATGCAGCTCGGAGCCTCCTCTCAGGGAAACCACAGGGACGCAGCGATTACATCCTTTTCTTTTTTGCAGATTAAATGCAGCCAGCGTGTGAAACAAACACCTTTTTCTTAATATTCTTGTGCGCAAAGACGGCAAATCTTTAGCCTTTCATCTCATTATTCTTCTACACACTGTAAGTCTCAGTCTATCAGCTGTTTGGCTCTACAACCTGAAGCATATGATGATGATGATATGTGATTTAAAATCCATACAATCCAACAACTACACAGATCTGAGTTTGCATAACCAGTTCCTGCAGGGCGCTTGAGATGAAATGTCTTATTTAACGTGCACCGGTTTATGACGGGATGTGTTAACGTGCTGTTGGAAGTATTTCACATGTGTTGGCTTGTGTTGACAGTTTGGTGGTTCCCAGCCAAAGGATGGGCTGTGTGGGTAGTGCTAAAGACTGTGACCTGGTCAGGGACAACAGTTGCCCCCCCCCCCCCTCCTCATGGAGCAGGTGGTCTGGAGGAAAGTTTTAACAAGCATTTAATCGGCGGGATTATCAGTGCAGAGGACAAACTGCATCTTAACTACTTCAGCACCACTTGAGGATCTACAAGCTGTTAAATGAACATCGTCTGGATAAAGTGAGCAGCCTAAACCCTCCAGTCTTCATCTTAAGAAGCTTATTGCTTCCTATTTCTAGCAGGATCTGGTCCCCCTCCTTCCACCTGAACCTGTCCCCAGATTTTATGCTCCTCATTAATCCACCAAAGTTGACCGAGTCTGATGAAGCACCTGTATTTGTACTTTTTGATTTCTTTGAATGAGTCGTGTTATCTCCCAAACACAGACACTAACAGGGCTTCATTATTATGTAGCGGCCTTCCCTGTGGATCTACAAGGGTCAAGGGTCACAGTCGAGTCCCAGTCGGTTAAAAGACTCAATCTCTCTCGTACGTATCTGAAAAGTCAGTACTGTTTAGATTTGATTAGGTCATCATCAGATTGAAACTGATCACTCTGAAGTTAATGAGACAAGAACCCAAAGCTGGTCCAGTTAGTCAAAAATGGCTTTTCTTAAAGGTTTTTGTTGCAGGCCGGGTCCTGAATCTTCATTAATGAAGTCCAGTATTGATTTGTAGTCCAGGTCACTCCCTGAGTTTGCTTTGAGGAGGGGCGTGACTAGTCGCAGCTGTGTTGTCCGGCTGTCACTTTCACTCAGAGACGTGATCCAGACTGATCGTGTGTTGAGGAAACTCCTCAGAGGCTCTCATGGGAGTTGAAGTCTCGTTGCTTCTGACTCATCAAGCTCATTTATGTGAAGCTGGAATTAGACGGCTTACTCGAGGCATTTTGCTCCTCGTCATCTTCTAATGGAAAAGTCAATCGGATGTTGGATCGAGTCTCAGAAACGACACCATGCATCAAAACATCATCTTCAGTCGCTCCTTCTGATCAAATACTTTAAGTCTGTTTGTAGAAAAAAAGAAAAAAAAACACAAAATGCTGCTAGTAAATGAGTTGAATAAGTCTGATGTGCAGTTATGGAGCTAATCATGATCGAGACTCTTTAACAATAAAAATTAACTTTTATTTTACCAAAAAAAAAGTCAAATTTTTAAATAGTAAGTCCATCGAAGAGTTAGTTTTTTTAAAAGAAAAAAAATCCTGAAACTTTCAAAGTAAGAGCTCAAAACAAAAACCTTCATGGTAACTTTTATCTGTCCAAGATCCTTCAGAACGTCTCCGTTTTATGTTCGCTGAAGCTTTTCTTTTTTTTTTCATCGTTCCCAGAGGAGATCAGAGGGAATCGTATAAAACAGCCTCTCTGATCTCCTCAGAAACACACAGCTGCTGCAGTGATTTCCCAGGAAAAAGCAGGTCACTTACCCTTTTGTTTCTTCAGAAGCGATGATACTTCACAGAACTCTTTATTGGTTCGTAACTCGGACATCATGTCCAACCCAAAACATCTGAGAAGAAGAGTCAAAGAGAAACTGAAAGGTGAAGTCGGGGGTCTTAACCCTCAACCCTGACCCTCAAACAGGTTTTCTCTTGGCAGACTGTTTTAAAGATGCTACAGCTGTCTGGGAAAACTAAATGGAAACAATCACCTTGTAAAATTGAAAAATCGCTAAAAAATCTTCTGCTGTTAACATGAAAGTTTGTTTTCTGAAACACTTCAAGCGCTGCAGCTGATGTCACCACAGTGTGAGTTCTGGCACCCGGTAGCCGAAGCTTTGGTCCAGCTGTGCTCCTCGTAGAGCTCACTAAGGATTGTAACTGCTAAAATAACACCAGACTTGTAGGTGGATAAAATGTTTCAGTAACTATCAGACAAAAAAAAACAAAAAAACGAGCTTCTCCCTTGAGATGTGAAAAAAAAAAAGCAGAATTTGTCATATTTCTTCTTAAGTTGTCGCTGGTTTCCCTGCAGCTCTGTTTCAGTCCCATTTTTATGTTAATAAGCTCATCTGAGACGGAAATGTGAGACTGTATAAAAGCTCTCTTTGCTGCTCGCGCTGCACGAACTGTGAATTTCAATGTTGAGTTTTCCATCCGGGCCCGGGGCAGTTTGACTGCTGTCCTGTCAGCTGTCCACGTTTACAGAGAAAACCCTGCAACCACGACCTGTTAGCAGTCGACTCGAGCCCACTCCTGTCTAAATATTGACTTTTCACACTCAACCTGGGGGAAACGTTGTGGAAGAAACACTAAACCGTGTGTTTTCATGTATTTATTTTGTAAAATAGAGGTGTCATTGTGATTTAATCTGAAGAAAGATTCTTATTTTATGAGTGTTGTAACAAAAAGGCTTCTTGTTCTTGTGTGTTTGAACATTGTATGTGACATATGTAAATAAAATTGTCAAATATTTCACTTCTGTTGGGAATAAAATATGGGTTTATGAGATTTGCAAAACAAACAGCTCAAAAGTCCCTAAAACTTACATGTCAGTCACCCTCAAGAACCAGGATTTAAGCCCAAAAAAGAAAGAACATTTAAATCAAGTTATTTTATTTGGATTCAGTTGTCGTCGAGGAGAAGGCGAGCCGAAACCACGTGGTTCTGTTCTCTACGACAGATCCACCTAACGTCTTACTCTGCTTCCACCAACCAGATGTTTGTGTTTTTGGAAGGTGATGCTTCTTTCATACATGCTGTCATCAGCAGATAGTTAGTGAGAGAGAACAATGGGACTGGATCTGTGTCCCGTCTGTCCGTCACTGCAGCGTATAATCATCCAGGAATCTCTTTCTACTTCAGACCCTGCAGGTTAAAAGGGTCGGAACAGACCACGGAACTGGATTTGCTGTTTTTGATGTCCAATGTCCTTCTGTTCTCTTAACATACAAGATCTTTGAATTATTATGACATTGTATTGTTTTAGCTTCAGAGATTATTTGGATTAAATTAGTATTTCCGCTCACTGAGCTGTTCTCTTTTCCTGACCATCATTTTGACCTCCACCAGTCTTACTGCTATCATCTCTGAACACATTTGATACTATGTCTCCTGGTCGGACTCTGACAGTCACCAGTAACCCGACACATTACCGAAAATGCACGCGTGTATGTGAATGGATCTCCATGACGACGACCTCTGTGACCGTGCGGCGTTGTGAAAGTGTGTGGCGATTGACTTCGGCAGATGGTGACCGATCGTGATCACAATGACCGTGTGGTGTTTTAAGACGGGGAGTAATTTAATTCAAGGTTGGGTATCTTGTTTCCTCATCTGGCTGGTAGAAAACAGCCAGTTTACAAAGAGCCTCTAACTGGAGAAGGGAAACGCTGACGTTGCAGAAATGTCATATAAAGCGGGCTGGTGATCAGCTCCAGGCTCAGATGCTGTCGGGGTCTATCGTCTGAGTTTTCAGCTTTCAAACAGTAGAAATCTCCTCTGCCGAACAGAAGTGGTGCTTTCTAAAATGAAAATATTAGTGTTCGTGCAGCGGGTGGAGTGATGCTCAAACCTAAAATGTAATCTGAACATAGTCGTGTGAAATTGATTGATGACCCCGGAGACAGAGTGATTTAAGGGGGTGTTTGTTGTGTTCAGCTGGTTTATTACCCTGCTCGTCTGTTGTCCCATCAGACCACATTGTGGGGACTGAAGATCTCAGCTCAAGCGTGCTGTTGTGTTGCTGTTTGTGTGCTCGTATAAAAGTGAGGGGGTTTATTTCAAAGGCAAATTTAAAGCTTAAATCTGTCTAATTGATCAATAGTCTTATTGCGGAACCAGGGCTTGTACTATATGCTGTATTTTGGAGTCTAATTTAATTTTAATTTACTAAAACTTGATGCTAATTCTCTTACAGAGAAATTCTTCTTTTATTGTTTTTGTACATATTTAAAATGACCTCAGCTTTAAGCGCTCTTGTGGTTGAACTGGATCGGTGGTGTCTACAGAATCTGGTCTTTGAGGAACAGCTGTACCCGTCTCAGTCTTATTTTTTAAATAGCTGTAAAATCGTATGCAGACACCTGACTGTGTGGGGTCTAATCTGCAGCTGGAGACTCTGTTAACCAGACAGAGAAAATGGGATAATGGCATATGCTACATATGAGTCATTAAACAGGAGCTGAAGGAAGTTAAACCACAACCTTGTAAGTCCCAGTTTTGCTCAGAGGCTTTATAAAATGTAAGCAGTTCATCTGGTAAAAGGCACCTTTTTTATTTTTAGCATGTCTTTATTTTAGCAGGCACTGCTGAGAAAGAAATTGATTCTCACTTTGAATTTGGCACATTACAGAAAAGTTCACAGGGCAAAAAACACAAAAGACTGAAAAGATGTGTGATGAGTTTGTTGGAGACTAAGTTTAAACTAATAATAAATTGCTGCAGTCTTTGAATCTTTAAACTACCCTGCAAATGATTGCCATCTTCTGCTTGAGTCCTGCCACTCTAAACCGTGTGTTAACCAGATGCTCAGGTTCAAAAACAAGCAGACTGCCTCATCTAAATTTACCAGCAGAATACCAAAGTTCATCCCAGATTTGATGATTTAGACATGCGTTGTCTGAGTAGTTGAGCAGATCCACCAGGCTTTACGAACATAGATGAGTATCATCTGTATAGAAAAGAAAATGTGTGCCTCATATTAACTAATGACAGTTTATATACAGTGGGGCAAAAAAGTATTTAGTCAGCCACCAATTGTGTAAGTTCTCCCACTTAAAAAGATCAGAGAGGCCTGTAATTTTCATCATAGGTATACCTCCACTATGAGAGACAAAATGAGGAAAAAAAATCCAGAAAATCACATTGTCTGATTTTTAAAGAATTTATTTGCAAATTATGGTGGAAAATAAGTATTTGGTCACCTACAAACAAGTAAGATTTCTGGCTTTCACAGACCTGTAACTTCTTTAAGAGGCTCCTTGGTCCTCCACTCGTTACCTGTATTAATGGCACCTGTGTGAACTCGTTATCAGTATAAAAGACACCTGTCCACAACCTCAAACAGTCACGCTCCAAACTCCACTATGGCCAAGACCAAAGAGCTGTCAAAGGACACCAGAAACAAAATTGTAGACCTTCACCAGGCTGGGAAGACTGAATCTGCAATAGGTAAGCAGCTTGGTGTGAAGAAATCAACTGTGGGAGCAATTATTAGAAAATGGAAGACATACAAGACCACTGATAATCTCCCTCGATCTGGGGCTCCACGCAAGATCTCACCCCGTGGGGTCAAAATGATCACAAGAACGGTGAGCAAAAATCCCAGAACCACACGGAGGGACCTAGTGAATGACCTGCAGAGAGCTGGGACCAAAGTAACAAAGGCTACCATCAGTAACACACTACGCCGCCAGGGACTCAAATCCTGCAGTGCCAGACGTGTCCCCCTGCTGAAGCCAGGACACGTCCAGGCCCGTCTGCGGTTTGCTAGAGAGCATTTGGATGATCCAGAAGAGGATTGGGAGAACATCATATGGTCAGATGAAACCAAAATAGAACTTTTTGGTAGAAACTCAACTTGTCGTGTTTGGAGGGGAAAGAATGCTGAGTTGGATCCAAAGAACACCATACCTACTGTAAAGCATGGGGGTGGAACCATCATGCTTTGGGGCTGTTTTTCTGCAAGGGGACCAGGACGACTGATCCGTGTAAAGGAAAGAATGAATGGGGCCATGTATCGTAAGATTTTGAGTGAAAACCTCCTTCCATCAGCAAGGGCATTGAAAATGAGACGTGGCTGGGTCTTTCAGCATGACAATGATCCCAAACACACCGCCCGGGCAACGAAGGAGTGGCTTCGTAAGAAGCATTTCAAGGTCCTGGAGTGGCCTAGCCAGTCTCCAGATCTCAACCCCATAGAAAATCTCTGGAGGGAGTTGAAAGTCCGTGTTGCCCAGCGTCAGCCCCAAAACATCACTGCTCTAGAGGAGATCTGCATGGAGGAATGGGCCAAAATACCAGCAACAGTGTGTGAAAACCTTGTGAAGACTTACAGAAAACGTTTGACCTCTGTCATTGCCAACAAAGGCTATATAACAAAGTATTGAGATTAACTTTTGTTATTGACCAAATACTTATTTTCCACCATAATTTGCAAATAAATTCTTTAAAAATCAGACAATGTGATTTTCTGGATTTTTTTTCCTCATTTTGTCTCTCATAGTTGAGGTATACCTATGATGAAAATTACAGGCCTCTCTGATCTTTTTAAGTGGGAGAACTTACACAATTGGTGGCTGACTAAATACTTTTTTGCCCCACTGTACATAGATTTAAATGTTTTGGACCAAACAGTGAACCCTGTGGAACTCCATAACTATCATAGGTACATGAAAATTCATTGTTTATCTTAACAAGCTAGAAATTACTACACAAACAGGTGAAATTTAAAAGCGCATAGTGGTGGATTATCTTATGTTCATTTAACAGAAAAGGCAGAGAAGATCAGAAGTTCTGAGAGGATGTAAAGTAGTCCAAGGCCTATGAAGAAGACATGAGATGCCTGGAGAACAGTTGCAGAATATGATCTCTAACTCAGACAGTGAATATTGCATTTGTCTAGGTATGTTAATGACTTGAATGCAAGGCAGTTGAAATTATTAGCAAACTGTCATTTTGCCAAATGACCCTGCCTGAATGCTTGTTTTAAAGTTTAAAGGCTAAGCTCTGACTGTAATGTAATACCAAACTGCTTAAAAATATTACAATTAAAACTTAACTGATTTATGGACTTAATTTAAGTTTCTTCATAACATGTTGTTCTTTGACAAACAGGAAATGAAGTGTAAACGTTAGTCTGGTTGGTATTTGTACTAGTAAATAGGCATCAGGGAACAAAATATGTTTAATATTGGACCAAAGTAGGAGAAATCAGTGCTGCTTTTGGCCTGCTTGCATTTAATAAAGTCACTTAAAACTAATTTCCTAAACCCAGCCCCTAACGCCTAAAGACCCCTTATTTATCTCTGTTACAGTGGTGCATTGTCTCAACTGGGCCTCCGATGTTTGCTCTGGTTACAGTCTGGTTTATATGTTTGCAGGGCTTTTTTTTTTTTCTTTTCGAAATGCATAACAGAAACACTGTCCTGCTTGTTATGCACCTCAGACTGCTGCTGCTCCTTTACTCTGATACATAACACATGTATGCTAGCACAATTGCTAATGAGGGAGCTAAGATCTATTTGTGGCTTTGCCTTGAATAATACATTACACTGAGTTAGGGCAGAGATTGCACAGACACACATGCATTCAGGCATTTAAAAACAACAAATTCTTAAGAAATCTGAGGGGTTTTTTAGTGCATCAAGGACAAAGTGTGCAAATAAAGAAAGGATGCGAGCGCATTGCGAGCATTCACCCAAAATGAATTCCTTTCTGAGGTTTATTGAGGAGCTGCTATTAAAAGATAGAAGGAACATCACTGTCATGAAACAATAGCCCATTTTATAAATCAGCCGCATCGGATCAACCCGAAATGTTTCCTATTAAGGCCGTCGCTGGTCCACTTTAGTAGTTATTGCTGACCAAACAGAAAAGGCTCAACACCGACATCAGTGACATGACCAGTCTGCTTTCATGCAACTTTACCCACTTTCAGAGCGCTTCCAGATCATTCTCATAGTTCGACCTCTGACTTCATGTCTCCTCGTTTTGTGTCTGTTCAGGCTCTGGATGTAGATCGCAGCGTTCTCTACAAGATGAAGAAGTCAGTCAAGGCCATCTACGCGTCTGGTCTGGGTAAGTCACCTGATTCTGTTTTTTTCCAACCAGTTGAGCTGAATTTGATTTAGAGTCTCACGTTGAAGAAAGTTTGATTTCAAACTTCGAACTTTTTTGTTTCATGTGCATTTTCTTTCTCTACTATTTACTGTAAATTGACAGAAAGTACGTCGCCGATAAAAAATAATTTGTGGTTCCTGTGGACTAGAAACTATTTTGATATATTTGGTGTTTTTAATCCTTTTGAGGCAGAGATTGGAGGGAAATAACAGACTCTGGCCTCAGTGTGTGTGTTATTTCTGTAGTCTTTATGGGTGCCTGTGCTGGTGTCGGGGTGTTTTCAGTGTCTTTTGTTTGGCCTGTCTGACAGAACCCTGCTGAGAGAGGAGAGAATCCTCTGAACAATGTGCTGAGCGGGTCAGTTCTCTCTTTTTTTTATTTTCTTTTTAAGAACAGTGTGCGCTCTGTTCAGGCCAGAGGGACAGCTGTCTGATTCAGACCCCCAAAAGGAACAGCTGGGAGGGGGACACACACTCTGCGTTTGTATGTGGGTGCTGAAGCATGGACAGACGCATGTTCTCTCTTCACCGTTAAGCATGTGTTTACACTTAAATATGTTCCCCAAACACCCAGAACGACGCACGCTAGTCGTGTCTCACATGTAAATAAAGAACTTTTATTAGAAAGCTAGCCTGTGATTTTTGGTTTGATTTTAGTTGGAGATAGAAAAAACCTGTAAACATGAAGCTAGTCTGGATTTCCATCCGTTCTTATCAGTGTTTATAGTAGAAACAGTTTCCAGTTCGGAGAAAAGCCTCTGAGAACAGTCTGAACAATGTAGCTGATAACTGAGGATTATATTTACCTCCGTTAGTCGTCGTCTCTCCTTTTACACTTTTGGTTTTGTGGCTATTTAGTGTTTGATGTCTTTGTGTGTTCAGATTTCTGCTGAATGTAGCCGCTTTCTGATGCTGTCGTCACAGCAAACGGTACAAAAGCAAACAGCGACGAGGTGGCGTTCGCAGCAACAACCACATTTCATCCTGTTAAAAATATATATTCTAACAGCGTTAAAATGAGCAGAAACCGAAAATGCAGACATCAGAGCTCTTGTAATCTAAATTCAAGGAAAACCTGATGAAAACACAAAGATATCTTGATATTCCTCAGATAAGGGTGTGCGTGTGTCCCTGCTGTGACGAGCTGTCAAATCTCCAACTCGGCAGGAATATTTTCAGCTCTGACACGAGGAACACGTGGGGTTGTGAATAGCAGAGTTAATGCTTTCGGGGAAGGAAAAAGCAGAAGCTGAGTTAGCAGATGGAAAAAAGGTGTGAAGGTGAACATGAATGTGGGCAGAGAGAAACGTAGAGGAAGCTTGTAAATGAAGGAGGCATCGTGGAGCGGCTGCAGGAAGCTGTCAGGGTGTCGGCTCAGGGGATTGATGAATAAACCAGCCCGCTGGAGCAGATGATGATGATGATGAACACTGTTTCACAGCTGATGTATCTGGATTTGATGCTGCCGGCACCGATGCGGTATATGATGCACGCTTTCATTAGAGGAATTGGTTTTAAATCCGTCTTCACAGAAGCTTCATGAATAAACTAAATGTAGCTCCAGTAAGACACGATTCCTGTTTTATCAGTATTTACATATACAGGAAGTACCGCGTGTTTCACCTCACCAAAAACTGCATTCAGACATTTTAAAGAGGTCCTTCCATTAAAACAGTTTTTCTGAGGTTTCTGTTGAATATTTTAGCTCCACAGGTGTTCTTACCTTCATACTGGGTGTGAAAACAGGTCAATAACTTCTCTTTCAGTTTTAATCTCTCAAACTATGCAGGTGGCGATAACACCTGAGTCCGAACGGCCTGTATCTGTTTCATCACAACTCCTTTGTTTGTTAGTATTCATCAGCTCCCGCAGTTGAAACCACGCCTAGCATGCTGCTGGCTAAAAGCTGTTAGCATAAGACGTAGCAAACAGGAAAAGAGAACGTCTGACGTTGCCATGCGCAGCGGGGCAGGAAACAATATACCTTGCTCTCATAGGCTAGTTTGTTAGCCAATCAGAGTCCAGCAAATTAGAATAATGAATATGAATGAGCTGCAGACGAAGCAGCCTGACGGAACAAGTCGGAACCATCCGAATTTTAATGCAGACAGATTGAAAGGTCTGTTAATAAGTGTTCCCTGACGTTTTTTAGATATAAAATGTTTCATATTACTGGTTAATACTTAAGAAATATCCACAAAGTCCTGAAATTTGTACTTTAAAGAAAACAGGAGCTCACATCCCAAATGAAGGACGAGTTCAACAAAACTTCTGCCACAGTTTGAGTTCCGACTACTGAAACAGCCTGGACTGGACCCAGCGTGTCACAACTCAGTGTGAATAAAAAAAAAAGACTTGAAACAAAGAGACTGTCTAACTCCTTTAATCACATGTTTTATTTTCCTGCTTCTGAATCTCTTTCTCACGCCCGAGCTTCTGCTTTTTTTGTTGTTGTTGTTTTTTCCTCCTCGGAGTAGAAGCTCTCGTCTCTCTGGTCTGAGCTTGTGTCTGTATTGTTACGTGGACGTGGAGCTCGGCGTTGTTTTCACACAGTCTGCACAGAGATATGGAATTAATCTGAGGTCACACATTGTGTTGGTGTGCGTCAGCAGCTCGAGCCTCACAGAGCTGTGTGAGACAGAGAGGGTGAGAGAGGGAGGAGGCAGGAACCAGCATGTTGGCTGATGATTAAACTCTGTGTTTGTGTACGTTTCCTCCTCTTTTGGTCCCTTTTTACTGACACACACGAATGCAAACCCGCTCGGCTCGACAGGCTTCGTGTTGACGTGTTCAGGTACCGTTACATTTACACGTGTACTCACTCTGTGCAGCGTCTCAGCTCCGAGTAGCAGAACTCTCACGCTGCATCCTCAGAAACAACAACAACAACAAGCCGCCGCTCTGTTTTGCTCACTGCTACGCTGAGCTGAACATCTGTCTGCAAACGATCTCACAGCTGGAAAATCACAGAAAAATCAGCGTCTTTTTAAACATATATTTAATTAGTTATTTAAATCCTAATGGGTTAAAAATATAGAATATATCTCACTTATGAAGCAGTTTAGGTTTGAAAAGAAAAAGTTCTTTCATTTCTGAGCTCCGCTGAGAATCTATGATGAAACTGAGACACATTTTTTCCCTATATTGACATTTCTGTAGATATATATTTTTTATATATTTTCAGAAAGAAATTTGCTCATATTACTCTCATTTCCTTTTTCAACTCAGATCTGATGCTAATCCCTGAGGGTGGAGGGAATTTCAGCCCCAAACTGGGTTTAGTTGCTTTAAAATGTGATCATTCTGAAGATGAGTTGTAGTTTTTTTTTCTCCAGGTGAAGACAAAGTGTTGATTCTTTCCAACAATATGCCTCAGAAAGTTTGTTACGGCTTAAATTAGCTCCGTGTCACAGCTGCATCGTTTTTCTTTTTAATAACCTGATGGATATCTCAGCGACAGTCATGAGAGCTGATGGAGCTTCACCTGTACACCAAACACACACCTGTCTGAATCAGGAATCTGAGTTGTCAAGGCAACAGCTTCCCTGTGCTCCCTGCCCTGCTTCTCTTCTGTCTCTGTGTTATTAGTCATTATCAGCAGCAGCCCGGTGGAATCAGCTGGTTCTGACCTCGTGTTAGACCGGACCGACTTCAGACTCGAGGTTTTCCCAGCGTTTAGACCTGATTACACAGAGACATGGAAAAAAAAAAAGGTTTTTATAACAGTCAGTGACAGAATGAAGTGGATTTTCCAAACAACACCTGCAGTGAAGCTTCAGCTGAAGGGAAAAGAACCGCTTCACATTCAGAGACCAGCGTTGGTCATTAAAACCCTGTGATTGATTCTGTGTGTGTTTTCCAGCCCACGTAGAGAACGAGGAGCAGTACACTCAGGCCCTGGAGAAGTTTGGTGAAAACTGCGTGTACAGAGATGATCCTGATCTGGGTTCAGCCTTCCTCAAGTTCTCAGTCTTCACCAAGGAGCTCACTGCTCTGTTTAAAAACCTGGTGAGTCTAAGCTGCATGTTGGTGTGTGTAGTGGGCAGTTTATATGGTAAGTGATAAAATACCCAGTTTCCCTAATTCATATGTCAGATTAAGACATTAAAGGTGGTATATGAAAATTGGAACAGAATAACACAGCATAAAGCCTTCAGCCATCTGGGTGCCAGGCTCGTTAAACTATGTCAAGCAAATAAGATATATAATCACCACATATCCCTGGTGCTTCCAGCTGCTTGACCTGCAGACTCCACAGCACCAGCCTCACTGTGCTGAATTATTTACGGTATTAGGCAACCCAAAATGGTGCCCGCTGCTCTGCCAGCTATTGGCTGGTTGATGTAAACAAAATGCCAACGTCGTGCCCGCCAAAATTAATATTTAATATAATATTTTACTTCAAATATAATTTTTAAAGGAAATGCTGTATTTTTTATTCTACAACCCTCTAAACACCCCGTGGAGGCATCATTTTGTTATAAATATTGCTTTTAATGAAAATATTCCATATACCACTTTTAATACCTCCCAATGCTTTAAACAGGTTCAGAGATTGAAGATGGAGAGAAAAGAGAAAAGCAGGATTCAAAATAAAAGATTTTATATTTAAATTCAGATATATGTTTTATTTTTAGAACAAAAAAAGGGAGTTGCAAGCAATTACTGTACGAAGTGAAATCAAGTAAGAGCTGTAAACAAACTCCAAATAAAAGTTTCAAATATTTCACAACATTTCAGAAGGAGGGGGGGGCTTTCACTCATTGTTACCCCCCCGAGTCACTTTGTATGTTTTCACACTAACAAGTCTGAACACATACTGAGTCCAGCTGCAGTCTCAAACCCCCCGAGGAGGTTTTTCTACTGATGTGACCAAAGAGCCAAAATCAACAACTAGTTTCTGCTTGATCTGCTCTGGGAGAACTGGATGTCACACGCTGCTTTATGAACTTAAATAAATAGATTTCAGGGTTAGAAGTCATCTGAGGTGAAGGACCTGAAACCTGCTGCTCTAACCGCTTGTCTTTCTCCAGTTCCAAAACATGAACAACATCATCACCTTCCCTCTGGACAGCCTGCTGAAAGGAGACCTGAAGGGGGTCAAAGGGGTAAGATCACTACCCAGCATGCTCTTGTGTTACTGCTATATGTTTAATACAGGAGTCTGATGTAGGTCTGAGAGGTAAGAAATGAAAACTCTTATTTACCAGCTGCAACAAGATGAACAAAGTTGTTCATAAAATATTGTATTTAAATCAAATATTTGGTGCCAGAATTAACGAGTTGATGTTTCCACTAACCGGATTCAGCAGGTCAGCAGTGTCTTGTTACTGTCCGTGGCAGTTTGTGACCTTTCACTCTAAAGTCACATGATTGGCTTTAGTTTCCATGAGGTTTGATGCTATTAAAGTAAGTAGTCTAGTGAGGCTGGTTGCCATGGATGCGTCGGTTGTCCTCATGACCCTCGGCCACTTGGCTGTACATCAAGCTAATCAACCGTTGTCGCTCTGCGTCTTTTCCTTCCAGACACTTTTCTGCTCTGTGATTTCCTGTCTTTGTCTTCATGTCTCTGTTTTAAGTCTTCTTCTTTCCCTTGAATTCTGCCTTTTATTCTCCTTATTCGAGTCGAATCTGTTATACTTACTCGGATGATTCTTGTTACACATTCCTGGAAGTGTTTCTGCGAATGTGATGTAACTAAATTGAATCTTGGAAGACTTGGGAGGAAACCTTTCAAAGCCCGATCAGAGTCAGTGTCCTAAGGCTTTCCCTCGCCTCTCTCTTCCCCTTCATCATCTTCATCGTCCACTGTCATTATCCTACTCCTTCACTGCCATCATGTCTCCGGGGAGGTACCTGTTTGGAGCAGGAAGGAGTCCAGACCTGCACAGCAGACTGTTTAGACTGCAGAGAGAGGAGGCAGGACAGTAGGATTAAATAAAGAGTTGGAGTGGATGTTGTAAGAGATCAAAGATGTCTATAGAGACAAATTAACTTGTGTGGGTTGAGAGGATGCTTTATGGCAAGAATCACAGCTGCTTTATAAATATCTCATTCAGTTAGTGCTTCAGATTTGCAGAGAATGTTGCATCATCTCAGATGGAATCCAGCCTGATCTTCAGCGTGTTCATTTCCCTGCAAGCTGCAGCCACTGAAATAACTACAAAATTATTAACTTAATTTAGAAAATATTAGCTGCAGTTATTAGCCTCTAAAAAGCAAACATACAGTTTCTCTGGTTATTTTAGTATTATAGTTTTTTTATAGTATAATAGTTTTTAATCTCCACAAAGCCAAAGTGTATGTCACTTTTTTGTTGCAGTTTTATTCATATAAAAGCTTTTAATTGGATCTGATTGAGGATGAAAAGGCTTTTTGGTGACGATCGTTCTTACTGAGCTTGTTAATATTCAGCCAGCTCTGTTTGGCAGTGAACTGGCCCTGAGGTAAGCAGCTGCTAATGGCTCTGTAATTAGACTGCTATCACCTAGTAACCTGTTTCTCTTCGAAAACGCCACAATTTCCCCACTTCATCTTCCCGTTAGGCTCGTCCTGCCACGGAGGGAAACGAGTTCACGTGTACACACTTTGCTAGTTTCATTAAAGGCAAGACAAACTCCCGCTCAACGCTGAGTCTGCAAACTCTGGACTTTCAGAGCGGATGCCAGCATGATGTCACGTCGACCCTCGCGGTCTGTGTTTCTAGCTGACTGTGAGTCATATCGGCTCATCGCCGTTCAGTCGCAGCGTCTGGATGTAGAACAGGGAGGTTGTTGAGCTGTCCGCTGCCTCGTTGAGGTTCAGTGGGACGTAAACAACCAGGAAGAATCCGCACACATGGACAGACTTCAGATCAGAGGTGATCACAGATTAACGTGTTTCTGACTCATTTGCATCTTCTGCCTTAACCCTGTAAGACCCAACTTATTAAAAAATAGCCAGAAAATTCTGATTATTTGGAACTGGGATGTTTACGAAGTCTTAGAACAAAATTCACAAACGTTTTTTGCTATATCATGTTATTTATAATAGCTTTTTGTATCACATTTATTACACATTTATTAAACTGTTTTTACGGTTTAATTGTAATATAAAAAATGAGTTAATAATAATGCATTCATCCATATAATAATGAAGACCTGAAACCTGAAAAAAAAGGCAAGTGGTTCATTTACTGGGAGCAACCATGTTAGAAATGATCAAAACTATGTAGCAAATTTGATACAAGGGGTATTATAGGGTTAAACTAAAACACAATCAGTGTTTTTTCAAGTTAGGAAGTGGAGAATTTACATGGAACATACCACAAATATTTTATCCTGCTTAACTCAAATCAAATATCATAAATTAGTTATTGTGGCAGGTTTTTGTTTTTAGTTTTGATGGAAACATGCAACATCTGAACCAGCTAATCAGAGCAGGTACTGATATGTATATATACATATATAGAGAGTATTTAGTTTCATTAGTCAGATGAGTAGAGAAACACATACGGTTTAGTTAAATCCAGAATCAGAGGCGTGTCCTGTTCCCTCGTGCATTGCCCTCCTCTGTCCTGCCCTACGGTGGCTGTGTGGGGTATTTTTAGCCATTGTTACTGTTTTTTCTCTGACATTTCCTTCCGCTGACCCTTTCTTTTTACTCTCGACTTGTCAGTTCTATACGCGACTTCCTCGCTTTCTCTGACAATTTTTTCTTCCCAGTCTTTTTCATTCATTCGAGCTTTTGTTGCGTCCTTTTCCCTCATTCCAGCTGATTAAAGATCCTGTGAGCTGACAGGTTGAACCTGCCACTCCTCCTCCTGCTGTTGAAATGGAGGTCAACTTTGGTATCAGTCCTCTCAGAAGCCGATAGAGTGGCACTAAAAATAAAAGCTGTCTTCAAGGAGAGCAGAAAAATGTGTGATTTAAACTTTCAAAAACACAAATCTACAATAGAAGTAGTAAGAAATCTCCAGCAACATCTGCAAGAAGCAATTTGAGTTTCTTGAGTGACTAAATTACACAATTACTGTTTAATCGGGCGTTTTGCACAAACATCTTGCATCGACAATAAAAAATCTGCGGCCTCCAGCAGTTCCTGCTGTGTTGGAGCTGCTCTGCATCTGTGAGGAGGATGAACAAATACCTGCGTGCAAAGAGAAACGCCCCAACAGTTGGATCTCTGTAACTTCCTGCTTCTGTTACGTTCTTGTTCTGCAGTGTGTTAGAATCTTCTTTACACGTTGTAATTCTAGCTAAGCTTGGCTGTAGTGATGCCTGCTATGATGTTATGTATAAAATGAGTGACGGCTAACGGAGAGCTGAAGCTGAACGACCTTTAAACCTGTGAACCAGAACAGGATGTAGTCACAGAGCTGAGTTGGTGAGTAGGTGCTCAGTAACAAGCGGTGCTGCTGATGCTAAGTTGGTTGATGTGTGAATAACCAAAGGTGGGTTATATTTACCGAAGGTGCGTTTGCTTCTGAATTTAAGAATTTAATAACCGTCTGTCATATTGATTAAAAAAATAACTTAAATCTTACTCCCGGGCTCTTCCACGGCTCTCCATCGAAACAAATAACATTATTTTGTCAGTTTCTGTTAATTAAATGATTTACTAACATTAGCAGCAACACAAATCATATAGTTGTTTTTAATTTTTGCTTTAATTTTCTGTTTTTTTTTTGTTTTTTTTGCAGGATCTAAAAAAACCTTTTGACAAAGCCTGGAAGGACTACGAGACCAAAGTGTAAGATTATTATATTCATCAAAACAAACGCTCTTCATGCTTTTTAACTTTCTTTTAACATTTGATATTTAATTTTGGATTAAACACCTGCTTAGATATAAATTTAACGGAATATCATAAGAAGTACATTGAATTACTTAGTTTAAAAATGTTTAAAAATGTGTCGTTTTTCTGTTCAAAGTCTGTAAATCTGTCTCTGTCTGACTTGTCCTAACCCACCCAATGAACGTGTGAATCAGCCCCGCCCTGGTCACATGACTAATCTTCTCTACCTCCGAGCTGACGCAGTTTCACTGATATTTCATGCAAACAGACATTTTTATAGCACTTTTATATGTTTTACAAGCTGCAAAGGACATTCCTTACTGAAAGGGTAATGCATCGTCTCTCTCTGAAGCATTATGATACAGCAGTTCCGGCTTTGTGCTGACTCAGTTCATGTGGATGGTGTGTGACTCCTCCTGGCTTTTCATTTGAATCTGCTCATGGCTAAAAGAAGCCGTCAGTAGAGTCCTGTAAATCACCCCGACACGTGCTGCTGCTCTCTAAACGCTTGTTTATTCAAGAAGTGATTCATCTTCAGATCTACAGCTTCAATCAGATGTTCTAACTAGAGTTTAGAGGTGTTATTCTGGGTGCATCACTTCCTGAATGGAAGGCATTGAGAGTGTGCGGATCCTCTGCCTCATCAGTCAAACATCTGTCAGAGTAACTTGCAGCCAAACGGCTCGGCTAACACACGCCTCCCCCGTAGCAGCAGCTCTGATGAGACCGTTACGTTTATGTGCTGACGAAGGCCAAAAATCTATGAACTCAAGCTGGACACGTTCAGACTGGCTTTGGCTTCTATTTTATGGAGATTTTGTTGGAGGATTTTTTTCACGTTGGTGTATAAATATATAAAAAATGTATAGATTTATTATTAAAAGAAGCTAAAACGTAGTTGTGCTTTGATTTTCAAATTGATCTTTTTTGATATCAAACAAGTCGTCTTTTGTTTCATTACTTATTTTAACTGTACATTGTCCAACACATAAAATTAAGATGTAACTATAACTATACTGTAGAGCATGGTGGCGGTAGCGTCATTATGTGGGAACATTTTGGTGCTACAGATGCAGTCGATAAAGGTTGAATATTTATCAGAAAATAATGTACAATATCTTTGGTAAGATGGAGAGAGATGATGAGAGATCCAGTTATTATCTGACGTAAAGCTTTTAATGGGATTATGTTGAATAACTGTATGACTGAGAACGTTGACATCACTTCATTCTGCTTTCATTTTGGAATCATTGACACCTTGTGAATGTGTAAATGTTCACAAGCTCGTCGTTGTCTTTGCAGCAAGAATTTGAGCATTTTTTTAATATTATTCTGTGAAACTCTGCTTGTTCATTATGTTCAGTCGAGCATCAGGAAAAACTGAAGCTGTTACTGTGAGGAAATGCTGTTAGAACATCCAACAAATCCCGACATGCTGCATGGAATGAACCTTTTTTCCGTTTTATGTTGTTTTGTTCCTTTTTTTTGTCTGAGAGACGCAGCAATTGTGTAAAAAAATCAGCCCTAAATAGTATCTGTTCATGTTTCTCATCTGTAAAACCAAATTTCTTGTTTGTACATTTTAGCACATTTTGTAATTTGGTTGAATTAAAAGGGTTCAAATCTACTAAAAATCAATAACCTGAAATAAGTCAAACTTTTACAACTAGCCATTTAAATTTTATTGATTATTTTAGTTTGTTTTGTCTTTATAACGTTTAATTCTTTAAAAATGGCTCTTACTGAAGGAAGAGACAATGTTTCAGGCATCTGCAGGTAAATTCGGGAGCTTAGTGCAACTAAAATTCATTTTATTTATGAAAAATGTTCCACCGTCTGCATGTGGTTCTGCAGACCTCTTGGAGATGAATTGGGTCTGTTTTGCTGTGGCCTCAGACTAACTGGGCCACGATATCTGGAGCAGGTCTCAGACTTTTTTTTTTTTTTTGGGACCTATCAGATGCTTCCTTTTAGTCTTGTGTTTCCTGTGTTAGAAACAGAATTCATCTCCAGGTAAATGGATGTATTGTGTTTAATTTCTCGAGTGCTTTGGAAAGTCTTGAGTATTTGGGGCTGATTTTTTTTCACGTTATATCTTACATTTTGTGTTTGTGATGCTGTTGTGGATTTTTTTTTTTTTTTTCATGGCGTTCTCTTTGACCACTGCGGCGTTTGCTTCCCAACAGGACGAAGATCGAGAAGGAGAAGAAGGAGCACGCGAGGCAGCACGGGATGATCAGGACGGAAATCAGCGGGGCAGAAATCGCTGAAGAGATGGAGAAGGAGAGGAGATTCTTCCAGCTGCAGATGTGCGAGGTCAGATTCTTTGGATTTTCACAATAAAGCATCAGGAAATGGTTTATTTTGATAGCTAATTTGCTTCCTTTTTGTTGTTTTTTTTTTTTACTTGGGATGAAGCTTTTTACTTTGAAGATGAAAGTATCTGACTGAACCTTGTCTGACCCGTTACAGTATCTCCTCAAAGTCAATGAGATTAAAATCAAGAAGGGGGTGGACCTGCTGCAGAACCTCATCAAGTACTACCACGCACAGTGCAAGTAAGACCTCGCCCCACGTGCAAAAGCAGATTTGATCTATTTTAAATGCCACTAATACGCAGATGAAAACAGTTTAGTGTGTTTGTTCTTTTTCTGTTCAGTTTCTTTCAGGACGGTCTGAAAGCCGTGGACAACCTGAAGCCTTCAATAGAGAAACTGTCCACAGATCTGCATACGGTAAGAAAAACAGCCACGTGACACAATATTTGTTGAGATAGATTTATTTCTTTTTGTTTCACTGTAAGAACAAATGATGTTCTAAACTTTGTTATAAACTCTGGTTGCCTCAGATCAAGCAGGCGCAGGACGAGGAGAGGAAGCAGTTGACTCAGCTGAGAGACGTCCTGAAGTCGTCTCTCCAGGTGGAGCAGAAGGAGGTAAAACACACGACTCGTCCTCATCAATCACGTTTTAATTTTCCCTTCTGGAACATTCGTACCTTTTTTTTTTTTTTTTTTAAAACATAAATACAGACGTGGAATGTGATTTACTGATGTGTGCAGATTTCCTAAAGATGTTTTCTTTTTTCTTTTGCTGCCTTCGTGTTTTCTAAAACAAGGCAAGGAGAGTAAGTGCAGAATGTTTTTATGTTTTAGTGCATTTTATTTCATTTAAGGATTAAATTAAACTCTTCTGACATCTAATATATGTTTAGGAATTTGTTTTGGAGTGTCGAGAGTTGGAGAATTACTCAGGCTGCTCTTATTTATTAGATCTGCAAAATGTGGCTCATTTTAAAATGTTTATTTTTACTCCCATTCTGATTAAAATGATCTAAAAAGAGTCATTCTAGGTCATTTCATGATGTTTGACTCTGCTGATGAGATATTTTCTCTCATTATTGGTGAAAAGAACTGCAACATTAATAAAACTCAGACCAACCAAAAGACCCAGAAGTGCCGATCCGAGTGGTTTCACGCTTCTGTAGCTTGCTCGTTTGCAAATCCTGTTTTCTTTTTTTTATTAATGAGTTTTTTTCTGCCGATGTTTCGGGTTGTTGTTTTCCCAGGATTCCCAGGTGCGACAGAGCACAACATACAGCCTGCATCAGCCTCAGGGGAACAAGGAGCACGGCACCGAGCGGAGCGGCTTTCTTTATAAGAAAAGTGATGGGTGAGTTTGTAAAATGCTTCGTATTAGATACACAGATGTTTTTTTTTTTATTCTGCTTCTGGTCTGGAGGTTCTGCTCACTACATGGTGGACTGTCCTGTGTGTTCGACAGGTTGAGAAAAGTGTGGCAGAAGAGGAAATGCACAGCAAAGAACGGATACCTCACCATCTCACACGGCACCGTAAGCACAAAAAGAAATCCCTCCATGACCTTTGACCTTGTCACTATTAAACTGTCCTTGTTCCCATTTTAAGATTGAGTGCAGACTTCTCGCTCCGAGCAGCTTATCTGGTGTTTGATTTGGAACATTCCGACTCACTCGTGCTGTTTGTCTCGTCCAGGCTAACCGACCGCCGGCTAAACTCAACCTGCTAACCTGCCAGGTCAAACACAATCCAGAGGAGAAGCGGAGCTTCGATCTCATCTCACGTGGGTTGAATATCAGTTTTTTTTTATGTCTTTTTTTTTTTTTTAAATCCTCAGACTCTTTAGCCAAATACCTCATTTTAATTCACTGCCGATCCAGATTGAATCAAACGTGGGAAGCATGTTGGGCTAAAAAATGGATTTTGATTTTTACAGATAAGAGACGCGTGGCTAATAATCACGTTTATATATCAACTCCTCTTATATTCTATCATTAGTGTGAATTCATTCCATACGATACGTAATAACCACGTGCATCTCAGCCACCTGCCAGCAGCCTCCCATGTAGGAAATCATCTGGAGAAACTAACTGAGGAAGCATGTACCAGAAATATTAAGACTAATTTAGTGACACTGGGAGGGATTGCTGCTTTTTTACTGTTAATTCTTTTACACAAAGTGTAACTTTGATCAAACCCTATTGACATTAATAAATAAATGTTTTGTTTACCAGATGATGTGCATCTTTTGTTTTTTTAGATGACCGAACGTATCACTTTCAGGCCGAGGACGACCAGGACTGTCAGATGTACGTGTCTGTTCCTTCCTGTCTGCCCTTTAATGCACCTCATCTCCTTTCTGAACACTTCCTGCTTCACACACTCAAACGTTTGGCCTCGTCTTTACCTCGTTAACCCCCCCCCCCTCCCCTTCTCCTAACTCCTCCTCCCTCCAGTTGGATCTCGGTGCTGCAGAACAGTAAAGAGGAGGCGTTGAATCAGGCCTTTAAGGGGGACCATCATGTTGGTGAGAACAACATCGTGCAGGAACTGACCAAGGCGATTCTGGGGGAAGTCAAGAGGATGACGGGAAACGACGTGTGCTGTGACTGCGGCGCCGTCAGTGAGTGGCGACCAGCCGCACGTAAAGATTTAAAGCTTCTGTTTCTTCTTTTCTTAACAACCTTCTGTTCTTCATCAGACCCCACGTGGCTGTCCACCAACCTGGGCATCCTCACCTGTATCGAATGTTCAGGGATCCACAGGGAGCTGGGAGTCCACTACTCCCGGATCCAGTCCCTCACGCTGGACGTCCTCAGCACCTCAGAGCTCTTGGTAAACCGCTTTCATATTTCCTCCAATCACGTTGCTTTAAGGAGATCTCTGTGGATTTATTTGTGACATTTTGAAGGAAGGTGAAAACCTTGGAGTGATGTTGCAGCACCGTCTCTGCTCTTAGAATAACTAGCTTTTTAAAATCGCTGTTTAGTTCAGAGATTTACAGCCTGGAATGAAACACTTCCAGTTGGGATTGCTTTCCTCGGTCGCGTTGGCCACAACCCGCTGTAGCCGGCTCCACGCTGACAGCTCGGGACGTGGGCGTGTCAGCAGCAACGATGGCGTTCTTATTAATCTGTTGAGTTTAAATGAATTTATCGGCATGTGCTCCACAGCTGGCCAAGAACGTGGGGAACGCAGGCTTTAATGAAATCATGGAGGCCTGTTTAATTTCTGAAAATGTGGTGAAACCCAATCCCGCCAGTGACATGTAAGACACATTCTTTATTAGAATAAACTACATTTACTGTTGGGAGTTTAAAAAGAACAAAGTTTTTTTCTGTTTTTTTGTGAACCGTCTGGTTCGGCGTTCGCCAGGCAGACGAGGAAAGACTTCATCACAGCCAAATACACGGAGAAACGTTTCGCCAAGAAGAGGGGTCTCGATTCGACGGCGCGGCTCCACACGCTGTGCGAGGCGGTGAAGGCTCGAGACATCTTCGCCCTCATCCAGGTCTACGCCGAGGGGGTCGACCTCATGGAGCCCATACCGCTCGCCAACGGACACGTAAGAACTCCTCTGATATTTCTTTATTTCTTTATTTTCCACTGCGACAGTGACAATAAAACTTCTGATGACCTCTCATGTTCTCTGCGTGTCATTCAGGAGCACGGAGAGACGGCCCTTCATCTCGCCGTCAGGCTGGTGGATCGGACGTCTCTTCACATCGTGGACTTCCTCACTCAGAACAGGTGAACGCAGGGCGGGACTTTAGGTCTGCTGTTGGAGGATATTGGATAGTTTCCCAGTTTGAAAAGTATTTTTCTGTGTGTTAAGTTTAAATCTGGATAAGCAGACGGCTAAAGGCAGCACGGCGCTGCACTACTGCTGCCTGACTGACAACAGCGAATGTTTGAAGCTGCTGCTGCGAGGAAAAGCTTCCATAGATATCGGTAAGAAAACACAGGAAGGACTGGAGCCACGATGTGTTCACTGACCTCATCTGTGATCTGTTCCTTTATGTACATCCTTTCTGAAGCAACAGGAGTTTCTGACAGCTGTATAGTGTCTCATTCTCAGGCTTTCAGTTTAAGTTCCCAGACAAGCAGCTGTTCAAAACAAACCATCTTTTATTTTTATAAACAAAACAACCAGATAACAGATTTGAGTGAAAAGGAGGGCGGAGACACGCTGCTTGCTGTGGGAAACTGTTTAATTACACGTTTGCTCAAGTAGCCGTGGAAACGAGGAGGGAAAGTGTGTTTGTGTGTGTGTCCATGACTAAAACCGAGATAACACGTTTCTGTTGTTTTTCCCTTCAAGCCAACGAGAGCGGAGAGACGCCGCTGGATATCGCTCGGAGGCTCAGACACGTTCAGTGCGAGGAGCTGGTGAGCGGAATCCCAATCTGAGCCTCGTTTCTGAAACTCACGAGCTGTCGGTCATGTGATTGCGTTTGTGTTCACAGCTGAACCAGGCGCTGGCGGGAAAATTCAACGCTCACGTTCACGTTGAGTACGAGTGGCGTCTGCGCCACGAAGACCTGGATGAGAGCGACGAGGATCTGGATGAAAAGGTGATTCTCCGAACGAAGCTTTTCACAAAACAAGTTAGACGAGCTACATTTAACCCCGCCCCCTCCCTCCTGTAGCCCAGCCCCCTCCGGAGAGAAGACCGTCCCGTCAGCTGTTACACCCCCAGCAGTAACTCCCACGTGCAGCCGGGCCTGGGCTCGTCCGGCCGGGACGCCGTCGGTCTCAGTAAGGACAAGCAGCGTCTCTACATGCCCAACCTGGTCAACAACGAGACTTACGGCACCATCGTTAACACCAGCCCCCCTCAGACGACCACCACCACCTCCGCTCCGCCGCTGCCCCCGAGGAACCTGGGTAAGATCAAACCCATCGACATCACTTACAGGCTCGTTCAGCTTGTTGCTCTTCAGATAACCTGGATGACCCGTCTTGAAATGGTGTTGCCATGGAGACAGATGTAATACTTAATCAATAAGCATTGATCAGGATCTCTTACTTTAACTGTCCCCGTCTAGCAGCCCAGCTGTCGGCTCTGGGAGGGGTCAGTCAGCCCACCACCTCCTGCACCTGGAAGCCAGCTTCTTTAGACCCGACGGGCCGACAGCGCTCATCCTCAGATCCTCCCAACATGCACCCCCCCGTCCCCCCCATGAGACTCACATCGACTGTAGGTAATGATCCTGTTTCAGTTCAGAGCTAAACCAACTACACAACCTTTAATATTTAACCTAAATGGAGACGGATTGTATTTTTCTCTTTTAAAAATCATCCCAGTAATAAAGTTTCAATCTGTAGTCAAAAGGGCATTTAAAGAAATAGAAGATAAAAATCTTGTGTCTGTTTTGACGAGATCTTTGTGTCAATGTTTGTGTTCCAGGTTTGGGTCCTTCTCAAATAGCAAAGATGGAGGCCATTAATATACATTCCAAGTCCGGTCAGGGTCCATTAGGGACCAGGTCAGTACTGGGTGAACCCCGACAGCTCGAGCTCTTCAGTTGTCTGATCTCTACTGAAGGAAACTCCTTTTTTTTTCTTTTTTTTTTTTTTTTCACATAAAAACAACTTTATTTACTCAGGCAGCAAAATTTCCTCTCATTCTTTCATCTTTTTATCCTTGTGCTTGTAAAGTTTTTTTTTATTTATTTTTTTTATTTCCAGGAATGATAAAAGCTTCAGTCGAAGTTTCCTGAACCGAACAGAATCTATAGAAAGAACAGGTGAGTCGGCAGACGAGCGCGCACGTTTGAGCTGTTCCCGTTCCCAAAAAGTTACACGCAAGTAGTTTTACTGATGGAGTTTCTTTTCGGGAAGCTTGAAGAGTTTTGTTGCTGTTGTGATGTGGTTTCCTGTTTCCTGTTCCAGCTAAGGAAGTGCCAGGATGCCCCCAGAACTCCACGGGTCATCCGGTGCCTCCGGCCCCTTTTCCGAGGAAAGGCTACACGGTGAGTGTCTCGTTTCACGTGTCGTGTTTTTATTTCATTTGTGTTTATTAATTCCCTCCCTGTCGTTTCTGTTGTCTTTCCTGTATTTGGGTTTGTTTCCACTTTAAAATAGAGACATTCTGGTTCTGCAGTTCTTCCTAAATCACAAATTTACTATGCAGAATTAAACAGTCCCCGCCAAAATAAAACTTTATCTGGGGGGGAAAAATAGAGAAAATACCACCGGAAGCATCGAAACTACGAAACATCAAGTTGAATTCTGGGATAAATGTTTGTTTTTTTGCATCTGTCGTCTCAGAAACAGAGACCAAAGCGAGTGAAAGCCATCTACAACTGTGTAGCCGACAACCCAGATGAGCTGACGTTTTCGGAGGGCGAGGTGATCGTGGTGGATGGAGAGGAGGACCAGGAGTGGTGGGTCAGTATCACTCCAGTTGAACTCATCAGTAAAAAGCTTTTCCCTCCTCCGTGTTTTCCGTATCTGTATGAACCAGCTGTGAACCGCCGCTGCTGACATGACCGTATTTAGTCAGTTTCTTTCTGGATCCCCCGAGGATCCTACCATGCTTCCTCTCTGTCCCGCGTCCAGCAGCACTGATATCACTCTTTGTTTCACCGTGGCGGTGCCTGTGTGACACAAAGCAGGCTGTTACACGGAAAATGTTGTTTAATCCAAAATGTGATGTAGTTTTTTTTTTCCCCTCTTCCTTCTCGTGGTGTTTATTTGCAGTCCTGTTTAAATGAAGCAGAAACATGTCCCAGCTTTTCATTTACAGGTTTAGAGTGAAGATAATTCATACTTTCATCTTCCTCATTCAAGGTAACATGAAAGGAAAAATCATTTAGAACATATTAGTTTTTATTTATGTGGTTAGATGTAGGTGTTGATGATCCTTTCAGTTTGATTCAATCTTGTTTCAGAAAATTCTGATTTCTTCTCATTTCTGATGTGATTATAGAAAACTGATGTGCATGAGATGATTCTTCTGATCTGGCACGAAAACTTATAGAAATGTCACAAATTAAAAGATGAGCTGACTCGGGTTCATTTAAGTGTTTTATGAGCTGATTCATCCACTCGGTCCTTTTTATTAAAGGAAATAAACCTGGAATTTATAAATTGTGACAAATGACATTGTTTTTTCCAATTTAAAAAAAAATATTTGAACGTTTTCTTGGAATCAAAGAGGCAGAAATGGAAACTTTGGGATTTTAAGAATCAGTTTTGGATCATTTGAGCAAAAATAGCAATTTATTCATTGTGAAGTCGGTTTGCTCGTGTTTAGCTGTGAACTAGCGTTTCACACGTTCATAATGTCGTTTCATGAAATCGATTCCTGCGTTTGAAAGTTTGGTAAAGCCGCCGTTGGCTCGTTTCTAACGTCGGCCTGTCGTCCCTCTCCACAGCTGGGCCACATCGAAGGCGATCCGACGCGAAGAGGCGCCTTTCCTGTTACGTTTGTCCATTTCATCGCTGATTGAAACGCCGCTCGCCGGTCTCACTCGTTCCTGTATCGCTCATCTGTCTTCCCGCCATCAGGAAATCCACCATCACCTATTCACATTGGCAGCATCTTGGTATGTGTTGTCATGGCAACGACTGCAGCGAGTTACAGAGGATTCCTGGGACAGTATGTGTTATCTTAAAAAAAAAATTGTAGTGACTGATCTTTGGCAAAAAATGCACTTTTTCTTGTTTTTATCTATAATGAAGGTCACATGTTTGATGCTTTTTCTCTTCAGCAGCAGAGTAAAAGACGCCTCAAACCTCAAGGTTGATTTAAAAAATGAAGTTTAAATGTGAACTTAGTTAACGTGCTGACATTCCACGTCTGTAGCAGCCCTCCTGTGTGCAGGATGCTCAAATGGTGCTAAAGTTAATCCAAGAGTTTCTTCCATCTCCATTTCAGTCACACACTGGTGCTGAAAAGGAGCTACTGCATGTTTGGAGAGAACCACTTTGTATGAGTGATGAATTCACTGTTCTGCATCTTTTTTTCACACCCTGTCTGTATCAGTTTGGAGTTAGTGGCTCAAACTCAGCAGCGACACTCCAGTTGGAAGACTGGTGCAGATTCCACCCAGTAGATGATAAATCTTTGACTTAATAGAGGAATTAGTGTAGTTGTTAGAGAGCAAGCGTCATCTGCAAAGGACAAGCAGCAGATGAACGTGCTGGGAATGATTGTAGCTGTAAATCGTGCTGCCTGGTCTTGCCTGTAAGGACACTCGCACGCTGACAGGCTGACATTTTTAAGCTAAATTAATTGAAGCCTCACAACCAGCCAGTGTTTCATATCAGCACATCTCTGGGGGTTCTGTGATGTAGAACGATGCTTTTTAAACTAAAATCAGTCTAATTTAGTTGCAGAGCAACTTAAGTGTTCATATTGTTGATATTGAGACATTTAACCCAAAATCAGAGCCTTCCATGGATTTGTGAATGAATACAGAGAAGCATAAGAGTGCTCTCTTCATCATGTGTTATATTAACTCACTGGACTAAATCATCTATTTATGTACATAGATTTGGTGGTTTGTGGGTATTTAAATGGAGTTAAACTGAGCAGTAAATGTCTTAATGCACTGTGTTGATGAGCAAACGACCTCAGTTGGACCTGTGAGCAGAACTGCAGACGTTTCTGCACGTAACTCAGTAACATGAACTCGATTCATCCTCGTTAACGTCTGTAGATCGACGCGTCGACTTTTAACTTGTGTAAAAGTAAACGGGAAAGTGAAAACTGGAAAAATAAAATGTGAAATAATGCTTGATGTCAGTGTGTTTATTTGGGGTCGTGAGGGATGTTTTAAGTGTAAGTAGCTCCATCTAGTGGTGGTTGTTTCAAACTGCACAGAAAACCAGGTGGAAATACCTGAAATATTTCTTTTGTGGATAAAATTCCAGCAATTTATATGGTCAGTGATAAAGTACCATGGTCAGATTAAAGACATTAATCCCTCCCAATGTTTTTAACAGGGTCAGAGATTGAAGATGGAGAGAAAAGCAGAATTCAAAATGAAAGATTTTATATTTAAATTCAGATTTGTTTTATTTTTAAAACAAAAAAAGGGAATTGCAAGCAATTACTGTACAACGTGAAGTCAAGTAAGCGCTGTAAACAAACTCCAATTAAAAGTCTCAAATATTTCACAACATTTCAGAATAAAAACATTTGGTACCAAGAAATTAACTTATTTATATGAAATCTGACTGACCAAAAAAACACAAACAGAGGAAAAGCTTGTAACATGTAGGCAGAGCTAAAGGCTGTTTGGAACATTCCTTTAGTACCAGTGCTGATGTCACATCTGTTTATTCTGAGTACCATGTTTCACTGCTGATTCATGTCTCACAGTAACTAAAGAGTGCAAACGCTTTATGTACCATTTAACACATTAAATAAGATTTGTGGAATTTTAAGCTATGTTCTATGTTGCTACCGTTAGCCTGAAAATGCACAAATGTAAAAGAAACAAACTTCATTAAAAAGATTTTTTAACTCACAGTAACTCCAGCTCAACTGGAGGATGATGGGAAAACAAGTCAAACTGATAATTAAAAATACTGATGGGGATTAAAAACATTCATTAAACTGTTTTTTAGGCTAATCAGTGACAAAGTTCCTCCTGATTAGCTCTGGTGAAGATTATTTGTCAATCGATTGATTTTTCCAGACTCTGAAGTGGTATGTGTTAGTCTGCCTTCAGGACTTATCTGATGACAGAGCGCAGTCAAAAGAAGTTGACAGCACCTTGCAGATGGACTGAGCCTGATCCTGCGGAGACACATGAAATGAAAGTAGCTCCGTTAAGTCGCCGTAAACAACAACAGACGTCTAGGTTTTCATCTTGAATTTTTAATAGCCTTATGATGTGACACTCACCGAGCTGCTGCACTGGTACACCCAGATGCTGCACTCCTCTTGTTTTGTGTCAGTGGTTTTCAGAGCCAGGAGGTTCTTGCCTGCACCCAGACCGTCATCATAACACAGCATACGAACTATCAAGTACAGAGGGTGACGATGGAGCACGTCCTGCCCAGAAACAAGACGACTTTGTGTTTCACAAAGATCAGCGAAAGAAAGATGTGAAAGTTTATCCGTCTACTCACACACTGATCCACCGAGGCAACTTTGACTCCATACTTGGACACTCCCAGAACCATCTCCTCATCTCCAGGAACAAAGGGCAGTTTACCATCTTGCTGTGAAAAGCAGCAGAATGTTCTTCTGATCATCAATAAATATTCACCTGCTGTAAAATTAAGGACTAAGAGGAGTGTCTTTTCTTACCTGAGCAGCATCGATGTAGTTGATGAGGTCTAAAGGTTCCTGCAAGGTTTTGCTAATCTCAAATTCCAAGTTCTCAATAGATCCCACATACTTTACCCGAAACTCAGCGCATGTCTCAGATGTGCTGTTTCCTGCAAGGAACCACGTGTTCTGTTAAAGAAAAGATGGCGTGCATGTTAAGCTTTGGAGAGGTTTAATATTCACTCCAACCTGAGCTCTTGTTAGAATCTGTATCAAGGCTGGCGACTGTGCTGGATCTGGAGAGTCCTCCCAAACTGGAGTCTACAGACTGAACAGAGGAAACAAGATGGTTACAACAAAACAGGAGGCTCCTGTTGTAATTTTACTTTAAGTGTTTATTTTTGTGCCTTGCTCTTGGTGCTGATCTCGCTGCTCTGTGAGCTGCTACTGCTGTGGCGCTTCTTGACTTTCCGGAACATCCTTCACCATGACGACAGCTTCCAGACCCCGAGGTCCACCTACACAAATCACAACCCCAAAAGTGTTAAACACACAGAGCAACCTTCTCAGGTCTCAATAAACAAGGTCAATTATTCATAATGGAACTATATTTTGAATAATGGATGCTTGTTTCTTAGCCATACAGCATTAAAAAAAAACTCGTAAGAAATGCTTACTTGCTTGTAAATATTTTTGGTTTTGGTGTTAGTTCATTAAATTGTATTAATTCCTAAAAAGTTCTGTTTCGTTAATTTTTATTAACTTTTGCTTATTTTGTCACTGTTTCGACAGAAAAATGTCTATTATTTCTTTGTAAACATGTACAAACGGGGGCATCAGATATACGGGACACCGATTCAGTCTAAACACCGGCGAATGTAACGAGCTTATCCAACTGAAAGTAAATGTTTGTGATAGTCGCAAACAGCAGCCTCTGTGGCAGAGATAATGCATATTACACAACAAGTTATCCTCCACCTCCTTATCTAAACGGTAACTAACTCACGTGTGTAATAAAAGTGAAAAGTTCCTATTTTTAGTAACTTCGTGAAGAAAACCCGCTAGTTGGTGTCCCTACGCTGTATTTGTACTTTCAAAGTTAAAACAGACTTACGATACGATATAACACAAAATAAATTCAGTTATCTTAGATAGGCTCCGTACAGCTTACCCGTTCGTACCGTGATGGTTTTAATGTTTTGTTTGAAGTTCTTCTTCAAATGTGCTTCAAATGTTGATAGTTCGGTTTCCGTTTGCGCCGACGCCCAACCACATTTAAAGGGGACGCAATCATTTACTCAAACTAAACAGAAAGTATATGAATATATTATATTTGAATATTGACACAAAATGCAGTACATAATTTGAAATATTACATTATTACAGTTTTTTACTACACGGATAATCTTAATAATTTTAAATGTTGGTAAAAGCCGTGGTTTGACAGTAACGGAACGATTCTCAAGTCTGTTGTTTCTGGACGACACGGAAATAAACGCCCCCTCTTTCATTCAGATTATTATGCACGGTTTATTATGAACGCTATGATTTTTATATTTTCACGTATTTAACCTTTAAAATTCAAACGGAATGGCCACTAAACGTAAAGTTGATCTGATTGTCCCTGCGGAGGAAAGCGACCAGCTGATAATTCGTCCTCTGTGAGTTAATAACATTTTATTTTATTTGTAATTTAGAATTAGATGTGAATTGGCTATTTCTTCAGGATTTATGTTTTTCTAATTTTACAGAGGTGCTGGTCAGGAAGTCGGGAGATCATGCATCATCCTGGAGTTTAAAGGAAGAAAAATAATGGTGAGAAAATAAAACTGATCTATATACAACGTATTATTCAGTTTTTATTTGGGTTTTCATGTAAAAATAAGCATATTGAAATGTGTCAGGTTGTAGTCGTAGTTTCAATTATTTCTACCATGTTTTGTGTTTACTATTAACATAATTAGTTTAATTCATATTGTAAATTTATTTTTATATATCCATTTAGTGTAACTTGTTATTTATATTTATTGTTGATTTTATATTTATTGCTATTAGATCTGGATAATAATGACTTTGTTATTGTCATATAACTTGAATATAACAGTATTTTTCTGATGTCCTTGTCGATGCTGGTTTCTTGTTTTCATCCCAAAACACAAGTAGACGTCAAAAAAGTAGATTCAATAAAACAGTAACAGCTTGGAACTGACAGGAAGTATTAACCCTCTCTAGTGAGATGTTGCAGATTAGCAACAGTTACTAAATCTTAATTTGAGCCTGAGAGGGTTAAAGTCTGTAGGAAATAATGATTATTGCCTGACTTTTAGCACCACCTGGAGTTTTAATGTTCCTGAAGATGATAATCCCTTGAAATTATAGCGTTTTGTTTGTATTGTTTGTTGCTGGCAGCTGGACTGTGGGATCCACCCGGGTCTGGAGGGAATGGATGCCCTCCCATATATAGATTTGATAGACCCAGCTGAGATAGACCTGCTGCTCATCAGCCAGTGAGTTTCCTGTTCTTTTTTAAAGGATTAGAATCTATTAAAGGTTTGTAATTTGATGTTGATGCCTTGTCAGTTTCCACTTGGATCACTGTGGAGCTCTTCCCTGGTTCCTGCAAAAAACAAGCTTTAAAGGTCGGACCTTTATGACCCACGCCACGAAGGCTATTTACCGCTGGTTACTCTCAGACTACGTCAAAGTCAGGTAGGAGGGGCATGTTCAAAATATTGTTTGTTCTTGAGTGACTCTGTGGTATTTAACCTGATTTATTATTTGTATTTGCAGTAACATTTCAGCTGATGACATGCTGTACACTGAGACCGACCTGGAGGAGAGCATGGACAAGATCGAGACCATCAACTTCCACGAGGTTAAAGAAGTGGCTGGAATCAAGTTCTGGTGCTACCACGCTGGTCATGTGCTGGGAGCTGCGATGTTTATGATAGAAATAGCAGGAGTTAAGGTAAACCCTTCTGTTTCCCAGCTGTAATCAGTTATAGGACAGAATAATGAACCAGTTTACTTAAAAGTTAAACCCCCCTGAAGCTGCTGTACACAGGTGACTTCTCCAGACAAGAGGACAGACATCTGATGGCAGCTGAGATCCCAAGCGTCAAACCCGACATCTTAATCATAGTACGGCAAAAATGAAAATGTCTCTCACATTTTATATCTGGTTTTTAGATTATTGCACAATAGATGCATCTTTTTCTGCAGGAGTCCACCTACGGAACTCACATCCATGAAAAGAGGGAGGAGCGCGAGGCTCGTTTCTGCAACACAGTTCATGACATTGTGAACCGGGAGGGTCGCTGTTTGATTCCCGTGTTTGCGTTGGGACGGGCCCAGGAACTGCTGCTCATCCTGGGTTAGAATACCTGCTATTATGTATTTAAATTGTTTTCTCTCCCTTCCATTGATACATCATACAAGTGTTGGTTACATATTCTAGATGAGTACTGGCAGAATCACCCGGAGCTCCATGACATCCCCATCTATTATGCTTCATCTCTGGCTAAGAAGTGCATGGCTGTGTATCAGACATATGTCAACGCCATGAACGACAAGATCCGCAAGGCCATCAACATCAACAACCCTTTTGTTTTCAAACACATCAGCAATCTAAAGGTAAGAGTTTCTGCTTTAACCTGAAACATGCCGCTTGTGATCTCAGATCTTTAAGAACCGGTAGCAGCGCTGTCCGTACCTTTCAGAGCATGGACCACTTCGACGACATTGGCCCCAGCGTGGTGATGGCGTCTCCGGGTATGATGCAGAGCGGACTTTCCAGGGAGCTGTTTGAGAGCTGGTGCACGGATAAGAGGAATGGAGTCATCATCGCTGGATACTGTGTGGAGGGAACGTTGGCGAAGGTCAGGGATTATTAAAGATTTATGTCTCTCCTCAGACAAAACCAAACGCTGTTATCGTAGGTTTTATTCTCTATAACTTCAAATGAAATGCTTTACAAACCCTGAACTGTTCTAGTTCTGTTTGATAAATAAAATCATCAATCACCAGCATGATGGAGGAGCATTTAAAGCTGTTTCCTTGCAGCACATCATGTCTGAGCCAGAGGAGATCACCACAATGTCAGGACAGAAACTCCAGCTGAAGATGTCTGTGGACTACATCTCCTTCTCTGCTCATACAGACTACCAGCAGACCAGCGAGTTCATCAGAGCTCTCAAACCCCCACATGTGGTAAGAAGGAGGATGATGAAACTAGTTAAAGTGTTTTTACTTTTCCAGTTTCTTTTTTTAAATAACTGGGATGTTTGTTTTCAGATCCTGGTTCACGGGGAGCAGAATGAGATGGCCCGCCTGAAGGCGGCATTGATCAGGGAGTACGAGGATAACGACCAGGTTCACATCGAAGTCCACAACCCTCGAAACACAGAAGCTGTCACTCTGAACTTCCGGGGAGAGAAGCTAGCAAAGGTCCATCTCGATATTTGACGTGTGTTTAGCATCTTCTGAGTGAAAGAGGCGTGTAACTCATACAGATGGAACATGTGTTCTCAGGTGATGGGCTCGCTGGCTGATAAGAAATGTGTCCAGGGTCAGAGGGTGTCAGGAATACTGGTGAAGAAGAACTTCAACTACCACATCCTAAATCCATCTGATCTGTCGAGTAAGTGACTCGCTCAGACACCGGTTGTACTTCATTCACAGAACAAAAACTACATTAAATTTGAACAAGTAATTATTGATTTTGAGGGTAAGAAGTTGTACTGGTGTATTTACAGCTTACACTGAGCTCGCCATGAGCACAGTGAAGCAAACGCAGGCCATCCCCTTCACCGGGCCGTACTCGCTACTCGTCTGCCATCTGAGGAACCTCACTGGTAAAGCTCGAACAGATGATTCAGAGCATAACCTTTTCCCCCTCTCTCTTTGTTGGCATCTTAAGTTTTGAGCATCTGTTTCAGGGGATGTGGAAGAGCTGGACGGAACCGAGAAAAACACGTTGAAGATCTTTAAGAACATCATTCTGATCCACGAGGTCGGCATGGTGGTGCTGGAGGTGAGAGGTCACATCAGCATCTGTCGGATTATCGTGTAGCAGATCTTGGCTGTAGTTCACCCCCCACCCCCTTTTTTCTTCCTGTTGCAGTGGGTTGCGAACCCTCTTAATGACATGTACGCTGACGCTGTCACCACAGTGGTTCTGGAGGTCCAGTCCAACCCAAAAGCACAAAAAGGCCAGTTAAACTGTTTGTTTTTATCACATTTGTTGATCTGTAATGACATTTAACCAGTTATTTGCTCATGTTGATCTCTTCGTGTTTCACTAACAGTAATGGAGAACCAAAGTGCCACTATGGACATGGACCTCTTCCAAGCCCGGTTAGAAGTTATGCTGCAGTGAGTACAATCTGTACCATAATGAAGAAGGATGAGTCTAATCTAAAACCTGGCAGAAACACGTGTTTGGTGTGTTTTCTGTTTTCAGGGACATGTTCGGAGGGGAATGTGTGGACTTTAGTGACGGTAAAATCATTTCATTGACGGTAGATGAGAAAACAGTCCACATCAGTTTGGAAACGCGGGTGAGCAGCAATCAAACGGTCTGAGATGTCGTTCACTCCACTGGATTCACTAACTTCTTTTCCTCCCTCCAGTCGGTGTACTACGAGGAGGAGAGCACAGAGGACGACTCCCTGAGAGAGATGGTGGAACTGGCGGTGCAGCGGCTCTATGACGCTCTAAACCCAGTTATCTGAGGACGGAGAGGTTTATTCCCAACCAGCTGCCAGATATTTAAAGTATTACTGGGACTTTAATACAAACTGCAACTCAGTCTGAATTAATCTAATGATGCTACTGTAAGAGAAAAAATAAGCTACATTAAGTTTTGTTTTTAGATGTTTTGGTGGTTATTTTTTGTAATATGAGCACTTTGTTTGATCAGATTTCTTGAATGAGTCTCTGACACTAACAAGTCTGTTGACTTTAAACTAACTGTGAATTTTCAAAAGCATTAAATGTTTGTGTTTATTGTATGTTTAATCAGATGTACAGTACAGACCAGAAGTTTGGACACACCTTCTCATTCAAAGAGAATGAGAGAATGTGTGTCCAAACTTCTGGTCTGTACTGTATGTCAAACTGTGTATTTATTTTACTGTTGAGAGGAAAAGGTTTTATTACAACTATAGAGGTCAAATTAGCTGTTCGTATGTTTGTGAGAATATTAACTGGATGTGGATCACGTGTGCACCGAACATCCACAAAGTTTGATCATTTTTATTGTAATCTTGTTCAAAATAGTTTGAACAATTACTCATATTGTTTATTTGATCTGTGTCATAAACAAAGCTCCCTGAATGGGATCAATGACCCTTAAAACATCTGATTACTTTTTAACCTCAAACAGGAAACCAGCAGCTTTTTAAAATGTTTGCACTTGATGTTGGATTATGAGGTCGCAGCACTACGGACGAAGCGTTTCGACTGTGACGTTTATCATCAGGATGTAAAGCTGCACAGCTCAAAATGGACTTGTGTCTGGATTTACTGTAACTCAAATAGAAGCTAATTATTGGTAATAAAGTCAAAGTTATTACACTAATAAGTTGTTCTTTTTATGTATGAACAATTTACTGGCACATACTTTAAAATAATCTGATGACAACTTTACAGTCTGTCTGAAGGGATTTCAAGACTTTTTTTTACATCACAGTAAATAAATTACAAATAGCTTTAACTTAAACCACCATCAAAATGTTTTATCATTAGAAATAATAAAATCTGCAACATCACGTGACTTTATGAAAGCCATAAGGAGAAAAGAATCAACTGGTTGTGATTGGATCTTTCAGGCTTTCATCAGTAAAAAGTATCAAATGCTTTTCTGTCATTCATGTGATTAACTCTTCGTACAACCCTATAAGCAACTCAATGTTTTAAAAGTGAAGATAAAGTGCAGAAACTTTTCAAGTCCAAAACCTTCATCCTTGGTTGAACTTCAGGAGAACCACCGAGACGAACAGCAGCATAAATCCACCACCGAACACCATCATGCTGTCCCGTCTGTCCCTGGTCTGCTGGTCCCTCTGCAGCATCTTCTCTCTTCGAGCTCGTACGTTTCTTTCTCTCTGCAGCTGCTCCCTGTAGTGATTCTTGTAAAACTTGTCGAAATCAAACGCGTCTGTGTTCGTGACGGACCGTCCGCTTTTGGTCGGTTTGGCTGAGCTCCAGGTTGAGTCACCGGGTCTGACTGGAGCGGTCAAGTCCGACGGGTTTAACAGTCCCCGGTCGTATTTGACCCGAAGAGCCGTGTTTCCCAGCACCGTGTAGGCCTCGCTGATTTCCGAGAAGCGGGCGGCGGCTTCGTCGCTCCCGGAGTTCCTGTCAGGATGGAACATGAAGGACCGCTTGTAATAAGCAGTTTTTATCTGGGCTTTGGTGGCCGATGGAGACACCCCAAGGATATCATAGTAACCAGTTTTGGTTCTGTATAAAGGTTCGGATCCGGTTTCGCTGCTGCTGTATCCTCTTACAAAAACAAACTGCCCACATCCTCGATACAAACACCGAAAACAGGGATCCTGCTGTCCGTGAACAGAATTGAATAAAGTCCTCCAAATCTGGGTATAGTTCCGGTAACCTGAAAATGTCTTTTCCTTAATAAGGTTCGTCCTTGAACGTGAATGTTCTCTAAGTTTGTGATAACTAAACTTTTCAGTGTAATTTTCACTTTCCAAACTTGCCGCAGGCAGTTTACCACTTGTGTAACTGTACTGGCGAACTTCCGTCAACCGGTTCGCCGGTTTTTCGGCTTTATTACGTCCGAGGTTTTTGAAGTCGCCGAGCAAAAACCCCGCCGAGAGTGAGGAAACGTGTACTGCACATTTTCCGTGTTTATGTCGGCTTACCAGAAGGTTGACGTTCAATATTTTAAGTGCAAATTCATGTTTTCCCTTTCCTGTTCTCTGCCTAACCGCCGCCATGTTTCCAGGTGCAAGTAGAAGGAAGAGAAGAAGTTTCTACTACAGCGCCCCGTGTGGTCGGTCGGAGAAATCACAGACATAATAAATCAATAATGAATCTGATGTGTGGCTTTACAACAGGCTAGGACTCTTGGTAAACTCTGAAATTAAAAAGAATAATAAATACAATTGTTAATGTAAATCTTTTCACAAAACTCGAGGCTTTATTTATTAATTAATATTAATCACAAAATCTAAAAGAATGTGATGATTTGGTTCAATTTAAAATTTATATGTAATAAATTAACTAACAACAAATCACTGACCCTGTTTATTAATGGCACAAATAAGAACCCTTAGTCTCGAAATATGTTCACACTTTTTTATTTTCTGAATACGACGCTAAACTATTTAGTTTAACAAATGAACATTCTAGCATGTGTTGAAAAGAAAACTGAAACTGAACAATTTTGGGGCCATGTTTTACATATATCACAGAAAAACAAGTAATCTCCACGTGTTTCTCCTTCTAAAAACAAATATCTGAAAGTCTGTAAATGCAAATATGCCTATGTGTGCTTGCAGACCTCTGAGTGGGAAGATTACCTGAACACATGCCTCCAGCATAAGAAATAAAAGCAGATGAAAAATGTTTCCAAGACATTTCAAACAGATAATTTAACACAGAATGTAATTGATAATTTCAAAACAAATGTGGAACTAGTAAAGCACAAAGTAATAAGAACATGTTTGAGTATTGAGATAAAAAGCTGTGTGTCTTCAATAAAAACTATAAAAACTTATGTGACAAATGTCTCTGATCTTCATTTGGTAAAAAGATGATGGCTAATCTTTTGTTGGAGGCAGGAACCATGACACATATAACAGGTGCATAAAGAAAAAGAGTAAATTTCCACATCCACATATAAAGTCCAACATCTGCAAGGTGCAATCAAACAAGCCCAACTGGATTTTTTAGCAGATTTCAAATTCCATAGGATGGACATAGATTTGATGATAGTAAAGCCCTTTTACGGGATGACAATCCAATGTGTTGTTTTCTTAATTGATTTATTTATTTAAAACAAAAGTGTATATAGTTTTCTGGACGTATAACATGCAAGACACTAACACCAGGCTTTTATTGTGAAAACTAAGTGTCTCGTCCCATGTAAACTGCCGGAAGTAAATTTTTCTCTGGAACAGCTGGTGTTTTCGCGGTTGCTGTTAATGACCAGAATCTGGTGTGGCAGTGATATTACTCTATTTGACTTCCTTTATTTCATCAATGTTATTTGATGCATCTTTTTCTTAGACCGTTTTAATTGCTGACATCCGGTCTGCATCGCCATGGTCAACCTCTGCTGTCTTTGCTGCGGTGAACTCCCGACTGAACCCCGCAAGTCTGCAGAACCGCGGGACTCCCGCCCTACACAGCCGAACCAGCAGCATACTGGTACCGGTCCAGACCCAGGAAGGCCGAGAGGGGAGCAGAAGGAGGGTGCAAATGGAGGAATAGCTGCAGCAGAGCAAGGAAAGATTTGCAAGTAGCACATCATGCTCTTTCGGATCGGGACTCCACAGAAAACACAACACCCATGTGGTTCCAACACAACTGAGGAAGAGGAGAAGGAGGAGAGCTCCCCTACTGAGACTAATGTTCCGGAGGAAACGACAGAAATGAAAAATAATGTTCTCCATGTCTTCAGGCTTTTATTCAAACCAGACTCTTGACCACTTTTGACAAAGAAGGACCAGAAGACCAGACGAGGCCCAGCAGTCATACAAAAACAATTAAATAAAGTGTTTTTAAAATCTGGTTACAAATTGAAAGATCTGTTCTGTTATTTGTGGGGTTTTTCTCTTTGTTTGGCAACACTAACTTGATGCACAGTGTCTTCTTTTTTTGAGATATGACCCATTCAAGATTTCACTTGTGCGGAGTGTCATTATTAATACAGGCTGGTAACAAGGCTGTCAGCAGAACAAAGTCTACACCTAAAATGAAAGGAGGAAAACAGACAAGGGACTAAAGCTAATTTCTAAAGTCTTTTTAAAGTTTTAAATACAAAAATATGAAACAAATAACACACTCCTCATAGATGTTGCATACTTAATGACTCTTGAAAGAAAAAAAGTTAGGCTACTGCAATATACAATTTCCCATGGGGGGGATCAAACTCATTGGAGGGGGGGTAATTAGAATTTGTTCTGCGCATGCGCATTGAAACTGAGACGTTATTGCGCACGCATGACTGTTCAATCCAGTAAATAATGTCCAACTCGTTTTTGGGGGTGGCGGCTGTTTGGACTAGATTAAATTGGAATATGTTTTTCTGTTAAAACGGGTATTAGTCTTGTCAACTAATTTTTAAAAAATTGAAGCGGGCGCCTTACGTCACTTCCTGCGCGCGCAGGCTTTTGCTAACAAGTTCCCTCCCAGCATATTCTCACAGCAGCTAACAACACAACCGACATCCAAGAAAAGTCTCGTATTCTCTCAGTAAAACGGAGCCGCTATCGCTTGTGGATATCTGTTCACATAGTAGGTGGTGTGTAGTTTTTATAAGCGGCAGTTCAGACGCCATTGCTGCTCTGGTTTCTTTTTATCTGACATTGATAACGGACGTTAGTTCCCAAAATGCGGACTTGCTAACGTAACTCTTTTTCTTTTTGTAGACGGTTAACTTTGATATGGATTTAAATCCCAAGTTTGCTCGGCATTGAGCCGGACTTTAGAATTCAGTCATCGGTTGAGATGAAGCTCCAGTGTGATGTCGAGGTGGTGAATCGATTGCTCCCCACGTATGGGATGAAAAGTCGTGGGAAGGGGGCGAGAGCGGTGGTCGCCATCGGGAAGCACCTGGACAAATCCAGTCCACGAAGTAACATTTATATGATGATCTGCACAGCCAGAGACAGGACAGGATCCAAGTATAGGGTGTGTATAATGCGGCTGTTATTGTTGTGGGCGGTTATTTCTCTCTGAGTACTGCATGTACTTTTCCACGTGTCTATATATACATGGGCTTTAGTGTTTCCTGTTTTTATCCTGATATGTGTGGTCTTTGTGTGTTCACTGCCAAATTAAAATGATTGCAAGAATTTATTATCAACCTAGATTGAGGGATAATCACTGTACACAAAACCTAAAGAGGAAACCTTCAAAAACCAGTGGTGTTTTGATGCTTAAAATACGCATCAAATAATAAACACACTCAAAAAATCAATAAAGTGTCTTAATTTAAGAGGTTTGCCCCATTGCTAAAATTTTTGTTTGGGTCAAAAATGAAGTAAAGTAGGACACCTCAGTTTTAGAATGAGTGTTTTTAAATTGATATTTTGACTATTATAAAGTAAGATTGGACGGTGGCTATTTAAATATCCTTCCTTTCAATTTTTTTATTATGAAATATAATGAGAATAATTTCAGCCAATTTCACTTCAGTTACTTGATTGTTCATCTTTTTTGTACATCAGTGTAAGATGGTAACATCTATTAGAGATCGTAGGTCTCAAAATTTTGCTTTCAGGAGTTTCACAGAACCCTGAAGCACAAAAGTCCAAGTTTTCTAAACCTGCTTGTTGACTATAGGACTCTACCACACCTGTCGAGACTTGTTCAAAGACTGAATCCATGATAGTGTAATCTTCATGCATAATCTGCCAATCCTTAAATTGTGAAACAGGATTTATTCCCTACTTACATTTGCTAATTTCTTTTTCAGCTGAAAGACAACATAGAAAAGTTTTTCACTTGGTTTGTGGAAGATGGCAAGGCGACTGTAAGGTTGAAGGAACCTGCTGTTGACATCTGTTTGAGCAAGGTATGACATGAAGAAGAGGAACAACGGGAGTTTTTTCCTTCTAGAATATGATTTTTGAGTTTATTCTTCTTCTCTTGCTTGTTTACCAACCACACACATCAGCTGTAACAATAAACCCAAAACAAGCTTGTTTTCCTCTGTTGAAAAGATCTCCTTGATGTATTTGTCAATCAGGAACTTTGAGGAACATCTGAACTAAACTAGCAACTAACAAGATTTAGATCCCAAAGCATTAAAGCAGAAATATTTCAGTCATTTACTCTCCACTACATGCAGCTGTGTTCCAAACTGCAAATCTGGTTCACTAAAGAGAACTCTGTCAGGATTTTCTAGGTCAGTGAATTCAGGTCAGGTATTTCAAGAAATTCGGTCAACCACAGTAGAGGATGATGTGGATGTTCTGTGTGTTACCTGACCAACCCACTGACACACCTGTAACTTTACTGATTTTTAGGCCGATGCGAACAGTTTGAAGAGCTTCCTTGCAGCGGCTCGTTTGGCAGACCGAGGGAGCGACACAAACAGCCTTCCTTTGTCCACACTCACTCCTGTTCGTGCCCGAGATGTGGAGCAGCCAAAGAAGAAGCTCACCATCACGTCCAAGAAGGATTATCCCCTCACCTCCAGCTTTCCGTTCTCTCTGGAGCAGCTGCAGGTCTCGTACTGCAAACTGTCCCGCGTGGACATGCGCATGCTGTCCCTCAAAGGTACATGAGTCTAACAGGTTGTTGACAGCTTAAGATGTGGTTTTGTTTTTTACCTTTTCATTTTGAGTGTATTTTTCTTTCTTTGTTAGCTTTACGCAAGCTGGATCTGAGCAACAACCACATCAAGAAGCTCCCTGCCACCATTGGCGACCTCAGCTGCCTCTCTGAACTCATCCTTCACAATAACCACCTGGAGGCCTTCAGTGAAGCCCTCTGCCTGTCTACACTGCAGCGGACCCTCCAGGTCCTGGACCTCAGCCAGAATTGTCTGCAGTCTCTACCCGCTCAGTTCTGTCAGCTCAGAGAACTAGTCAACCTCAAGCTAGACGACAACCAGCTTGTTTTTTTGCCGTTCCACATTGGCCGGCTGTTGAAGTTGAGGTTCCTTTCTGCTGCACATAACCAGCTTACTGTTCTGCCTTGTGACTTCCGTAAGCTGAATCTTGAGAACCTGGATCTATTTGGAAATCCATTTATCCAACCCAACCCTTTTGACCACACAATGAAACTTACATTTCCTCTTCCTTTACAAGAGATCGCTTCCAGAGCTGTAGCTGAACTCAGGTTAGATTTTAACAAACTGTCACATTAACCTTCTCTGTCGTGTCTTAAGTTCCCACAGCGGACTAATTTACAAACCTGTTCTTCTTTTGTTCCTGTCTCAGGATTCCATATGGACCTCACCTCATTCCAGCCCACTTGTGCCAAGACCTGGAAGTAGCCAAGACATGCGAATGCGGATGTGTCTGCATTAACTTCTACATCAAGACAGCCGTGAGCATGAACCTGCATCAAGTCTCTCACACGGTCGTGCTGGTGGACGACATGGGAGGCACGGACGCACCTGTGCAACAACACTTCTGCTCCCTCTCCTGCTATTCCAAATTCTTAGATGACTCACTGCAGCGAGGCCTGAGATGAGACAAGCTGATCATTTTGACTTGAATCCTAAATGATGTCTTCATCCAAGAAACATCTGTTTGTAGTGGAGGCTGCTGTGATGAGAGAAGGCTGCTGTATGATGTGGCTTTAAATGAAAGCAGCGTTTGCATGCTGCTTTGTTTTTAAAGGTGTTTAAAGCAGCTGGTTTTACATCTACATTTACTTAAATATGCACTTGTTCCATTTGCTCCAGAATAGGGCTGATCCAGTAATACAAATTCTGTTCCGCTGCCTGGTCTTTGGATTATTTTGGTCTTCCTTTAACAGCAAACTACAGGTTTATTTAAGGACTTACTTTTCTGAAATGAGGAAATAAGATGCATTTCCTGAAACAGTGTCTCTGATTTCATATTAAAAGATTGCTGTTACATGGTTGATACTTTTAAAAAGAAGATATAAAAAAATAAAAGTCATTTTTTCATGTGGTTTGTGGTTTATTTTTAAACAATAATAAAAAAAGACTTTTTATTTGTAAATATAATCAAATTAAAATCAAGTTTTGCAACTAAAATTTAAGTGGAGAATTGCTTAGGCATCATACCAAGTAACTAAAACATGTAAAAGTACCATTTCTGACTTGATGTTCTTTAAAAACTTTATTTTTATTTTATTTTTGAAGAATTTGGTCAGTGAGAGTCTTTTGTGTCTCTCCACGCGGACAAGTTACGCCCCAAATATTTTTACTGGGGGAAGGATTTCAATGTAGCACCGTTGGCGCTCTATGCGTTTCCATAGTAACATCAACAAACCGGACACGCTTTTTCCTGTTCTATTCTTTTAACGAGGTAAGACTTATAACAGTTAATTTAAAATGAACATAAATCAAACATTTTGTCTGTATTAGACTACATAGGATAATGTTTTTGACATTAAACTCTTCTGAACTTTAGAGCGCGAACGTTTATCCAATTTGTCGCATCCTCAAATTTATTATCATCATGGATGTCGGAGATGAGCTTAAAGAACTGAACTTGACATCAGAGGAAATCGACAGATTTACCAGCGCTTTCAGAGACGAGCAGTTCAGAGAGATGTTGCTGGACTACGCGCAGGAAATATCTGACCCTGACAACAGGAAACGGTACGAAGAGGAGATCAAACTCTTGGAGCAAGAGAGAGGAAACAGCATCGAGTTCATCCATCCGACACCGTTTAGAGTTATAAAAACGAGGGTAGCTGGATCGCAGAAGTGCTACGTTAATATCTGCAGCAATGAGAAAATCGGGAAGCCGGAGTTTAAGAGTGCAGTGTCGGATGATGGCCGCAGGGGGCAGTGTTGGTCACTTCCTCATAGTTTTCATCCTGGGAGACAAAACAAAGATTCTAAAGGTAACAAGTATACGATTTATGATGTGGTTTTTCACCCTGACACGTTGCACATGGCAACAAAAAACAACAAACTTATGGATACTGTGTATGACACGGCCATTAAAGGGATTCAGAAAAGCTTTCAAGTGACTCTGGATGAAAACAATGTGAGGGAGATAAAAACAAAATACAAAGGCGTCCCTCAGCCATGTGTCATCCGAAAACCCATGTCAGGATACGAAGCCAAGAACCCCTCTGAGCAGCTAGACCCCCTCGCCTTCCCATATCCTGATGTTTCAGAGCCGCAGACGAAGCCTATGGAGTCGCCTCCTAAAACTAACAGTAGCTTCCAGATTCAACCACAGAAACCCAAAGAGCCAACGATTCCATACTATGCAGTAAAATATAGATCTGTCATTGATTTACAGGACTTCAGGTGTTCCAGAGACTCTGCTCAAAGCCCCAGGCCTAAAGAGATCATCATAACCATTGACCTTCCGCTCCTGGAGTCAGCCGAAGACGCCTGCCTAGAAGTACAGGAGAAAGTCCTGCTGCTGGAGTCCAGACAGCCTGCCTACAGGCTGGAGCTTCCTTTAGCTTACCCTGTAGATGAAGACAGCGGACAAGCCAAGTTCAACAAACGCAACGGACAGCTCACTGTCACGCTGCCTGTTCAACCACCTCGTGAAGCTTTTGATTTTTGTTTTAGACCTGCTACACCTGAGAGTAATTCCCAAAGTGGTGATGAGAAAGAAAAGGGGGGAAATAGAGATGATGAAGAAGAAGAAAACAAATGGGGAAATGGCGAGTTTAACAGAGGTGAGCAAGAGAAAGAAAAGGAGGCAGAAGAAAGAAGAGTGGCGGAACAAGAGACAAGAGAGGAAAAATGTGAAGATGAGGCAGGGAGAGGTCAGAAGAATGAAGAAGAGCAGATTAAAACCTCTGAAGAACAGAAAACTGATGATCTGCAGAAGGAACATAATCAACTGGAGAACAAAGACCAAGAAACTGAAGAGGAAGAAAGAGAGCTCCCAAAATATGCACCCCATGAAGAACAATTACAAGAGAAGGAGGAAGATGGAATCATTTCTGCAGAGGAAGAAACATTCCGATCTCAGGTTTCATCTCAAATAGAAGAGGATGTAAAACTGACCTCTGCTTTGGAGTCTACAACCAAAAACATGACGAACCAGAAGAAAGTGGATGATGTCAGCATTTCAGGAGACATGAAGACTGACCAGATGTTTACTACAAATGCATCAAACAGAGGAGGTCTCACTGGTGTCTCTGTGAAGCAGCAGGAGAAGGATTCAGATGGAGATGACCTGCCAGCACAGCAAATCATCCAGATGTCTGAACATGACAACAAGTCACCAGTGGTTTTACTGAGGGAGATCGATGCAGATGGAAATGAGACTGTGATCAGTGATCATTCCACATCTGCTGGCTTTATATTCCAAAACAAACTGATGTATGAACTGGACTGATGTTTTATCAACGTGAGGAGCATCTTAAAACTCACCTAAAGTCACTTTGACTTCAATATTGTTTCATTCTGTTAAACTTTCAGTTTGGTAAACCAAATTAAAGCCTCTATACATTTAATTTCAGATTGCCTCATTTGTTATAAGATATTTTAGTTCTGATGTAATAATCCTCTTTTGGTTTGTTTATGAAGGAGATTTGAGTGGTCATCACTCACACCAGCAGGTGTCGCTGTAGACCACAGTTCAGGTGGCACACAGCCAGTGAGGATGTCGGTCAGTAAGGCAGATGGGCGGGTGCTCAGGAAAGAAAGCTGATTGGTCGAACCCCCAGCAGTTCATATTTTTCGTAATCTGATTGGGAGGAGCTGCTGTGAGACCATGTTTTATAATTTAATAAGATAAATACTCCCAGGTTGTATAACTGAAGAATAAACAGGTGAAATTACACTCACTGCACTGATTGAACTGTTTTTGAAGCTGCTGCATCAAATTTAGATGAACTCACCGACACCGTGACCTGCTACATCAACTTATATGAAAACTTGTGTGTGCCAACTAAAACCTTCTTCACATAAACTGTTGAATGTGTTGAGCGCTGAATGTGTTCTGCTGTAGACTTGATCAACCGTCCTTCACACCTTACAACTGTATTGATGTCCCCCATTGTTCTTCACCACCACCGCCCCTCCTCTCAACCCTCCACCCATCAGCCCTGAAGATCAGTAAGGACGAGGTGTGTCAGCTCTTCAGGAGACAAAAAGAAAGGAAGGATCCAGGTCCAGACAGTGTGTCTCCTTCCTGCCCGAAGGTCTGTTCTGAATAGTTGGCTTCCATCTTCAGAAAATCTTCAACACCTCACTGGATCCTGCCTCATCCCATCATCCCAGTCCCCCAAAAACTCTCCATCCATGGATTAAATGACTCCAGACCCATTGCCCTGATGTCTGTGGTTATGAAATTCTTTGAAAGGCTGGCGTTAAACCACCTGAAGTCCATCACAGGACTCTGCTGGACCCCCTGAAGTTTACATTTAGGGCAAACAGGTCAGTGGATGATGCAGTCAGTCAACATGGGGCTGCATTACATCCTGCAACACCTGAACACTGCAGGGACGTACGCCAGGATGCTGTTCATGGACTTCAGCTCAGCATTTAACACCATCCTCCCAGAAGTCCTCCAGTCCAAACTGTCCCAGAGGAAGTGGACCAGCTGATCTTCTGGTGCTGGATCTGTACTGCTCAATCCAGGGTCAGCGTGAGGAAAGAGACAAGCAGCATCAGCAGGGACCTTCTCACCCAGGATCTCACCTCGTCTCTCCAGAGTTCCTTCCTCCAGACCGTCACCATGTTGAACAAACATGTTTAACACCTTCATGAAGAAATAACTTCTTCTATCACGAAATAATTATATTTTATCTGTATAAATAGGCTTCAAACACCAATCAGACATTTCTGCTCAGTATATCTAGTGTCTGTGTTCTATGTCTAATAAAGTCCTTCTATCTTTACATGTCTGTCTACAAGAACAAATCAGAACTGGAGCTAAATTCCTTGTATGTGTAACAAACATACTGAGCCAAATAAACCTGGTTCTAATTTTCTGAGTTACAGGAAGTTTGTCTTTGTAAACACAAATTACAAGAACATGAAATGTTAACTGAAGAAACGTGACGACCAAAGTTCATTAGAGTGTCATTAGGGATAATTTCCTTGTTCTTCTGATGCATCGAATGAAATGTTAATCAATTCCAATAAAAGGCAAACATCTTGTCTGTCACTCCTGACTCATCAAGCATTCTGGCCCTGAGATAATCTAGAGGACACCATGTTCCCAGATGAACTGCCAAAACAGCTTTTATAACACACACACACACAAAAATGATTTCACCAACAGGAAGCTACCCACAGAGTAGTAAGCATGTTTGGTGAGCACGAGTGAGTTAAATAACCAAAAAAGGCTGTGGGAAAGGGGTGTTGGTGTGACGCACAGAGGATGTGGGCAAGGACCACTCAGAAATTCTGTATCATTCAGCCGGGAAAAGATTGCTAACTAAACACTGATCCCACTCGTTACTTCTCTGGATCAGATACTGAAAATGTGACCAAAATGCACGGTAAAAGTAGTAATTTTATTACAAATATGATATTAAATAATATGAAAAGTTAGCTAAGGAGATACAATCAAGGCAGAATCATAGTACTGATGATTAGTATACATATTTACAATGTTTTTGTGTCAACTTTCCCCCCAAATAAGACAAATAAATGCCTTTCAAACAAAAAGGAACAATACATTCATGTAGACATCCATTTTCTAAGTGAGGAAAGTCTTTTAGGAGACGTGGAGAAAGTGAAATGTCAACAAGCAACTTCATACAAAGGCTTTGGCAAGACTGCATACAAATTATCCACAATAAAACAAAAGTAAACTAAGAATATTTTAGAGAAAACACATGTACAAATGAGCAGGAGAGCAGAAAGAGTCCAGTGCATGTTTTTTTTTTCCAATGAGTAAAGAGGAGCAGCCATGTGTGCCTGGCAGCACCCTTCGTCCCTCTGGTATCTTGGGAGTGAGTAACACAGTATTTGTTCATTGTTTACTTCGAGCCAGCAGGTACCAGCATGCTCAGGGTGGCAATGGCAGGTTTAGAGGGAGTCTTTCCAGCAGCCATTTTGCTAAGATTGCGAACATCTGCCTGCCAGGTAGGAATCTTTTTTGTTGTCATGTGACGCCGGGCATGTTTGGTTAGATGATCGCTGCGCATGAATCGCCGGTCACACACGGGACAAACAAACTTCTTCTCTCCTGTGTGTGTGCGGCGGTGACGGGAGAGTTCGTCAGAGCGAGCAAACCTCTTGTCACACCCTTCCCAGCTGCAGCTGAAGGGCTTCTCACCTAAAAGGTGGAAACAGAAACAATCAGGGAGAAGAAGTGAGTCACGATGGTGTCAGAAAAACTTAGCATGTCATCTGTGATATAAAACAATGAGCTCAGTGTCTTGTCATCATGACAAACAAGACTGAGGAAAGAGCAAAGGATGCAAACCTCACAGTATCCCAAATCAAACTCTTACCTGTGTGTGTTCGCAGGTGAGCCTTCAGGTGTGAGCTCTTGAAGTAAGTCTTTCGGCATCCAGGAAAGCTGCAGACATAGTTTCTCCTGCGAGAAAAGTCAATTTTTGTGGCTGCTGTGCTGCTGTTGGGCCCTGTTGGCATGTACACAGGGGCCGGGGCCAGAGGCAGCAGCTTGGTGTTGCCCAAGGTCACAACAGTCTGAGGGCAGTGAGGTGCCTGAGATACGGAGGATTGGGGGAGAACCAGCATCACTGTGCCCTGGGGCACTGCTGAGCCCACAATGAGGGACTGCTGGACAGAGGGGGCGTTACCTGAGGCAGGCTGGGGGAGAATAGGTGTTGAGGCAGTCCGAATTCCAGTACTGGAGGGCTGAACCGCACTGGGGATGAAGGCTGAGATTATACCTGATTGGCTGCAGACAGGGAACATCTGGCAGATGATTTGAGGGCTAGTAACTGGAGGAGGGGACAGAGTTTTGGGAACACTGGCAGTGGGTGGGCTGTTTTGTTGCTGGGTGTTGACAAGAGTGGAGGTGGAGGTACTGTCCAAACAGACTTTCAAGGGCCTGCAAGGGGGGTCAGTTTCTGAAGTCAGGAGAGAATCAGGAGGAGATGGAAGTGTGGTCATCTGCACAGTGTTTGTAATACATTCCTGCTGCTTGCAGACTATTGTATCTGCTATTGTGTCTACAGTTTTCTCTGAACTGGAGGCCACTGGAATGTGGTGCTGGCAGAGGTTTCTGTCTGCAGTGTGGCGGATGACGCTGGTCGCCATGGCTCTGCAGGGCTGTGCTGGCGCAGGAAGGGAGGAGGTCCTTTCAGCAGTGGGTGCCACAGTGGGTTGGTGGAGCTCAGATCCAAAGCGGTGTGAGGACACAGCTGGACTGGGGCTTGATTGAACTGTATTGCTTGATGAGGTCTCAACAAAGCTGGGACTGTGAGGGGGTGTCATGCACTGCAAAAAAATGCGGGAAAATTGAAGTGTATTCCTCTATCTTTGAAATAAAATGACTTACGTTTGCAGAGATAAGTACACTAAATAGTACACATGCACATACATGAATAATGATCCCTCTGAGCAGTAAACGGTGATTTTACAACCCTGCATTAAGTGCTCTTTATGAAGATTATCCACTTCACAGTTTCAGTTTTTCTTACTGCAGCATCTCTGTTCCCGATTGTCCTAAACTAAACTAAAACCAAGTGATTTATGAAAATCTAAACTCTTAGAAATGTTTATTAATTAAACATAAATCACCTCTAAGGTTTTTCAACAGATTGTAATTTTGTTGCTTAAATCTCCAACAATATGAGAACGTCTTACCAGAGAAGAAAGGGACACAAAATCTTTTGGGGGCTCCGGGAGCTCCAGCGGGAGGAGAGAGTCGCAGGAGTCAGAAGCTGGGGTGAGGGGCCGGGGTTTGCAGGGCTTGTTGCTGCTGAGGAAGAGAGTCTGTCCCCAGGAGCTCATACACACCAGAGCTTCAGCTGCCTCCAGATCGGTGTACTCCAGAGCAGATGAACAGCTGCTGCTTCTGCTAGAGACAGACTGATCGCTGTCATGCCTTCTTCTCTTCACGCAAGATCCACACTGATCCATATGTTCTGTCTAATAGGAACAACAACAAAAAAAGCGAAAAATAACAACACGCTCCAACTCCCTCTGTGAAAGTACAATTTGTTCTCTCAAAGTCTAGCTGAATCTATTCTGTCACTGTTCATGTAACTTAAGTTTCTGGGTCAAACTGCATGATGCTACCAGGGAAAGAGGGGGGTGATGGTGACTACACCCCAGTCCAGCATGCACTGCCTCTGGGCCAAAGCCAGGACACCTCCCCTTCCCAAATATAGCCCAAACTGTGACGTGCTCCCAGATCAGCCATGTGAAATCCCCATAAAGCGGGTTTGCATCAGGAAGTACTGGTCTTGATAACATGTCAACTTCGACATACATCTTAATTGTTCACCAATGTAATTTTTCCATCATAATCAAACAATTACAGCCTTTGTATGTTTAAATTACATTTTATTTCTACACTATAACCAATTTAATGGTTATAACTTGTTTAAAAATGTAAAAATAAACAAATAATAATAATTTAAATGTATAAATTGGCTAATATACCTGAAAAATACCTGGTAAACTTTAAACATAAGCTCCTAATTAGGTTTGAGAACCAAGTAGCTAACAGGTGAACATTTTGCGAATGAAAGCACACAAATAAACTAAAATAACGAGTTTTCTAAAATGTCTTACCTCATAGAAGTCCATTTCATTAAGGTTTCTCGATAAAGAGGACAACATGTAAATCTGAAGGTTTTGTTGTCAAAGCCAGTGTAGAACAAAGAGACGGCGGTTTGCCAGAGATTCTGCCTGTTCTGGGATAGAGTTGAGACCGTGTCTTTTTTTCTGACTGGCTCCCTTTTTCTCTCAGCTGTGTGTGTAAAACATGGGGAGGAGAAAGGAACAAAAAAAAGAAAAGAAAAACAAAACTCACACGCACTTACGGGGTGGCAACACTTAGCCAATTACAAGCTAGTGTGTGCGGCGCTGTAGCCAATGGGAGAGCAGAGAGCGCGTGAACAGTGCGTGCTCGCTGGACGGTTGGCGGAAATAGGGTGCGTGGCCGTTGGTGGGCGGGGCCACGGAGTCAGCGGTGTCAGGGTGAACTCCATGAACTGGCAGCAGCTAAAGTAGGCGAAAGGTTGTCTCAGTGTACGCTGCGTTCAGAGTGCGTAAACTGACCTAGCTGCGGGAACGTTATGTTTCATAAGACACAAATCTGTATCATATTTAAACAAATCATAAATAAAATGTCCGCCAGTTAGATTCATATATGCACGTGATAATATTTCATGGATGAAGTTAACTAGAGGTAATCTTAAACCTATTTTGATGTTTTTCAGAAATGTTACAATTTGATATTCGTTGTAATAAAAATCTAAATTCAAAGTTCCCACGTGTATGAATAAAGCTAAAATATTCCTAATGTATAGATTCATGTGTTTTCTTCTCAAATTTATTGTGTTATGTTGTTGGGATGGTTGCATCTTTAAAAAAAAAAGAAATATATATAAAAGACAAATAGTAGAAATGAAATGAAAACGTGCCAGCTGAATTTTTTTACACCTACTTTTTTGTTGCTTTAAGAAAGGGACTAATTCCAGAAAAACTTACGTTTTTTAGGTTGTTATGAAATTAATTTTAATTTTCCGATAATCATGAACGCAACACGTGTTCTGAACAAAGCGCGGGTTTCGGTTTTGTTGTTGGTTTGCACTTTTGTTTTTTCAGATGTTTATTCCATTTTTCTATGGCAAAACGTCAAAATCAATTGCATAACTATAATCACAACTGGAATTTAGTAACTCACCAATTAACAAAAAAGTATTAATTAACTAAACCATGTTATATGACAAAATGCTGCATTCACGAGCAGTATTTGTTGTGAGTTTACATTTGTCAAGGGCACCTTTGTGATGCCATGAATGTAATAAAAAGATGTTGCCCCTGATGTGTTTTTGAGACTTGTTTAATATGTCAACAGTTTTGATTTGCAGTAGTTTTCATTTATTTATTTTTGTTTTTGTAAGTCTCAATATCTGGTTCATTCACTTACAAATTTGTCCTTGAACTAAAATTACATAATTCCTATCTTAAAAGAACTGAATATTTAGGAGTTTAATCTGAACAGGAAAGAATATACAGTTTTGTACTTTTGTAAAGGGACATGAAAAACAATGTTTTTCTCTTTTTTTTTAGTGTTTTAGGCTGATTTACTCATGTTTTTGCCATTTTTCAGTAGCTTATTGGCACAAATACATGTCAGAGGATCCACATTGGTTTTGACCTACATATTACATCAACTGCATGTGACCAAAGGAAAAACGTGTTCCAGAAGTAAAAGCGTTTCCAGTTCTTATATGCTTAGATTGACAAAGACACTGCAGAGATCCTTATTGTTTCATGTTTTATTTCTGGTCTTACTCATAAAGTAACACGATCCACTGCACGTCTGCCTTATTGTTTGTTTGTTAGCAGCTTGTTTGTGGCGGAGGGGAGTGTCGTAGGTGTGTTGTTCCAGCCCTGGCAGCGCCCGGCTGCTAAGGAGGGCTGTACCCAGGTATGACTCACATAAGCATGACCTCAGGGAGCATAGGAAGGCTGAGCTTTGGCAGTGCAGTTTCAGTGCCAGCTGTTTTTGAGAAGAGAGGCGATGAAGGAGGAGCTACACAGAAAACCAGTTAGCTCACAGGAATGACAAGCAGTCGGGCCCAAGTACAGCAGCCTGTTTGTGATATAAATGGGGCAACCCATTTCAACTAGCTGGGGAATCTGGAGTAAAGGTTACGCTGGCCCAATCTGGGCCTCAGCATGGACACCTCCCCAGTTCGGTCAACTCCCCCAGACCTGGAACCATTGAGGTTAAATTTATCAGGGTCTGTTGTCTCCCCCCCCCATCCCTCCAAGCTTTGACAGGTACTGACTCTGCAGAGATAAGAGTAGCAGCATGTTGACAATGTTAAATGTTATCAAGCAAAATCAACACACACTTCAGCTTTTTTCCCCAAAATTTAATATTAACCAATGATGCAAAGTTTATTCCCCTCGTGTTAGTCAAAATTTCAGCGTCGATCTGATGGCTGCAAATGTACGATGCCATCTTTGACATTCTATGATTGCTAAGAAAAGCCTATTATAGTGTTTGATCATGTCTTTCTGAACATGAGTTTCATTTTTGTGCAGATGCATTAGTCTCAATCAGTCGTGCACATCGCAGCCAAAGAAAACACGACTCATATCTCTAAATGATCCTACTCCTTTTACCAAAATACTTCAGCATCTAGATCCGCTTGTGACACAGACTTAACCATGTTTGTTAGCTTCTGCACTAAGATATCGCTGCAAACTGGCATCTGGGTAAAAGGTCACAGAAAGGAGCAACTGTTTGACTAGATAGAAGTACATTTTATTAAAAAACCCATCTTTGTTTTTGTCTTTGTATTAAAAATAATTTATTCCTGTCCTGCAGTAACATAACGAGGATGACATTTCAAATTACTTGTTGGGTTTTTAAATTCACAGTGTTGTTTTTTATTTCTATTGCAGAACACTTGTGTTAAGCAACAGAAAGTTTGGATTTATTGTCATCCTGCATCCTCTCCTACATTTTATATCAAACTCTAAAGACAAACATGTAAATATTTAAGATTTAAGAACACAATTACTCAGAGAAATATGATGTTGGAAACTTTTTGTTATTTTTCACTTAAAAACTTATTTCTTTGAAAGTAAACATGGATTTTTTAAACACACTTTTACACATATAATTTCAGTCTAAGTACAAGCTGTGACTGAAGTCAGCACTGCGCTGAAGGATGCTTTGTGTACCACACAACACGTGACTCTGCCCCCTCTCCTCCTACACACCAGAATGGAGCAACAACAGGGATTTCTCATCAAGCACGTGGCTCCTGATTGGTCGCAGTGAGATACTAAAGCTAATCTGTTGCTATGAGAGACTGATTTGTGTGCTGCTGGCTCGTTGTCTGTTGTCTTGGAAACACTAGAAACAGGAGGCGGGTCTGAGGGCGCTCTGGAGGAGCTCTCCTGGAGACGGCCTGATGATGTGTGAAGCCTGATGTTTAAGGCTCCATGATGTCATTAAAGGGAACACTTTGTATCATGTCCTGTCTGACTGAATCTGTAGGGAAACGTTACTCTGTTCTAGTAGATCATCACTCCAACACAAGCTGTTCCAATCATGGAAGTCTTCTAGAAACACATTCAAAACATCAACTGTGTTTATTGGCAATAAATTTAAATCATTTTGAAAATTCTTATATATTTAGACAAGATGTTTCATTATGCTGTTGCAAACTCTGAAAAAACAATAAAGAGGTTAACAGAAGGAGCTGTTTTTGCAGAGTGCTCATGTTGGTTGAACATGTTGGTTGAGATTTTCCTGTATTTATCTGCTGACTGAAATACTTTTGTTAAAGATTGTGTGTGTGAAGCTAATACAATCTGCTCTAGGTGGTAATCCAGACTGAATGGGTAAAAATCAATGTCAAATCCAAACTAGATGTATAAAAATCACATTTCTTTTGGATATTCTGAAACAAGTTTGAACATGAATCATGCTCATTATACAGTGATCATTTAGTTTTTTCTCTGCCGGTCCATCACAGTCTGGTTTGGTTTCACAACCAAACTGACAGAAACAGACTGCAGAGAGGCTCACTGGTGTTAATCTGCCATCCATTAAAGACCTGGACTCCTTCATCCAGGACCTGGACTCCATCATCCAGGACCTGGACTCCTTCATTCAGGACCTGGACTCCTCCAGAGTGAGAAAAAGGGCAGGCAGCATCAGCAGGAACCTTCTCACCCTGGATCTCACCATATTATCAGACATCCATCCAATTCAGAATAGCAGAGAGCTGGTTCTTATCTCCAGCAGTCACTGGGTGAGAGGCGGGGTCACACCTGATCAGGTCGCCAGTCCATCACAGGGCCACATATACATAGATAAACAACCATTCACACACACACACACACACACACACACACACACACACACACACACACGCAAGTGTGTTTTGTTATCCTTATGGGGACCGTCCATTGACTTCCATTGATTTTAGTAACTAGATTTATACCTAACCCAAACCCTTTTCCTAACCTTAACCATTACTGATCTATAACTAACCCTAAGACTAACTAAAACTCTATTCACACCATACCTATAAACCTAACCCCTAACCCTAAAAAGGGGAGTCCCCCTCATGGGGACCAGGCTTCGGTCCCCACAAGAACCCTCGGACCCCAGAAAGATAGTAAAAGTCAGGAAACGGGTCCTCAGGAGGTCAGAAATACAAACCCACACACACACACACACACGCAAGTGTGTTTTGTTATCCTTATGGGGACCGTCCATTGACTTCCATTGATTTTAGTAACTAGATTTATACCTAACACAAACCCTTTTCCTAACCTTAACCATTACTGATCTATAACTAACCCTAAGACTAACTAAAACTCTATTCACACCATACCTATAAACCTAACCCCTAACCCTAAAAAGGGGAGTCCCCCTCATGGGGACCAGGCTTCGGTCCCCACAAGAACCCTCGGACCCCAGAAAGATAGTAAAAGTCAGGAAACGGGTCCTCAGGAGGTCAGAAATACAAACCCACACACACACACACACACACACACACGCAAGTGTGTTTTGTTATCCTTATGGGGACCGTCCATTGACTTCCATTGATTTTAGTAACTAGATTTATACCTAACCCAAACCCTTTTCCTAACCTTAACCATTACTGATCTATAACTAACCCTAAGACTAACTAAAACTCTATTCACACCATACCTATAAACCTAACCCCTAACCCTAAAAAGGGGAGTCCCCCTCATGGGGACCAGGCTTCGGTCCCCACAAGAACCCTCGGACCCCAGAAAGATAGTAAAAGTCAGGAAACGGGTCCTCAGGAGGTCAGAAATACAAACCCACACACACACACACACACACACACACACACAAAATTTAGATTTGCCAATTTTGTCTGTCTGAGGAAGCCGGAGCCCTCGGAGAAAACCAAAACATGCACAGGGAGAACATGCAAACTCCATGCAGAAAGGTCCCAGCCTGACTTTGAACCTAAGACCTTCATGCTGCAAGGCAACCCACTGCTCCACCGTGCAGCCCAGTACCAGACATGTTTCACTTCTTCTCTCATGAAAATACTTATATTATCTGTATATTTAGGCTTCAAACACCAACTGGCCATTTATGGTCCTATGCAGCTAAATGTATATCTGTGTGACATCTACTCATGTCTATTTATCCATCCATCAGTATAAAAGCAAAAGTGAACTGGAGCCAAACTCAATATGTGCAACATACTTGGTTAAATAAACCTGATTCCTATTTACAGTGTTTGAGCTGATGCCCAAACATCTGCTCCTGAGGACAAAAGCACTTCATTCCTGCTATAGATCCTCTGCAGAGCATCAGTATCATATTTAAATCAATTGTAAGACAAAAAAACACAAATTGACATGGCAGCAACTGGAGAGTTTTTATTGGGCACTATGTGTATCAAATCCTTGACATATAAAGTTAGAATAACTTCATACAAAAGAACAGTCATTATAATAATAGAAATAATATAATGTTGGTTATATATGCAGAGACCCACGCCCATCTTCTTAATAAATATATACACATTAAGTACTGAGATATAAAAATGGGATCGTCCAGATCCTCTTTCCAGTTTAATATTTACAACAATATTTCCATTAAGAAAAAAACAAAAAGGTATTTTATGGCAAAAGATGAGAATTATTTTCTGAATGTGCCTGAGCCTGATCATTATTGCACTGCAGGGACAGCCTGCACAGACTGTACTAGATAATAACTGACTTATTCCATCAACATTCAGGAAACTACAGACCAAATGTGGCTGCACTTCAGAAATTTTATCAGTAACAAATATGTAATACTTACAAGAGCATCTTATTTTAAATGATTTAAAGAAGATAAAAACTTATCCTAATAATAAAAAACATTTACAGTATTCTGCCATAACTGGTGATATCGCAAATACTGCCATACTGTTTTAGTATTAACACACAGAACCATTGAGGGACTGCAGTCATCAGTGCTATGGCTTTACGAAGGAAAAGATCCATTTTCCAAAATAAAAATTCCAGCCTATGAATAATGAAAGTCTGCTTTCTGCATAGCTTGAGGTATAGCAGCTCCACAGCTGCTCGGCAACCCTGAACATTTACAAAAGTTGGTGTTAATATACGACTTATATCTCTAAAGACAAAACAATTAAAAACATCCTCACTTGTTAATTCTTATACACAAAAAAAAGGCTTTACAATTAAATCACATGTATAACTTACATCTCAAACCATCATTGTCATCTTTTACAAACTCCGGCTCTGATTTAACCCACTTTTTGGACTTTTTGGAAAAAAAAAAATAATTGTAACCGTACAGCACAAAAACCACATTATTAAAGTTTCAGACCGAGTCCACGATGACTGCAAAGCCAGAAGTGTAAACCTGACGGCTGCATTCACCCTCCATCACTGTGTGGATCATCCAATCAGATCTCAGTGAGGGTTAGTTTGTAAATGCCTCCAAGTTCCTCCATAGTGATCTGGAAGGTGTCTTCGTTGGAGTAGTGTTTGATGATGTTGTCGTCCATGTGGACAAGAATACTGATTTAAAAAAAAAAGGAAACAAAAAATGTATAAATCTGCATCAAAAGTTAAAAGAATGTTTCTGTTTTTATTTATTTATTATTGGGAACTTTTTTTCTTTATAATAAAACTTATTCTCACCCTTTCTTGCACTTTTTGTAGACCTTTCCAACTTTATCCAGAGGCAGCTCGTACTTCTCTGAAATCTGGTTCGGAAGAAAAAACATGTCAGTTTTAAATTCTTATCCCACCCACACGTACCCCCTTTTTTCTACCCTTAAGAGGAGCTTCCATGGACAAGATTTATTCACTGAATGCCTAACCCTGACCTTGAAACCAAAATCTGAATCTAAACAGCTACTTAACCTCTCTGTGTCAAACATGTTGTTCCTGCAAAGCTCTTCGACCTCACATTGAGATCATGGTTCTCAGAGCCCCATGAAAGCAGCTACAGGTATATTACACACATACACATGTTCAAGAACAAGCTGTTCCTTTTTTTTTTTAAAGCTGTTAAAAGACACTTCAACTCAACTGCTCCACATACCTACAGTACGTGACCTCTGTGCGCAATTCTTTCAACACTGATAACGATCTAACATTTTTGTTTTTTAGACAATTTAAACCAGCATTTTCCAGTAGAAAAACTTTCCTGTTTCTTTGACACACTGAATTGGACCTCGAGCGTCTGTATGCAACATTTATACCACCAGAAACAGAAAACAGGAACATGAAATCCAACATAAGTCATATGAACTGAAAGGAACTCACAGCTTCCACCAGGCCTTGCAGCGTGGGATTCTTCAGCATGAGGGCATCAAACACCTCCTCTGTTTCCTTGCGCACGTACAGCAGGACTGTGAGGGGGGAGAACATGCAAGAAGAGGCAGGTAGACGTCAAAACAAGGCTGAATGCAAACAACTATCGTCTCACAGTTTCACATTTGTGCCCCCAAGAGGAACTAATATGTCTGCAGAGCTCCAATTTAGCACAGATCACACACACACACACACACACACACACACACACGTGGTTTATTAATAATAACAGCCTCATAAAGTAAATAAAAATATAAAAACAGTTTTATTATCGTTTATTCACAAAATGGGTTCATAATTCTTCAGAAGATCATAGTAATTAGCTTGAATTAAAATAATGCTGCTAAAAATCTAATGCTAACTCCATCTTTATTTAGTGGTGTTACTATAAACACTCATTTAAAAATATAGATTTTCTCCTTAAACAGCAACATTTAAAAAAAATATCTGAATATTTATTATTAACAAAGCAAAAAGAGGAAAAAAACTAGTGAAAGCATATAAATAGCATGTAGGGTAAAGGGTAAAAGCTTGTACCCTTGTACGTGTGCACAGGCTGATCTGTGCTGTTTGGTGGAGCACTGAAGGCCTCAAACACGTGTGCGACTGTCTGTGTTTTCTGAAAGACCTGGAATAATCACATGGCTCAGAGAGTGCCATGAGCGTGGGAGGGGAGTGGACTTCAGAGGCCGACCTCAGCAAACACAGACATGCGTGTGCAAACACTTTACCATACCGGTTTAACCCCAAAGACAAGCATCATTCCAGCTCCCCTCAAGCACAGTAACATCCCACTACAACACCCAAATCTATTACCTTTCTTTGGCTCGTCCACTCTCGCCATCTTGTTTTGGGGCGAACTGAACTCATCATCACTGAAGGGTAATCTCCTCATACCTGAGCTGCAGCAGGAACACACAATTACTGATTAAAAGGCTGTAGCAACCGGTTTCCACTCCATAAAACTGATGCACACACGTAACACAAAACCTACAAGCGCTTCCTAGAAACCACAAAATGTACACATGTATCGGTTTACTGGGAAGGGGGTCAAAGGTAGACTCGGTTCAAAACTACTGTAAAGAAAAAAGGTTTATAAAATGAGTGAACTCACTTGTCTTCTCCATCTTCTGCTGTTAAAGGCTGCATTAAAAAAAAACAAAAAAACAGAAACACATCAGTTTACAGTTAATTAAACTGAGACACATGCTGTTAATGAAATATTGAGTCTCTTCGCAACTGCGGCAAAAATCAGTCAACTGGGTCAAAGGGAAGGTAAACAGTGAGGTTCAGGTCTGGACCCTGATAGAAGCCCCAGTTTTTTTACTTCATTATAGAACATTTGAGACATATTTCTTTAGAAAAAGAAACAACTGGGCCACAACTACAGCTAAAATTATTTTATTGTGTATTAATTACCTCCAAATAGCTCAAACTTAATGAAAAAGGTTACATTTTTAATTTGGTTTCAAAACACTCTCTTATAATTGACAAAACTAAACTGTTTTTAATTAATAATTAAGACCTTTGTTTAGAAAAAACACACACTAATTCAATAACTTTTTTTTTAATCCTTTGAAACCAGATGGTTTGGACTCTTATGCACCGGGACTGTGTTGAACAGACTGCTGATAATAGGTTTCTATTCTGGGAGCAAAGTCAATAAACTCTTCTTATCAGAAATCAATTGCCTAAATCAAGTTCAGTGCCACTGAAATCCCCAAAAAATAACTTGCCGTCCTTCCTTCACCCCAGATTGGAGCAAAGTAAACAGAAACGGGAGAAAACGTTTCTCGTGTGGACTCAGGTCTGGAGCTTCACAACCTGACCAGCAGGGGGCAGTCGAAGCTCATAAAAAATATAATTTCTCAGTCAACAAAAACGTTTTTCCTGTGAAACCTGAAGATGTGACAAAAAAAAAAAACAGTCTAGAGAATTTCTGTTTGCAGGTTGCACATCCTTACACACATTTATGTCTCATGTGTCACGTTCGTCCTGCATGGGCTGCATGAAGCAAAGCTCAGAGTCCACCCACACCGGGAGGACGTGCTGCTGCTGTTTGAAACTGATAAAAATCACCGACAACCATAACCACAGCTTTTAATACCCCAAACTCTGTTAGCTCTATTCTTCCAGGCCAGCTCCTTCTGCAGTATACAGCATCTAGAAATCAATAAGACACGATGCCCCCTGCCTTCGAGTCTATTCTCTCTGCCCCGAGCGCATGAACACATCATGGTAGTACAGGAATTGTTTTCTTCATTCCTGGTTTGTTTTGAGTCACTGGTGAATGATTCATGGTGTGAGTAAGCAGTCTGAAACCCTGCCATCAGTATGTAGGACTCCTATCAAAGTTGGAAACCAGAACTGTCTGTTCCTGCCAACACGCGGGCGGGTAGGTCACCTCGACCCAGCTGGCAGATGGAAAACAAACTGTTTATGGACCACCATCTCTGCTACATGATCAAAGCAAAGGATCGTGCTCACGATTGTAAACGCAATAAAAAGTCTGTTTATTTCACGTCGGTTTAAACATTATTGGAGGTCTGGGTTTGGGAACGGCACTCACGTGGCGCTGGAAGTTGGAGAAGTGGATGTCAGGGATGAACAGGACCGGCTGGGTCTCAAGGTCGCCCAACGTCTTGAAGATGGTCACGTCATTTCGCTTCTGGAGGAGCGGTACTTTTACATCAGAGACTACCACAAAAAAAGGGAGAAAAAGCTGTTTAAAAAGACAATTAGAGCAAGATGTTTATTTATGAACATTTAGTGCAAAAACCTCGTTTCTTCTCACTGGATTTTAAATTCATTTCTTTGCAGAATTAATTAATAAAAAGGTTTTTTTTTGTTTACTGTACTATACATTTATCAAAAATGTATTTAAAGCATATTTGTCAACTTGTATGTGCCTTAAAGACAAACTAACTCCATCTGCTGCCGTTCTGGTGTGATGGAGTCTCCATTTATAAAAAAAGATGTTAAAGCAATGGAGCGAACAAACTTCTAGTCGTCTCTAGTTTCTATATATCTTGTTTCCAAGCAGCTAGACTTACTTGAATTATCTTAAAAGGGTCTTTAAATGTTTTTCTTTGGACTGAAGCTTTTTCACTTTCTTTTTTGTTAAGCTGCTTAACTCTGTCATATGTATCATTCAGACTCCCAAACAGCAGAGATAAACTGCTGCTGCGTTGACACAAAACAGATTAAAACAATTTGTTACTATGAATCAAGATCATTTTAACAGATTAAAAGAAGGTTTTTGCTCCTTAAGGGCAAAATAAAAGGAAATCCGGAGCAGTTTTAAACTTTTTGAACAGTTCTGTATATATTTTCAGAGTTAACGGAGGTGGAGGGTGTAGAAAGTAATGTGCATGAATGAGAGGATCGATTCAGTTAAGTTTCATCAAAACAAACGTGACTCACAAGGCAGACCGGCGCTGAGGTCCGGCACCTTTGTCCCTTTCCGGCGGGACTGTTTCCTCTCCTCATCCCGGATCTTCCTCTCCGCTCCCTTGTCACAGAACACTTTGATCTGGCAGTAGGCACGGTGGATGGGTTTGTTGCTGCGATTGTTGTAGCTGTACGTGTCAATCTGCAGGTTCAGGGGAAGACCCTTCACCCCCTTCTGAGAGGAGAAGTCGGTGCTCAGACAGTTGACAGAGATGAAGATCTGTGGATGGAGGAACAGCAGAGGATGACAGGTTAGTGGAGGAACACTGACAAACCCCAAAAAACAAGTTTAATCTTTTAAAAAGTTAATTCTCTTCAAATTAAAATCAGAAGTTTTTTTTGTTCTAATTTTATGGACATTTAATTTTGGGCCTTGCAGCAGGTCAGTCCTCAGGCTGTATTCAGTGTTACATGTTGCCCTCTAGTGGCGAAGTTTCGCAATGACATGCTTGTTTCATATTCTTTTGTCTTTTTGCTTTGAGTGAAAACAGGCTTTTATTGTGTCAACAATCATTACAGAACGTCTGAAAAACACCTAACAGGGCAAATCCTGCAGCCGATGCTACAAATATATTACATTAAATTTAAGAAAATGATAAATACGCAAAAACAGTCAGAGTTTAAGAATTTCAGTGTTTACTTAGAAATAAAATGAGCTTTAAATGTCTTTCTATCAACACATTGTAAAACTATATATAAAAAAAAAAAGTATTTCTAAATAAAATGCAAAACAAACAGTAAAATGAATCATTTACGTTTTTTAATTACTTTAAAATCGGCCATTTTTTGACGAGAGCTGCTTTTTTGATTAAAACAAAATACTGTCCATAAGAGGTGATGGGAGTTTCAACGTAATAAATTCAAAATACAATGCTGTTTGCAAATGTATTAAATTTATGAAATACAATAGTCTCAAACTAAACTGAGTGTGTGTTTGTGGATCTTTAAAAAATAGTTGAAAACATCCAACAAAGATGTTCATCTGTAACCGAATAACTCTGAGATGATATTTGAATATGAAAACAGGACAGTAGATGAGGTGTCAAAAACAAACAAGGATGAACATCCTTTAAACCCAAGCTGCAAGTCAACATCCTGGAGTGAGCAGCAAAAGAAACATGCATGTGACTTTATTTATGTAAAGTGTTTGCAGCAGAGTGCAGCCTGAGGGTGCAGGTGATGTGCAGCAGCTCTGTGATGTCCGTTTGTCAGCTTCTTAACCATCTGCTGCGTGGCGCAGACCGTGGAGCGACGCAGACGGTTATCAACAAATAAAAAACATCCCGAGTGAAGCTGAGGGCATCTACCAGTCCGACAGGATTCTTTTTTTAACATTCCGACATTGTTACAGCTAAGTTTCCTCATTCCCAACTCTTTGTTGCTCGTGTTGAGAAACATCTTTATCATTTGTTTGTCGGTGTGTAAATGTCCTTTTTATTTTACCTTGGCCTCCTCGTTTGTGTCCCAAGTGAAGGAAATGGCGTTGTAGGAAATCTCCTCAATGTTCCCGATGGTGTTGAAGCTCTCCTTGTAGTCAGCTGGAGCGACAAACAGCAGTTTAATGATGAATTCATCAGTAAGTGATGACAGAATGGCAGCTAACATTCAGATGAGATCATTTTTATCTAAAATAAATTGATACACGCGTCAGCATTTTCCTCATTAAGCTAATTATTACAGGGAAAGCTCATCGTTTTAAACTTAAGCTGAGTTTAGTACGAACTTTGGATAAAATTGACATTAAAATTGTGGATCTTACCAATGTCGAGGCATCTCTGTTTAGCCGTGTGCTGTCTGGAGTGCCAGTACTTCCAGTGTTTCAGCTGATCGTCTCGGCACTTCTCTTCTCCGAACACCACCATCACTACGCTCTGTCCAGACAAAACGCACAACAACAGATTAACCCTTCGACAATAAGAAGCGTTACATTGTTTCTTGTTTCGGGTGATTCTATTGATCTTTCTCACCCTGACTTTGGTGATGGGTTGCTGAATGCCTTTGTTGTCCACCTCTCTGAGAGTTATGGGGTAAAACTGTCCCTTGTTGAGGTACGTCATCGTCCCGTCACCCGTTTTCTGACGCAAAGACTTCGATGCCTCAAGAGAATATTCAAAATTACTCCTGTAGTGCAGAGAAAAAGCAAAAACTTGACTAGAAATCACAAATAATCACTGAAAAATTGCCTTTTTTTACCATCACATGTTGTAATAAAACATTATAAGAAGATTTAAGAGGTTTTATCCCAATCTAAACTGTAGCGGTTTCGTTTCCTGACGATCGGGAGTCTGGCGTCTCCCCTGGGACGGACATGAATGAGACCTTTCAGCTGCGTTGTGTTTGGATCTGAATGGCAGTGTGGCAGTGAGATGACAGCGGCGTGACTTACCCAGGCACGGTGTCAAACTGAGTGTAGTCCTCGGGCGTCATGGAGGCCATGCGTAACTGGAGATCTCCCGGGAAGGAAAACATCTGCAACGCACAAAGAGAACGGATATTTACAGGGTGTGAAGTAAAGCAGCTGAAAAATATGAGAATAAAAACATTTGATCTGTCTTAATATTATGGATTATAATCTAATATACTCCATCTTTATTTATTTAGTACTATTTGTTTGTTCCTCTCGTTGAAACCCCCCCCCCACAATGCTCAGCTTTGCTGGGTTACTCTTGTCTGAGGTAATTCCCCTCCAGGTTAAAATGAGAAAGAGCAGGAAAAAAAAGACTTTGGCTATTGTACGATAAAAGTACAGCACTTTATTGTGTTGGTGAGACAATGGCATAATAACACACTGGCCGGCCACTATTTTGGCATGTTCAAATAAAACCAGGGAAGGTTGAGCCCACCGCCGGCTCCGTGGGATCAGGTGAATATCCCATTGTTTGATGGGAAAGATCCGAGAGACGAAAAGAAAATGAAGAGGAGGAGGTGGAAAAAAGGTTGGTGGGGGGGGGGGCTACTACACGGAGACCATTAGTAAAGTTTAGAAAGAGGGCATATCGAAACACTCACCTCCTGGGAACCATCTTTGAAACTCTCGGAGAAGGTGGAGTCAGGTGGTGTGCGAGACTGGGTGCCGGGGCTGCACTGCGATGGGTTGAGGTGACGGTTGAAGATGCCCACATGGCTGTCGGTTTCACTGCAGTTGTTTGGCACGGTTACAGAGAAGCCGTGGGTGGGCACCTCTGTCTTGACAGGCGTGTAGTTTGGTCCATTAGGGATGGAAACTGTGACAGTCGTGTCTGAGAGGGTGAAAATCAGTAAACAACCAGATTCTGTCTGTTTTAATCAGCATTATGTGCATTTACAAACCTGGGGAAGGGAAGTGTGTCCTCTTATCCTGGGTCAGCTGGATGTTGAGGGGTGTCTTGAGGACCTGGATCCTGTTCTCCATGCCGGCCTCCTGAAGGGGAAGGATGGTGTGTCTGGCCTGGATCTGTTGCCTGTAACACAGAAAACCCAATTCAATCCCACACACCTGTTTTATTCTTTGATTAATCAGAAGATAAGTGTGAAAAGGTATTTGCTCCCTCAGATTTCTCCTGTTAATGTTATTTTCTCACACTTAAATGTGTCAAACTAATTCTAACCTGAGCAGATATGAAAAGTGGTTTTCAAACGATGATTTATTTCATGGATTATAGGAATAAGAAACATCTGAACCAACCTGGTCTTATTTGAAAAAGTATTTGCTCCCTCAGATTTCTCCTGTTAATGTTATTTTCTGCACATTGCTTTTGAACCTCAATATGTAGATTCTGTTTTTTTTGTTTTTTTTTTAAGAATTGGGCTCAGTCATCCGGGTCATAGTAATCCCAGTAGATAAAAAAAAACCTGGACTTTCTTAATTTCATCAGCTAATAAAGCTCCTTGAATAAAAAGTGAAACATCAGTTTAAGGTCACAAATTGATGAACACTGACTTTAACGGAGGCCTGCAGGTCTTTAGATGTTATTCTAGGGTCTTCTGTTGTCTCCTGGAAAGGTGGTTTATACAATTTTGGGGTAATTTGGTTCAGCCGGTCACTGTTCCAAGTTTTATCGGCTCTCTGGTTCATTAAGACCCAAAACCTTAGAAAAGTCTTTGTAACTCGCTCCAGACTGATACACCTCAATAATTTTGTTTCTCATCTGTGAAATTACTTTTTCATTTACAACCATAATTTGATATTTTTCCCTTTAAATCATCGAAATCATAAAATTAAAAACTGCATCATGTATTTACTCTGGATTTTTTTTTGCTATCTGATGTTTAAATTTGTTTAGTGTTCTGTCAAACAGAGACACACTCTGAAAGGAGGAAATATTTTATATTTCTATTTGGTTTAGATTAAATTTTTAAATGAACGGAAAGTTTTTTTTTAGAAATCCGAGCTTTTAGATGTTTTATTTAAAAAGATCCTTTAAGTTTTAACCTCAAACTGAACTGTTCCTTTTGTATTAAAAGGTCTGTATCATGTATTTCGTCAGTGTATTCTGGTTTGAACTGAATTTTTAAACATTTGGAATACAGAAGTCTTGTTTTAGCCACTGTTTTCTGCTGAGCTTTTATTTTTAAAGGGGGTGGGATTAGCAGAGGTCTGATGCTCACCTTTTGTTTGGATCCACATCAGAGACCAGCGACTCTGTTTTGGGCTGTATTGTTCTCTTTTCCCTGGGCACCTGCATACGAAGGTAAACACAGCCGCTCAGCGTCTGACCACATCACATCCAACAACATGGGTCATCTTGCTGCCTATAAGAGCAGCTAGATCAGTTACAAACTTCAGCTCTGCCTAACAGATGTTCCACTATGGTTGGCCATCGCTGTAATCTGGATCATGTGGCTGAAAACTGTAAAAATGTGGTTACCAGTGGGAAACGTGGAGCTAAGGTGTCAGGAAATCAGTTCTTTATACCTCATAGTAATCATAGAGGAAGCCAAGAGCTGCGGCGCTGTCCTCATCTCCGTTTATACTCATCATGGCCTTAGTGGCTGCCGTCAGTGGGTTCTCCAAAAACGATTTCCAGGCTTCATCCTCAGTGGTGAAGGAGCGACGCTGGCCGCCATAACCCTGCTTGTTCTGGAGAACCAAGACTGCTCGCTTGCTGTAAGAACAAGGCGCCAGTTTATACATACTTAGTGTTTGAGTTTCCTTCAAGCCTTTCCCATGTTACGAACAAACACTAGAACATAGTGCCTGAAAGAGTTGATATAAAGATTGGGATTATGGGATTATGGTAAAGTATTCACCACTCTGATTAACAACAGTTGCAGCAAGATGACAACGAAAATCACAGCCTGATTAAAAGTGACGAACACGTTATACACGTGACAAATCAAACATGTAGAGGTTGTTTATCTGCAGGACTTGTTGTTCAGGCTTTTCAACGATTGTGCAACAAATCTCAGCCACTGCACAACCGAGGCGTCTCGGGGAAAAAGATGCGCTACAGGCTCATCCGGTGCGACGACTCTGATTCTGAGGTTGTCATTGGCTGAGGAGATGACCAGGAGTGACGCACCTGACCCTGCTGCATTCCTGCGTTTCAACAGCAGTTTACTGCTGGGGTTTTTTTTAGGATTAGTAAACCTGTTTGTGAACAATAATAATGAATTCTGATGAAGAGTCAACGCCTGCAACTTTTTCCACTTCAACTGCTTCCATCTTGTGAGAACTTTAAGGCTGTGGTTCAGAAGTGAAGGTTCAGGAACGCGTAAACACAGAATCCATCAAAAGATTATAAAGATTGTTTAAAATTTGTTCCTTTAATACTTAAAATATGAATAAGCAAGAATACATTTAAACACCTACAAGCTACTTGCACGGAACAGCTCAACGTCTCCACTGAAGCTCTCTGTTTACAGTAAATCCACATGTTTACCCTCCTTCTTTTCACCTAATAATAGCATCTTCACTTCTACTGCTTTAAAATACACCTGCTCACCGTCTTCTGCAAATAAGTGATTATTAAAAAACCCAACAAGCCCAGTTTCCATGACAAATATCTACAACAATCACCTCATTTTTCCCCCCTTCAAAGTAATAATTAGTAATCCTATATTTGATTGTTCTGCCAGAAGCAACTTAATAAGATCTACTATTGAGTGACAATAAATCTGAGAAAAAAGTTTTTTTAGAACAGAAATGCCAAAATAAAAGATAACGATACTCTTATTTTGAAATTATTTCTTTGGGGGAAAGGGTCAGAGTTGATCCATTTCTCATTTATTTTTATTTTACATGGACAGACAGATAAAAATCTTTCTTTATAAAGAAAAAAAAAAGAACTGATCAAGTTAGATTTTTTTTGGACAAAACATTTGAGTTATGTAGCGTAAAAATCCACCACAACCCCAGAGAGTGCGGTGCTTGCTTACATTGTCTGAGTTGGGGCCAACGCCTAGCAGGTGTACAGTTTCACTCCTCTCAAAAGTCTCTTTTTGTTGTTGTGTGTTTTTTGCTGCCTTTAAAATACATAAAGTATATAGCCAAAAACATATCTTAAATTATATCAATACAAATGTGTTTTTTTTTTTTTTTTTTTACATCCCCTGTAGTTAAGGTTCCGCTGGTTGACAGATTATTCTCTGTTGATCTGCGAGTTTATTCCTGAACAAACAACATCGGATCCATCTACATAACTGCTGGAGTTTACAACAAATCAAACACTAAACCGCCCATTTCTATCACGGGACACTTCTTCCATTCTAGCAGGCGCCTCAGCTCGCACGACAGGTGGAGATACACCTGTACAGGCTTGAACATGACAGGTGAAGTGAGTTGGAGTTACACCATGGGAAACTGAGAGACGTAATTGCGCTTGGCAGCCAGCGTTTGGGAAAACTTACCCACACAACAGGAGCTATGATTAATCCTAAAATGATGCCTAAATGTGCGACAGATATCAGTATAAGAATCGAAAATATCCGGCTGCAGGGAGTTGGATCGTAGTTAGTCTCAATATTTAAAAGATCCAAGTAAGAAATTCTAAAGAAAAAAAAAAAAGGAAGAGAAAGGGAAAATGTTTCCCAAAATATTTACAGTTTGAATATTAGAAGCAAATAGTGTCAACGTGGTCTGTCAGCAGGCTCAGAGTGGAGAGTCAGGACAACTTACTTGTCATGCTCCTGTGACATCTCTGTCGGTCGAACTGGACTTTCTAGTTGGTACTGAAAATCCGACCCGTCTTCTTTAAGGTGGAAAACTCCTCCACTAACGCTGGATGAGGGCCGCGGCAACAAACAAGGTGTCCCCTACTGAGAGAACGGGTTTTGTCGGCTTTTCTCGCTTTTTGGGGCAATGTTGAGAAATTGAGGCCGGTTTTACCTGTGACAAGGCCGCGGATTGGATTACAGGTGGCTTAGGGGCGGGGACTTATTGTCAATTACCCTGAGCGTGATGGTGATTGGTTCAACTGATGGCCTATACCTGGAGCTGCAGAGCGACTTCAGAGGAACCAAAAAGAAAAAAAACAGATTTTTATTACTCAGGCTGGATTTTGAAGGAATATTCTTCAAACTAAATTTAAACTATTTGCAAACAAGATTATTGAGAGGGAAAACGTCATCAGAGCTCAGGTGGAACAAAAACCAGTTTCATGAATCAGTAAGGCAACATTTCAGTGCTGTTTTATATCTAAACACTTCAAATAATCAATGTGGTTAATAAAACATTTTTCACATATTAAAATAAGTTGTTATTGCAGGACAGTTCTATATTATCTAATCCAATCATTATTGATCTGGATCAATTAACTGGATTAAACTATTTAGATTTCACGCAATGTTTGATTTTATAATCCCTTGATAATCACATTTATATTTTATTATTTAATTATTATGAATTACCTCCAAATAAATAAAATAAGCTGAACTGAATCTGAATTCACATGGAACATTTTACATCTGGATTCCCTCCCAGATGTTATTGGCCTTAAAAATATATTTTTTTCTCTCCTGTAACTTGTTGTCATGGTATAAAAAGTTGTTGACACTCTTCCTGCAGATAACATCAGCGAGCACATCTGCAGGCAAATTAGCCCCGAAATCCACATAATCATCATGACATGATGAATTAGCATGCAACCAAATCAGGGGCTGCAAAGGGTGGGTGCGTTCAACGGTTACCAGCGTGCCCCAGAGCGAGGAGCAAAATAGGAAGTCAGACACAAAGTTAAAGATAATCATCTTTACTCAACACCTCAAAAGTCTACAAGGAGCTGTGAGCCGTCTGAAAAGCAAAACTTTGATGAGATGAAGGAAAACGCTGAGTGGAAAACAAACAGCTTAGGTAGTGACAAAGTGGGCATAAAAGATGCTATCAGCTTTATTCAGAGTTTCTCCTCATACAGACAGAAACCAGCAGCGAGCCCCCACCCTTCCCCCCACCCCTCTCTGAAACACAAACCAACATGCAGACGCCTCCTCCTCCCTTTCCTGGATCCTGGTTCACTGTTGATTCATCCCGGTGGAGAGACACCTGTTTCAATTGGATCTTGTATTGTGTTTGCACTGAGGACATGGGATAATACAGGGAAGGGGGATTCGAGGATCTGTGTGTGTGTGTGTGAGACAGGAAGGTTGAAAGCATGTGGCAGGTTGCTGATGATGGAGATGCTGACTCGACTGAGCACATAGGGGGGAAACAAACAAACAGAAGTCAGTTTACAGATTAAAACCTGGGATAAAACCTGAAGAAAGTCTGTCTGGTTCTTCAAAAAGGTCCTACACGAGCAAAAAATCCCAACAACTCAGTGAAAACAACATATTTAATGGAAACAACATGTCAACTGTATGTGCAGAAGGTCCAAAGAACAAATGAAAAATTCTTTTCAATCACAAACTAAAGAAATCCTGTAGATTCATAATATGAACTGCAAATTTTTAGAATCCAATCAGTAATAAAAATCTTTTTGTTCCTGAATGAGTAAAAAAACTCAAAAGCTGTAATAAGATGATAAAGATCTTCCTTTATCTAATGAATGAGAGTAAAAATTGTTTTGTTCGACATCACAGCTGTATCGTTCAAATTATCTTGATGTAAACCTCTCATGTGGAGAACTTTTTTGTTTAATACTTAATTTATTTATTCCTTGTCTGTTAGTGTTCACTTTTAATTTTGGGTCTGTTTAGTATTTTTCCACAGGTTTTTTTCTGAGGTATTTTAAAAATCCTTTGTCATTCCCTTCAGTATTTAGTTTACTCCTCCAGATGTGCGGAGGTTGGATATTAAATTTTAAGTTTCTTAGCTTGAAGGTTTTTTTTGAAAAAAATCAGCAAACGTGTCAGATAAAAATAATTTATTCAGTTGCTTTAATTACAAAAAAGGAATAAAAAACTTCCCAAACATTCGTAACTTGTCTCATCATTTCTCGTTTGCACCCTTGCTGCTTCCCCACATGTAGTGGGTGTGGGGGAGCAAGTATTCGCCTCAGGCTGTTAGCTGTAACTCAACAGCCTGAGGCGAATACTTGAGCTCATGTGGCTGTTTGAAACACTGAAAGAAGAATAAAATGTGTTTAGAGCTACAAGCACTTGTAGATATTTCCAAATGTTTCCAGTCACTCATCTTCAGCGAGCTTTTTTGTCATCTCTCCAAATAAAAGCACGGCTCTTTTCTTCCAACCATCCCTCCTCCGTTACCTCCCACATCCTAGAAGGCAGTTAACGCCGTCCCGCCTCAATCTAGGTATGAAACCAGGATGGAAATGAGATGAAAATCCTCCCCCCCACCGCTTTGTTCAGCGTGTGCACACTTGTCAGAGCTCACGGCGACTGTAACTGTTCGGAGGTTTGTTTGATTGACGGCGGACCATCAGTTTGCTTTTAGATTTTCAGGTTGAAGCTTGCTTTTGTTGGCTAAACAAGCCAACATGGACAATAAACTATGATGTGTTTTAAGATCATTATCATGTTGTTGGTCTTGCGATATTAACTGACATTGTGTGTGTGGAGAATTAGAATCTTGAGCTGACAGATGTTTAAACTCTGTCTTTTCCCATCAGTTTATTCCTGATCTGACCGAGTTATTCTGATGAATTTTGGAGTTGGATCTCCAGCAGCTCCACGGTCTGGATGCTTTGCAGTGTTTTGCTGAGGTCGGGGTTAGATGCTATCACTGATTACAGTAAAAACAGTCACGAGCTCTGAGGGCAGCACAGACCCGCATGCTGCTCCACTCCTCATACACACACTCACACACGGTCAGGAGGGACGAGGTCATTGGATTTTCCAGGTCTGATGGGATCTGGGATTTTTCATGGAGTGTTTGTGTGTTTTGTTTCACAACATTACTGATGATGAAGCCCTGAGCTGAGAATCTTCATCTTTTACCTGGAATTTGGAAGTATAATTCATAACCGTTGTCACTGAATTTAAATGAAAGGTGCTTTTATTCATAGGACAGCAAAATAAAGCGTTTTCAAAATAACTGATCACCTGATTTCATCAGGTCAGCTCTTGATGTTTAAACTGAAATAGTTTTTTTTTTTCATCTAAGAGTTTCATCTTCAGCACATCTCAGTGTGTTCAGTGTACTCTGGAAGTGGGTCGGCCAATTCTTTTCCATTGACTTTTTGTTTTACTGTTAACTGCAACATAAAATATCTTTATATCATTTCAAAAAAAGATAAGGGAGCAAATTGTGCACTTTCAGTACTTTTTTCAGTTTTATTTTAATATTTCAGTAAAAAATAAAATCGGACCAGCTCGGCTGGCAAAGCACAACTTCTTCAGTTTAAAGGAGAACGCCCGTTTTTTGCAATTGGGGCCTTATTTATTCTGTGAGATGTGTTTTACTCGTCATCAGTGGTACTTTTTTGCGATTCGGATTCGTCTCGGAGATTTTTGATTCACACGGCAAACACCTAAACGCCAATAAACGAGAGTCGGTTGGGCCTGCGTTCGCCGACCCTAAATCGGTTTAAAATCAGTTCAAATCCATTATTTTTTTTAATCTGGCCATTTAGATACTCTATTGTTTATTCCGTTCCAGTGCCATCTTGAATCCTGCGCTCATAGAAATGATAAACAAAGGAAGCTAAGACACTGCACCAATAGAATGGGCGCGCGGAGAGATGACGTCACTCTCCCGTCACTGTAAAAAATATCATTTCTATGAGCGCAGGATTCAAAATGGCACTGGAACGGAAAAAACAATAGAGTATCTAAATGGCCAGATTAAAAAAATAACGGATTTGAACTGATTTTAAACCGATTTAGGGTCGGCGAACGCAGGCCCAACCGACTCTCGTTTATTGGCGTTTAGGTGTTTGCCGTGTGAATCAAAAATCGCCGAGACGAATCCGAATCGCAAAAAAGTACCACTGATGACGAGTAAAACACATCTCACAGAATAAATAAGGCCCCAATTGCAAAAAACGGGCGTTCTCCTTTAAGATGACTCATTTTTAGCGTTCAATTCAGTTTAATTAAGTTTTATTTTGTCATTCATCACAAAGTTAAAGTTAAAGGCAACAACGGTAGTAAATAGAAACATGGAGCGTGACGAAAGCGGAGTGAAGAAATGTGTTCAGTATGTTCTCCAGCAGTCTAAGACTATAGCATAACTAAAGGGATGGATCAGATAACCTAAACTAACGTAACTGGAGAAATGTGACCTGTCCTTTGAACTCTGGCTGCAGCATTTTGGATCAGCTGGATGTCTTTTACAGAACTATTAGAACATTTTAATAAGTTAACATTGTCATCATATATATAGGGAAGCCCGGGAGCTTCAGGGTTCTGTGCCGTATCTTTGCTGTTCCCAGATTTGCCTCTCATCCAGTTTGGGGGTTACTTCTCGGAGTGCTCACTGATGTCTTTAGCTTCCAGGTCTTCTCTGAGCCTCTGGTATTTCTCATGTTCTTGTTTCCTGATGTTGCAGTGGTTTGGTATTGATGTATCAACCATCACGGCTTTCCTCTGCTGTTTGTCCACCATCACGATGCTCGGTCAGTCTGTATCTGGAAGTCCCATATTAGGACTTAGTTTGGTCACTCTCTAACACCTTTGGAGGCGTTTCCCACTTTGACCTTGAGGTTTTCAGTCNNNNCATACCCTGCACAGATGTTCCTGTACATTGATTATGGTGCTCCATGTACGTTTCCCTGCTAGCATCTTACACCCTGCAGTTATGTGCTGGATCTTTGCACAGCCTACACCTGCAGTCTTGTCTGGTGTGGTATATATACGCCTCTGGTGCAAATTTGGGTGATGTCGTACATTTCATCATCTCTGATCATTGATTGATGAGGTAGGCAGTACTGCAAAGGGTCTAGCCCACACTGGAAACTGGTATATTTCTATTGCTCACTTTCACCAGCTGGGATTCGAACCAGGGTCTCCTGCATATAGGTCAGCTATCGAACTGTATATACACATTAAATCAGTTTAGTGCAGTTCCATGAGTCCTGATACCATATTCAACCCTTTTTACTAGAATATTATGATCTATTGTATCAAACGAAGAACTGAAATCTAACAGGACAACAGGTGTCTTTCACCAGTGCTGCTTCGGTTCTATGACGAGCTCTGAATCCTGACTGAAACTCCTCAAACAGATCGTAACTGTGTAAATGTTTTTAGCAAAGACCTTTACAAAAATTTTCAAAATAAAAGACCAAATTTGCAAAAAAGTATTCTACATGAATTAAAAATGTTGTCTTTTTTTAAATGAAGCAAACGAGATTTGGTGAAATATTGTTTTTGGCTGAACTTTGTGTGACATCATCAGTTCAGTGATTTTCTGTATTTTGTCATTTCAGAATTTGAGGAAATTCAAAATAGCAAATTCTCACAGTATTACAGATGTTTGGGTACATTTGTTTGTGGTTTTATAAAAACTATATTTGTGAGTTTTATTCAAACTCTGTTCTCTTTATTCACCCTGGATAGGAAATAATAAATGTTTCATGCATCAGTGGATGGAGTCCATGTTAGATGAATATTAGATGAACTAAATAAACAAATCTAATACTTCTAATACTTCTTTTTCACACAACAAAACACAACAATAGTTTACTGCATGACTTTTTAATGCTCAGTAGAATTAAAGACTTCAAGGTAAATAGTCCCAGATTTTACTGATGACTGCCGTCACTTTGTCTCTGAGTCCAAATCAGAAGCTGCTTCTCATACAACACGACCCGTAACATTTAAATATAAGGAAAAATAAGCAAATGGCATAGTTTTGGTTGAACATTTGCATTCATCCACAGATGGAGAATTTCATTTGGATGTTTGAGGAGCTCGAACAATAAAACAAAACTTAAAAACTGGGAAATAACTGACAAAGAAACATTTACATACAGCAGGTCAGATGCAAGAACTCCTCACTTCTGTGCAGATGTGCAGCAATAAAATAAAAACTTCCTGTAAACTTAATGAGCAGTTTATTTATATTAGATTTTTATAAAAACATTTTAACAGCACCAACATATTTCATTATGTTCAAATGATTTTGCGTTGCTATTTTTCCAGCATGCACATCCTTTTGAACACGCCCTCGGTTTGGCGGTCACATGTTTTCACCATCTTGTTTAATTTTGAGGCCTTTACAGTCAGCAACGCAGGCAGAGGATTAGTTGTTTTAGGAATGCTGGTGAACAGATTCCACGACATTCCACCGCTATGGACACTTCAGAATGTTATTTAAAGACTCACAATCATGGGAAAGTTTTAACACTCGGAGACACACGTTTAGTCAACATGGCTGCACAAAACAATCCGGAAAAAAAAAAATCAAAGCTCGTGGTTGTCATGGTATCTGATCAGATGCTGCGATCAGAAGACACGTTAGTTAAAATGTCTCAATTTTAATAACAGAATTTCCTTGGGGGAGGGTGTAAATTTATTTTAATGTCCACACATGCAATCAAACAATGTCCTCCTTCAGCTGTTAAAAAAAATATAACTGATGATTGTGCAACCACAATCGCAGCCGTCTTGTGACTTACAGGTACTTTCAGAAACATAAAGACGGCAGTGTGAGTTAACAAACATCACGCCAGGGTTCAGCGGGAGGGAGGACAATCATGTATAGAACTTGACTTCTGTAAATGAAGACGGTTATTGTTAAAAGAAGGAGGGAGAGACTGACAAAAAACAAGCTCTGCCACTTGTCACCTGGTTGAGCCTCCCAATCTGCCCAGTCCAGTTTCTTAACTGATTTAAACTCGCCTGCCAAAGCAACAATCACGGCTTCTCACTTTTTAGTGCCTAAGATTTTCAAAAACTGCAGTGTAAAATTAAATTAACTGATTAAAATCCTGTTTAGGATTTAAATTGATGAAGTTTTGCATCTAAATTTATGAGAGAACATAAGAAACTGTTTTAATGTGTAATCATCTAGAAGTCAAGGTGTGTCACGACACAATTATACAGAAGAAACTGTCAAAACTCTAAAAGTAAGTGGTTTCAAAATAAAAGCATGACCCTGTTTGAGAAACATTTTAACGTGTTACGGGTAATCTGCTAATAGACTTCAGTGTCTGCAAGACGTCGCACATACGAGAAGCTGCTCATGATCATCATCAGAAAAAAACGAATCAGCGTGACACACACGAAATTCACATCCTGATACTTTCATGTATCTGCTCACGTAAACAAAATCTCTCAGAGGAATCTGTTCTCAGCAGATCGGCCGTCAAACCTGAAAGGTTTCTTTACAAGGAAGCAGGAAACAAAAACAAAACATTTAGAAAAAGTTCAGCTAAACGAAACATTTAGACAGAGTTGAATCTGAGTTTACTATATGAACACAGACGGATCACACGACTGTTCAGAAACGCTTCAGTTAAAGGGGAAATGATGTCATTCTGATTAAAGCATCAACAAACTGAAGTGGGTTCAAACAAATAGTCTCATTTAGATTCAAGTTCATGGAATCTTTAAATACAAATATATTACCTCTCAGAATGATTTAATATAATGTTCTCGTTAAGATTTTTAATCATGATCCTTGACGTCTTCATTTCAAAATAGAACTAATGATGTTCCTCAGCAGCTCAAACACCAACAGCTGTCACTTTATTTGAGTTTGATGTAAGGAAATGATTCACTCGTAGAGTTTTATGAGATAATTTATTTAAATTCATCACAGATTTATCACCTATTCATGCATAAGCATACAGGCCCATATTTGATACCTCTGTGGTGACACAGTCAACAGGATCTCTGCAGGCGTGTATGTACCTGCACAGGTTTCTGTTGTTTTCAGTCCAACCGTTACTTCAGTTTTACTGTGATTTTTTTTTTCATATTGTGACGGCTTATGTTCTTCATTCTATTAAGTTTGAAGAATCCATTAAGAATTTTATAGAAAAGTTCATTTCACTGTAGTTTACTCTGAGCAAGAGCGTCAACACACCCGCCATGATGATGTTGTGAGCTCCAGAAAAGGTTTTTATGGCTAAAGACACGACAAGAGAAGTCGACGTCATGCCCAGACAGGGAGGAGGAGAGGGAGTTTCACTTGAACCGAGGCCAAGACCCTGAGCCTGAGGGACCTGAGACGAAATGACGAGAAATATGACATGCCTGGACACATGGCACGGCTAAATTTCAATTAGTGGTACTTTAAATATAAAACAATCTGAGCTGATCAGTGATCTGAGAAAACACGAGTCAATACAGGAACTGAACTGGGATTTTCTAAAGAGTCTAGAAGAATCTATTCATATAACAGCAGTTTTTAAACTTAATTTATAAGAATTTATGAATCTTTCATGTTCACCTGCACATTTTCTGTAAAAGTTAATGCAAATGAAGTTAAGAAAATGTGAAAAATCTAATAAAATTGGATTTATTTACTAAATAAAATTCACCGTCTGTACTCTTTAATATTACGTTGCTTAAAAATGACAAAATACCAACATTAGTATTTAATTTCCTTTGATGGGACTCCATTAGAGCTTTTGCAGCGTTTATTCCGTGTCAGCAGATAAAAACCCAAATCTGTTAGTGATTTGAATCACGTGATACGAGGGTTTTACATCCAGTGTGTGGAGTCAGTGGAGGAGTGAAAACTCTGACCTCAGACCAGTTAAACCAGCAACACCTCAGTCCATCCCAGGATGGAGCAGAGAAATCACAGATGTTGACAAGCTGGATTAGACCTAACCGTCGCCTGTGGTTTTTGTTTGTGTGTTCATGTATAGTTTCACTTTGTGTGTGTGAGATTAGATCTACGACTCCTGCTTCGACACAAACACACAGAGAAAAACAGCATGAGAGGAAAAGTTCAGGAATTTGGGATTTATTTCACTTAATTTCTTGATTTTCAGTTTTTTTATGGATGTTATTAACAAAAATCCTGATGTTTGGAGCAAATAGAGGACCTCAAGTAGGTTGAAATCCAGTGTTTCAGGTGTGTGTGTGTGTGTGTGTGTGTATAAATAAACAATGCAACCATGTTGCTTGTTTAGGTCATAATTTACTGGAAATTACAAGATATTCTGAATCTGTTGCTGCACAAAAACATAAACAGACTTAACACAATAAGCAAAAAGGAAAATAATCATTTGGGTTTCTAGATTTTGAGCAGAAGGTCGTGTTTCATCTCTTTAATCGAAAACTGAACAGGAAAAGTACTGAAACGTTCTTAAAAAACATTATTGGGTTCTTTTTTTTTTACTTAAAAAGAAAAATAACTAAGAAAAATGTTTAATATCAGTGAAAAAGAAGGTGTTAAACTACAGCTGCTCTTTTTTTTGGAGAGGAAATTGACCTAAATAAACTTTATCTTATCTTGACAGTGTACATGATGAATTATCACTTGTGCTCAGATCTCACAAAAATCTTATTGAACTGAGTTTATTGCAAATGTGCATAAACCCAAATTTTAAAAAATGGAAATAAAAACCCAGTTTTTCAGCCAATAGTTTGAACACTTGCAGATGAAGCTGCTGTTAAAGCAAGACATCATCTAAAACAGCAATTTAGATTTAAGACCAGTAATCAGCTCATTTACATCAAATTTAATTGAGTTTTAGTTTAAAGACTGAAAAAAGTTAAAGCTGCAGAACCAAACATCCTCATTTGTTTATTAGCAAAAAAAAGTTTCCTTTTTTGCCTGGTAAATTTAAAAAAAAAAACAAAAAAAAAACTACTTTTTCCTGCAAAAATAATGTTGATTTTACCATCTGTTCCTGTATGTTTGTTGAGTTTTTGGTGGTGATTTTTTTATTTTTATCAATATCCAAGTAAAATAATGGTCAGCATTTAATTTGATAAAATGTGTTCGAATATTTAAAACAGTTAAACAGATGGTTAAATAATATAGATATTTGAATACATGCAATAATGCAATAAAATAATAATAAAACCATCAAATTCACTGAGATAAAAATGAATTTTAAAGTTTCAAATCTTTTACTTTGTTCATCCAAATCAGATGAAAAACTAAATTAAATAAATAAAACATATTTGTTTAAGAGCAAATTGTGTGGGAGATTTGTTTTACTTTAAAATGTTTACTTTAGCGTTTTTATCTAATTTATCATTACAGTCTAAGAGATTGAACTTAAACAAAATGTACATTTAGTTTTATTGTACTTTACAAAACAAACTTTAAACTACATGATTTAGGATTCAGTGGATATTTGTTGCCTCCATGTGCTCGCTGTGATTCTCAGCAGCAGTGTTACTTGACAACCACAAGATGGCAGCACATGACACAACATTACATCACAGAATAAAAACATCTTGTGATCGTGTCAAACTCTTTTAAACTCTATTAAAAACTAATTTCTTCTTCTCTTGCTGCAGGTTTTACACACAGACACGTGTTTCTGCACAAAGATAACCTGATAATTAGACTTTCTTCTTATAATTAAAATCATGTCAGTCAATTATAGCTAACACAACATTATCCACATACATGTGAACAGACATGATCTTCACATGTAAACATGTTTTCATGATGCTAGCAGGAGTGTGTGGCTCTGAACATGACACATTTATGGCATTGAGCTTTACTCCATCACATCTAAGAACAATTTATTGTTATTTGTCAATTTCTTCAAATAAATTGGGAATAACATGTTAAATCTTTGGACCTGGTAACAGTTGAGGTTTGTTTGCAGTTCTGGAGACCTCCACACATAATTAGCATTATAGATTATCGATTTTTAAGTCACAATATAATGTGTCCATCTGGTCAGAGGATATAAGGGTTTCATAAAGGGTTTAATAAAACCTTATGGCTGCATAAGGTTTAGCTTGAAGGTGAGTTTAAACAAGCATGAGGATCCTTGCAGGAGGAAAAATCCTTCACTTGCGATGAGGTAAAATATTCAGACATCACAGAAATGCCACAATTTCAGGGTTTGTGGGTAAAAAAATCTTCATAGCAACACATTTTCATCATCAACCGCAGTGTTTTATTTTTTCTTTACTAATGATATGTTGATTTTTTTTTCTCGTTTGTTCTTCCATCGTTTTAAAAATGTCTTTCTGGTCTCAAAGTTTTTTTTTCAGGTCTTTAAGGATTATGATTTATTTAGGATGGGCGGCCGTGGTCTAATAGGGAAGGAGGTTGTCTTCTGATTGAGATGTATATCTGGGCAAGATTGAACCCCAAACTGCCTCCCGGGTGCTGTAACAAGCTCCCCGCTTGGGGTTGGGTTAAATACAGAGAATGAATTTATATATTTATTTATATCTTCTACAAATTCTCAAAGCTATTTAGGATAAAAATGAACTAAACTCTGAATTACCTTTTACAAAAATGGATTAATCTGATCCCTATTAAAACTTGACTGCGCCACCTTGTGGCCAAGGTTTATTATAACCGAGAGAAGAAGAAAAAAAAAGAGGAAAAAAAAGGACAGAAAAGAAAAGTTCAAACTCATATATTATTTATTACAATTAAATATTTTTCTTATGTTACATAAGTTCATTTGAAACCATACAAATAATCTGTGCTGTGATTAATATTCAAGATATTTCCATGCAAAGAATATGAAGGGAAAAAAAATGCACATAAGACAAACTAATATTCAGGTTTTGTTCACCTGGGAATGAATTAATGAATGAATGAATTCTTGATTCAATAACCTCTATTTTGTCTCCTTTTTTTGGTGCAAATATTCGAGCTCAGATTAGCATCTTCAAACGAAAAGAAAAAGCATGTGAAAATTACACAAACAATCCAACTTCTTTAGGAAAACAGTTAATAAAAACAGGCACAGAGGACCGTTTAAGACAGAAGCATCACTGACTTTGATTAAAGAGAATTAGTGTGCTGAGTGATTCAAAAGGCCATGAGACTGTTTCTGTACTGTGCAAGTCTCAAACTGATCAGCCAAATGAGTCTGATTTGGTGGTTTTTTTTCCCCCAATAAACTCAAAACACATTTAATAGAGAAGAGCTTCACTTTTGATCTGTTAAACATTCAGAGAAATGAGAAATTCCTTCAACTTCAGCTGATCAATTTAATAAAATAAAAAATGAAAATGCTTCTTTTAAACGTAAAATATTGGAATATTGCTAAACGATTGAATTATCTGAAGGGTATGGAGGAATGTGTAAGAGAATTTATAGTTCGGAAAAACTACAGCTGTACTATATTATTATTACTCATGTATGTTTCTAGAACCCTGATAATTCATGAAATGTGACTTTAATAGATCCAAAATCCTCATCATTCTTTGATATTTCTCTCTTATTTCAAACTGTTGCGATATGATGCTGCAAGTTCAAAAAATGTCCAATCAGTAAAAAAAAAAAAATATATATATATATATATATATATATTTATATTGATACATGTTATTACATTATCAACCTCCCTTTATAATGTATCTTCATCTGTATTTTGGTTAAATATTTTTTTCCAAAGAGAATAATGTGTTTAAAACTGTAAAAAATGGTGGATTTGGATCAGATCTTGATCAGTTTTGAAATCTTGTTCATAGGTAAATTAACAATGAGTACAAAGAGTCAGGTGAATTAGTTAATGTTGTTCAAATTTGAGAAATATCTTTGTGAAATGGGGGTAATTTTAGAAATCCCACTTTCTTGGTATTTTTGTGAGAAACTGAAATCAAAACAAAAAGTCTGCAGCACAAAAACAGCTGAAAGAAGGAAAAAAACTACCAACAGCAACAGGAAACGTCAGTAACAACGAGAAAAATACAGTTTAACTTCAAGTGGCAGAAGATTTGTTTTCTGATATGAGATGGGAATCAGTCCTCGTGTAACATTTAGCAAAAATACAAAGACGTCTGTTGCTACAAAGCTAATCTTCAAACAGAAATCCTTTTTTTTTTTCTATTTGTCAGTCAATTTATTTATAAAAGTTAATAAAAAATTTGAATCAAAGGTGTCAAAATAAACCTATTTACTAATCATACAGAGCCAAAGTGAAGCATGTTGGAATCAGGATCAGCACACTTACAAGCTTTTTAACCACCAGGTGGATATCAGCATGTTCCTAATGAAGGCTGGAAATAAGGCAGTAAGAACAAGGGCACAGGCTAATTAATGATCAGGTAGGTCCAAATCATCATTCTGCATTTGAAAACATGGACAGGCAAAGCGTTTTCATCTGAGAAGTAAGAGGACGATGATGGAAGCAGCGAGAAGCCAAGGTACATTTTGGTCCTGCAACTAAATGTTCTTTATACTCATAAAGTCCCCAGATATGTTCCTGTAAGTATTTCAGAACAAATTCAACTGGATTGTACTTGTTAAGCAACTCAAACACAGAAAAATATTGCAAGTGACACATTATTTTTAAACAGTGCAGCTAACGAGGAGAAACTTTATTCAGGAATGGAAGCCACTCATCTAAAACTCGACTCTTTAAAACTATCTCTTGAAAATAAATTAGGATTTTTTTTTTTCTTTTCTCAGCAGTACATAAATAAATACATTTTTATTCTCAAACAAAAGGAATAAGTCGTCATCACAGATCTAAATGCTACAGTGAATACGTTACTCACCAGCGCATCAGCGAAGAATCGAACTGATCTGCCTGAAACCGTCAAACACTAAAAACAGATACTTCAATGACCCGATCAGGATAAAATGGAGCTGTGCTTTGTTAGCAGACTGCAGGTTGGTGTGAAAATCATCCCAAATTCAACCAGGAGTCAAACAAAAATGAGTTAATCCAAACATTTTTCGCTTATCAATGTGACATAATATGTAAATTTCAGATTGTCTTGTTGAAAATCTATTAGAATGAAGATATTGTCACTTAGAAGACACTTACAGGATTTACAAAATATTTTAGGGTCTTTAAATTGTGGAAAATTGTGGGAAAGTGTGTTTCTGGGGTCAGCAACAGTTTTAAGCTAGGCTAACGTACGCGTGACAGGCAGTAAGTCTGAGACGCGCTCGTTTCATCTCATCCCAAACTCATCGGTATATCGAGACCACAGCGCCGGTGAATCGTGATTAAACAAAGACGTTTCTTTTTCTTCTTCTCTCAAATGCATCGATATGTTTCAGATTTTCATGACGCGTCACTGAAACGCGTCTGAGATTCATCAGCCGGACAGCAGCAACGCAGATCTAATAAATGTCACATTTCTAAGAGCTACAGTAGCGTTTTCTACAGCAGAGTACGTTCCACGCTTGTCACATCGCTGCTACGTCACCATTTACAGTCAGATAACTCTTAAACATGATGTCCAACCATTACTGAGTAAATAAGCTGTTTATGAACGCAACATCTTAAAGCAAAAGAAGATCAGAATCCTTCCAACTAGGCAGCAAAAGTTAATTCAAATTAATGAAGGATGAAGGTTACGTGATCTAACGCTGTGTCACGTCACGTACTACTGCAGGTTCTTGAGGAGGCGTCCGTAGCGGAAGTCATAGACGTGTCGACAGAAAAACACCAGCTCTGGGTCGGCGTCATCGGGCACACAGTGGTGGGTGGGCATGGCGTTGCCAACAACGGGTGGCACCACAAGGGAGGCGTCACTGTCGCATACACCCTCCCTACGGCGTTTTACCAAGGCACAAAATCTGGACACAAAACATTCGGACCTCAACGCTCAACAAGAACAATCAGGAACGCGTTTAGTGATGAAAACATCCAAACTTACCGACAATACTGCGCCAACGTTAGGACATAGCATTTGTCTTCAATACAGGCCACACTGTTCACATCCTGGTGACGAGAGGCGAAGATCTCATTCTGTAAAAAACATCCTGGTTAGAATAATAATCCTCTATAATTAACAGATGTTTTTTAACTTGGTCTGAGTCCTGTTGCTGTTATCACACTGCTGCTCTGATGTGTTTGTTATTTCAGCTGAGAAATAACAAACTTCATTGTTTCTAGGCAGTGAATAAGGTTTTTAGTTCAGGGAAGCTGCTGACAGGAAGTTACAGAAACAGTGTGGGCTTAAATACACAGTCACACAGCCAATAAGCAATCAGACCTAACTTTGAGATGTTTTTCTATAAAAGGACACCTGATCGCTTACCTCACAATGTACGGTGGGGTTGCGTCCCCCCTGCGTGTGTTCTGGACGGTAGTACCAAAACAAACTCATCATCAGCTCCCCTGAAGAAAATAAAGATCCACACAGTTCAGTTCTCAGGTCAGTTTATCACATCAGTTCAGCTTCTCATTCAGCGTACCTGATTCTGGTTCCTCCCACAGAGCTGAGACCTTGGCCACGTAAGGCAGAGACTTTTTTCTGGGTCCAGATTTCAGCAGAACAGTGTCTCTGACCCGGATCACATCCCTGTCTCTGTGGATTCCCTCAAAACACTTCCTCAGCACCAGAGACTCCTCCTCCTGAGAACACAGGTGTCAGAAAGCACAACGCAACATGGAGAGGGTGAGAAGAAAAACTCGAGTGTGACTGAGATCTTCGAGATTAAAACACCTGATTTATTTAACGAGACAGTTTCAGAAAGACTTTCTCTGCTCACCACAATGAAAACCTCCTTCTCAAAGGGCGGGCCGACCGACCTCCAGCCGTTGGTGGATTTTTGGCGGCTGTTCTTTGGCTGCTTGGCAACTGTTTGCCCTCCGACGCTGGTGGAACTGAGCCTCTGTTTCTTGTCCCGGTTCAGAGGGGAGACAGACGAGCTGCCGCGTACTCCGGACCTTGACCCGCTGGGTGGCTTAGCACTCTGAGGACACTCCTTGGCCACCTGCAGGGGAGGCTGGGGTTGGCTGGGGTCGGATAGAGGTGTCTGAACGTGGGGCACCGATTGGCCGGCTGGAGGCACGGTGGGAACGGGGCAGCCAGTGAGGATTCTGGGACTGGGACAAATGGGGATGGAGGAGGGACTGTGGTGATCACTGAGGGTTGATGGGTATTCATCTGTGGAAGGAACAGAAAAAGTAACACAATAAACAGTTCATTTTTAAGGAGCTGCAAACACAATCAGACACTAATTTGACACAAATACAGATGATTGTTAGTTAATTATAACCTGCAACAGGAACAAATACATCCATTAATCCATTAACACATTAAACTGCTGCTTTGATGCTACTGAGGTCATATTTTTACTGCGTTCCATTACAGATAAACACTCATAAATCACATATTACAGAAAGTTTTTGGCATTTTAACTACTAATGATAATATAAAATTTAAGAAGTCTCAATAAAGCAGAATTTTTGTGAATAAATAAGTAGTTTCAGATCAAATAAAATGTTAAAATGACTATAATTCCCCAGAACTGTGCTTTTGGGTTTATTCTAGTCTATAAAACTGGATCTTATTATGTTGCATAAATAAAACGTCTCTGGGTTAGAAATAAAATGTTTGTATATCAAATCATTTCCATTGATTAATAACACTTTATATTAATTCTTTATATATTATAGACATTTTAATAATATGTTAGATTGTGAGTAAATTTTGATCATGACAATAACAGAACCAACTAGTTCTGCTATTTATTTTTGTTATAAATAATTAATATCCCATGTGGCCCATTAAAGTCTTTTTTCCTCATCAAGAACAAACTTGAAACATCATCACAATAAAAAAAAACATTCTAACTATTTCTTTCTACTTATCTGTGATATTTTGGGATGTGATGACTCTATGTATTACATTTTAAAGCAGCAGCTCAACGTGACGCCAGAGGGAGGGAGTAAATTGGTAAATCCATTCCTCCACCTCTGCGCTTTAACCTTGATCCTCTCTCACACACACCCCCCCCCCCCCCCCCCCCCCCCCCCGCCGCCCCCGCTGGGAGGAGCTAAGAGAGACGTGTGCGAGGAAAACAACACGTCACTCAGGTGAAACGACGCTTTAGCTTCGAGCATCTCGAGCACATTTAAAATAGGGTGCGAGTGATTCTGCTACAACTCAGTAATGAGTGGAGGTTTATTCAGACAGAGAAGTGACAGCTCCTGTGTGGGTGGGCCACAGGCCATTTTCACAGCACACTTGTGGTAATATGAAAAGCAGCAGTGTTACTAATAACATTAACAATGATTCTTTCCAAGGTGGTGTGACAGTAAACCAGCACATGGGCATCATTAATTTTTAATATCTATTTTTCAAACCTGTTTGTTAAACCATGTTGAGTGAAACGGATTTCTGCAGAGATTAAAAGCGCCTGACTTCACCGACACGCTGCTGGTGTGTTCCTCTGCTGGGTTTTCCCTTTCTGACACTCATTGGACTCTTGAATGCAGCAATTAACTTCTCACAGTTGAGCTCGTACAATCAGCTCATTTTGGTTTCGGCCTTGTTTTTAGTGACTTGCATTCAGCATGAGACAAAAGAGGCCTTGCCCTTTCTCGGATTTTTTTTATTTTTTCCCCCCAACTTCCCAGTTGAGTGATGTTCCATAATATGAGGGGGAAAAAAAAAAAAGTCTGATATAATAGCTATTCTTAGCGCATTGTACTGCTCTGGCAGCAGGATTCGAGGAGCGCTGCATACAAAATAATCTTCAACTAAAATATGCAGCGTAAAAGATTATCGCACAACTTTAGCAAAGAAATGTAAAACTTTAAGGAGAATCGCTTGTCAGGTGCTGCAGGTATCATTATAGAAACATCAGAACATCTTACCTCTGTTGATGCCATGATTGCATTTGCTGCAGTCTTTGGGACTGAAGGAGCACCCTCCCCTGGAGATGGCTGGAATTACACTGGAGTAAGTAGAGAAGCCATTGATCCTGCAGGGCTCTCCGTAACACGCCTCCATCGAGGTACAGCAGTACACTGGGTGACCGATCCTCGAGGGTTGTGGAGCTGTGCCGAGGCGCAGCTTCGGACGCTTGCTGCTTCTCGGGCACAAAGCGAGGGGGGGCACGGGAGATGGGGAGCCGTCGGGATGGCTGAAGTGGACGTAGTATCCTGGGAAGCAAGTGTAGGTGTGTGGACTGATGGTTATGGCTGCTGGGTGGGTGACAGAATGGGGTGACTGGAGGTGGTGGTGGTGATGGTGGTGATGGTGATGATGATGATGGTGGAACACTTCAGACAGCGAGTTGTCCTCTGGTTCCTTGAAGGTCTTGTCCTCCAGGAAGAGGGCCAGCCTGTGACAGTACTCGACGCACCTCTCCTGGGAGCAGCAGTAGCAGGAGGACACGTCCGTCTCCATCTGCTCCTCCTTGATTGTTTTCAAGGAGAATCCCAAAGAAGAGCCACAATGGAAGGCATGTTTGAGACATTCCTGTCCCCCTGTGGAACTCTTCCACTCTGGATCTAAAGACTCTGTCTTACACAAGCTACATCCTCTCTGTAGAGTAAAGTCCAGCTGTGGGTGGACCTTCTGGTCTTCTGTGTCCTGTTTTCTGTGCTTTAGTTGCTCTTGGTGTTTGGGATGTGGTCTTTTGGTCTTAGCTGTTTCTCCACACACAGTCTGCATGGAGGTTGTTGGTTCACTCCCAGCCTCTGGCTTTGACTCCGTCTTCCTTTGTCGTTTGGTTCTATATTGGGAGCTGGTGAGTCTGAGGAGCGTCGCAGCAGTAAGACCAGCCTGGCGTCGAGGTGTTGGAGCCAATAAACTCAACCAGTCAATGTCCTGAGCCTGAGCTGATGACTTCTTCTGCTTTTTGGCTCTTCCTCCGAGGACCGCTTTCCCTCCTGAAGAAACATTTTTGGCTTTAGCGAGATCTTTGTCTGTATCTTCTCTGCAAGGTTCCCATTTCTTTGTAAGATTTGTCATGAGGGAACTGTTTCTGTAGAGCAGTAAACTGTTGACAGCCTCAGCGTTGAGAGAGGCCATCCTTCTCCTACGAGGTTCAGTGACCAGCGACGGTGACAAGCGTAAGGCGCCGGATTGGTTGTGTTTTGGTTCCATTGTTTGCTGATTGGTTGCGGAGGTTTTGGTCATTCTTTGAACTGGGCGCCCTTTCTTTTTGACTTTAACTCGCTTTTGCTTCTTCGTTTTGGAATTCTTTTGTTTACCTCTTCCTCGTTTCTCCTCCAAACGGGTCAGCAGGACACAACAGGCTAATGCATCTTCATTATCCTTTGATGCAGACTTCTTTTTATGACGCGACTCTTTCTTGACACTTTTTTGTTTTCCACTGAGCTCCTTCGTTCCCACTCTCCTTTTCTTTATACCGCCTCTCTTTTCTTTCGTTTGGAGCTTCCTGCATTTGACGGGCTGGTTTTGCTTAGTTTTCACCATCGTCTCAGCATCTGTGAGCAGATAACCTCTTCACTCACAGGTTTCTACAAGGAGGGGGTTCCACTCTTCATGGATCGTCAAACTCTGAGGAGACACAGATACAACTATTTAATCCCTAAACCATGAGACACAATATGACACAAACAATCTTCAGCTCAGGAGCTTTAACATTTTTTTTTCTGGATTGCCGTTTTAAAATATTCCCTCATCGTTTTCTGACTTCTTTAACCAGTTATGTTGCAGATTACATTCAAATTTGGTCCAAATTTTCCTAAATGCTCGGAGGAACTGCTACTCCATGAACACACAGGAGTAATTGTTGCTGACATTTGTCTTCTCACATGCAACCTCTCTGGAGCAACAGCAACCACAAAACATGGCTGCAGGGCAAGAATGAAAACTGCTGAACGTTACTTTGAAGTTCGACAACATTCCCCGAAGGACTTCATGATAAGGGGATGTTTGATAATAGGATAATCTGAAAACAATATTCTTTTCAAGGCAACACGGAAGCATGTAAATACGTTTTATTAATGAAAGTTAAAGTAAACTAATGATTTAATCTGCTAAAAGCTCAACAAATAAAGAAGTTAGCAGGTTTAATGGGATCAGGATCTTTAATCCTCCCTCTCTTCTACAGTCTGATCTTATCTGCAAACTCTTTTTGTTCAATTCTTCGGAGTGTGTGAAATTAAGTAAAGACATTACGAGAATTTCAAGAGGCTAAACAGTTATTTGATCAGACGCTTCAGGAGCTGATGCTTTCCCCCATGAAAACCGATAACAGAAACACTTGTCACACAACAGCCTCTTCAGTTTCCATGTCAACAGGCTGGTATCGAGTACATCCAACCATCTCTGGCAGCTTCAGGAGCACAACAGGCTTTATGAACCTCTTGATGTAATTCACTTATGTCCCCGCTCCCTGAAAGAAGCTCACCTCGCTAAGCAAAAGCCTTTCGAGTTCCTGATGATTAAACTGCTGGTGACCTTCATGCAGTGGAACTCGCCCGTGCCGCGGGAGATGGATCATCCTTCTAGCTGCTGCTGTGCAACACAATTATGCTACTTGACCTCTAACAAGTCAGTCAACACGGGTCTTTTTATATTAACTGACTCTTAAACTAGAATACGAGCGAGCTTTAACAGTCATCCACTCCATTCAGGGATCATCTGACTTCCAAAAGGACCCGACACTTATAGGAAACAAGTTGCTGCTGATTATTACTGATTTGTAAATTGATTTTTGTAAAAAGTGTAACATGCGTTAATGATCTGCCTTCAATAGAAATTACTTTGGAATTTCATGTGAGTCATGAATAAACTGAGTCATCTCAGACACCAACTTGTGACCTTTGCAGACAGACAGCACAGAAACCTCCTCCATGACTCATGTAAGAATGAATCTTTAATTCTATTTTGAATAAAAACATTTAACCTCATGGATAAAATCCAAAAGGTCATGCCCGTAAAAAACAAGCTGGACGCGTGAACGTTAGGAGAAACTCAGTGAGGATTCAGAACTCAGAAAGCTCATTTCTTTCATGTTATTGTCTCTCTTTAGTTGTCATTACTGTGTAAAATGAATATTTTCCTACCTGCAGCGGCGTATGACACATCAAATGTAATGATTTTAAGCTGCGAGTCAGAACACACTGCCGCACTATGTGACAACAAGTTCATCTGACAGCTTACTAACGCACTCGAGCATTTACACCTCTTCATTTAATGACCCAGCGAGCAGCAAATTGCTAGATTTCTACAATGACAGCCTGCTGTTATAAGACACTAAATGAAAGGTTAGAAAATCCAAACCAAGACGGATTTCTCTCACAGTGTTTTGATCATCAGCAACTGTTTTTTTTTCCCCCCACAATCTGTTCACCGTGTTTTCTGTCCGTCTGTTTGGAATAAGACGTCATTAACAAAACAAACTCAAATATACACGATAACTCTTGCGAGCTGCGGTCAGTTAAAATAAAACGACCAACCAGATCGTGTGCAGAGATAAACAAATGCAAACAAATGCATCCCCACTTTAGCTCTGCGGTGGGCATTTTCAAACAATCTCATCGCCCGCTTTTACAGCCCTTATTGCCAAATAACTCGGTGAACCATGAAATGCAATCCATGAGGACGAAATTTAATTTCCAGATAACAAGCGGACAGAAGGAGCCTCACATTGAGTTTCTGTCTGTGGATATCAAATCAAGTTGCTCCATTTGAATAAGACAAGCGTGCACAGTTGAAGGACAGTGGCTCATTGCAGAGCTTCATTATTCCCTCTGGCTAGACAGTCACCACCCTGACCACAGTCAGCAACATGAACACGTTCCGAGTATTAAATTCATCTCACAATCTCATGTTTACATTTTTTTTGCCCCCATGGACACTGACAAATTGACTGAAACAGGTTGAAGGTTGGACGTGTTTAACGCATCGTTATGGGTGAAAATAATACCAGTATTTTATGTGCAGGATCCTAAAATATCAACAGTTAGATCATTGTAAAAGAAAAAACCAAAACACTGGATGGATTCCTTGTTTTTACAGCATTTCTCACAGAAACATAAACAGACAACGTGGGACTGAAAACGTGAGACACTTTTACGTTTTTGCTGAAATGCAAAACTTTTCAAAAACACTTTAAAACCAGTTTTTCCCCCAGAAGACCACAGACTCTTTAAAGTTTGATTCAAAATGATTAAATGGACTTGTGAGAATAAAATGTTAGTTTTATGCACAAAGTCTAGATAAAAATGCACTTTTTTTCTTGTTGTTTGTTACTAAAATGCCAGAAGAAAATCTTACATTTCCATCTCTTAGTGGAATACTTCAATAATAATTCACATTTTTACATGATTTAAACTCACAAATAAAGCAATAGATTTCAGCAAGTGGAGTTTTATTCCAACCAGTCACTAGAATAAAATAAATTCATGGTTTTTAACCTTTTTCTTCACAAGTGACTTCCATTTCTCTCCAAATGTTCAGTTGAAAATATGCAAGAGTGAGAAGTTTCAAAATAAAAGGCCAAGAATTATTAAACTGTTGTATTATGTTGCTTCTGATGCTGCTTAAAATCTTACACATGCTTTAACCTTAGTTTTCACTGCTGCAAAACAAAAACTATTTGTACAATTATAAAATACTGGAAGCATCTGAAGGAACTCGGTGCCTTTCATCCACTTTTTAAAGGATGTTGCCTCAGGTTCAAACAGCTGGGAGGTAAATTGGGCCTCAATGAGTCATAAAAGCTGGTAATTTCTTGTTTGGAGTCTCTCCCTCTAACTCCTGCTGATGGAGTATTAACTGGCTGTAGTTTTCACATGAGAAGTCAGAATGAGGAGGAGGAGGAGGAAGAGGTGCCTCGTTGTCACACAGACTCATTCAGAGGAAGGACATGGTGTCGAGCTGTCACCGTGGGAGCGAAAAGCCCCGAGGCTGGAGCTCCTGGAGGAATCTGAGGCTTCACATCTCCAAACAAGTCGCACTTCAGCAGTCCTCCAACAACATGAACCTTCCTCACCGCTTCTGAGACAAGCTCACGCAAACACACCCACATCCACGCACGGATCGGCATTTCACTAAGCAGGAAATTAACGGCAGCGCGAATTATTATTATATTGTGCGTTAGAATAAAATAAATAAATAAATAAATAAACAAATAACAGAGACGCCTACTGGAGCCAGTTGGTCATCGAGGTGGTTGAACATTGTTAATCTGACAGAATATCGAACCAAGAGTGCGGACTGTTACATCAGAAGTGAAATAAAAAGCCAAAAGCGTAAAACACCCGAACATCTGCGATCGATGGCGCTTTTGGAACCTCGTTAATATCAATCTATAATCAGGAGCTCGGATTACAGCCGAGTTGTTGAAGCAGGCGACCGACCGACTCGATCATCTCCAGCTGGGACCGAATTAAAGCCGCGAATCAAACATTTACCTGATGCGTCCCGCAGGAAATACAGCTCAGCAGATCCATCCGGTTCCTGATGGTTCAGTTCGGACCCGGTTCGGCCGCGGAGCCGGGCTGCGATCCACCGAACGAACAGCCCACAGTAGCTGGAGACATGGTGAACAAATCGGTGAGCGGTGACCTACTTCCGAAGTGGCATGCTGGAGATAATATTCATGCGCTGCCTGCGTTCACAAACCAACGGGACATCCCTCCGAAATCACGGTGATTTTCCTGCAGGGACTAAACTGTGTCAGGAGACATGATCACATTCAGCTGTCACATTAAAACAAGCGCTCATCCCGTTTTATACAGTTCTTATTACAGGAAAGCTCTATTTTAAGTCAAACTTCCCCCGAGGAAGTGATCATCTGACAGATTATGAAAGATTTCTCTTCCACTGAGTGGATATAGCTATATATAAAAAAGATTAAACTATAAAAACTGGTCAAATAGAAGAAGATATAAGAACATATAAACACCAAATCCTACAATTTTGTCCCAAAATCAAGAACAAGTGCCAAAGTCACATATTTTTAATTTAGCAGCAGAATGAAAAGAGTAACTTAAAAAAAAATACAGTTTTAAATGAGAAAATCAAGTTCCAGCTTTTCCTGAAAGTTTCCCTTCAGGAGAAACTCACAAACCACCTGAAATCTTTGCTTTTCCATTGATAAAACAATTACAGAAAAAAGGTGTAACAACTAATGTCCTCTATCAAATGTGTCAAAACTAAATTTTAACAACATTTACAACAATTGTCTCTTCATTGATAGATTTTAAACCAGACTTTCATTTACGGCTCCTAATTTTGTGGTTATTTCACTTTCCAAGGATTAAAAAGCACCACTGATTAAACGCTGTGGAACAACAATGGGCTAATGTTTGGGGAAATTCTTACACTGATTAAAAACAAGAATCTTCAAATTCTAAGATGCAGGAAGTCGTGATGGATCAAGAAGAAAAGGTAAATTCAGCCTGAGAGACATCCGTGATGTCCGACCCTTCAGTTACGCTGGAGTCTAAAAGTTTAAACTCCTCTGAACTCGATGCATTTAACAATCAACGGAAGCCAGTGAGGTCCAAACTACATTATTCTAAGAATCATTATTCTCATTTTTACCAAGGTGGAATTACTGTAAACAACAACAAACTATTGATGTTTCAGAGCAACAAATGTTACATCCATACATTCCATCACCTTTGTCCCCCAAAAAAGCTTTAAGTTAAAGGAAAAACAAAATAAACTAAAACCTTAAGTGCTTCATAACCTTGATAATATCTCAAAATCTGTTTTTCACAGTAAAGTCGATGATAGCATGAAATATCTTGAGTTAATATTACGTTCACTGAAATATTAAGTTGCGTAAAACCAAACAAAGATGGTTCTTTGTTTCATCAGGAAACATATGCTGCCTTTAACTTGACATTGTTTAAGATAAACTCAACTTTGTGCAGCATTTCTACTGTAAACTCTCATTTTTTAAAATTTAAATTCTGTAAAAATTAATAACTGATTTTTTTTTCAAAGATCTCAAATCAGAGACCAAATATGAAATAAAAATGAATAGCAGTGACAAAATAATAATAAAAAAAGTGTCAGCTTTTAATTTGAAATTTTTCATGGAAGATTTCACTAAAAAAGCTCTCAGAATGTCCTCTCTAAAATTAGAATGAAAAAATAAGATTTCTTTGAACAAGTTTGAACTTCCACAAACTCATTTTACACACATCTTCTAAACTAAAACTCAGTCACACACAATTCCACACAGCAGCAAACCGAGAGTATTGCAGAGAAAACTCAGCGCTGCACAGACTTCTTCATCTGATTCTGCACTTAGAAATGCACTAAACCTTCACAAAAAACAGAAAACGATTTCGGAAAAGAGCTACGATTTTTACAAAACTTTTACAAAATTTCCACCACAATTCACCAAAAGTCTCTATAGCATTTAAAATGAACCCCAACAAGCCGAGACTAAACAAATGCTTTTATTTTGTTAACAAGTTACTCAGTGGAGCTTCTTGGACACGTTCAGCCTCGTGATGATGCCTTCAGAGTCTAATTCCATTTATTGTTTTTTCTATCTTCATTTTTCTTATAATCTTCTCTAATTTTGGAGCTTTGCGCATCTTTCACTCCTGTTAACTTTATTTATATCTCCGTGTTGTGATTCAACCTCATCTCGCTCATTTTTGTCTGACTGAGAAAAATCAGACATATTAGTCAGTACAAAACAGATGTTGTTAAGTATTAATATCATTAATAAGCGTTTCATTCATCATGTGAATCCCAGAAGGAGCTTTCTAGTCATTTGATCTCACATCAGTGACAGCAGAAGATGTATACCTTTTGATTGGGCTCATTTCTGGTTTCTTCTGCTCTTAATGACGCATTCAGTCCAATTACAAGCAATTAGTCAGTGCTTATCTTCTATTTTCTCTGTTACTTCCTCTCAAAACACAGAAATCGCTTATTTCACAGAGATAATTCACACTGCTGATGACCTCTCGGCTCTTCGACTCACTCAGCAGGAAGTCCTTAATATTTCCCCTCAAAGAGCAAATCAATTATTTATTTTCTTTAAACAACAAACTTATTGGAAAGCTGCTGCAGCATCACGTTAGCGTGCAGCTAAAAGTGAGCTTAATTGGGATAAATGCTGATTGTCCTCATCAATATCAGCTTTACGATGTGTAATTAACAGCTGTAAAAGAGCTGAGTGTGTTGAGCTAATGAGGCATGAGCACAGGGGGAAAGTGAAGGGGTTATAGACTGCTGAGAGCTGACCTGAGCAGCAATAAACACACTGCTGAGAGGTGCACGGCGCCGAGCGGCAGGAATAAATGCTTCCTACTACGTGCAAGCAGCTCTCACACCAGTGAGGTCAGTGTTGATGCAGACGTAAGGCAGGAATCTGCATTCAGGCTGACAACTGATTTACACAAAGAAAAACTCAATGTGAAAACTCCAAATTTAAAGATCAGAGTGAAACAGTGAGGAAAAAAACTCTGAAAACCGCAGTAAAATCCCATCACTGAAGCTGAATACATTGTTTCAGGTGGATTCAGTTGACTGGGAATATCTGAGATTAGAGCTGTGAATCAGTTCTGTGTATCAGGAGTAACAGGCAGAGCTGTAAAGAACTGATCATGACCGTTTCCTTCTCAACGTGATCTAGAATTGAGAAATTTTGTATATTTTCAGTCACTGCAGCTTCAAAATTCTTTTTTTTTTTTTTAAATCTTACCTGGTTCTAATGTTACAAAATTCACTTATAGTTCAATCTAACCAAATAATTCTTATTCACTGTTCGGAAATTGTTTTTTTATTCTCTACCAATAAGCTCTTCTCATGCATGAACTTCAGTTTTATCAGAGTATTATGTTAAATATTTCCTTTGACAACAGCTGTTTGTTTTATATATACAGAAATTAAATCACTTGAATCAGAGATTTGAATTGAAATGACAAAAAAGTGAAGGGATTAAGCAGAAACTGTTAGTTTGCGCACCAGAAAAATTACCTGTTCAGTGGGCGCTGACATTTTCTGGACATTCACACACACACAAAAAGCTGGCTCAGTTAACAGAGAGTCCAGTTTCTCTGATGCTGACATTTGCAATTTCACACACAAGCCTCCTACATGATGCTTAGAACAACTTCAGACCTGCAGAGTCAGTGGAGTTTTATTCTTTTGCAGAAAACAGCGAGCTGCTGCAGCCAAACGGACGGCTGTGAATGTAAACCTGCAACTTAGTTTTATTTTGAAATAACTGATTATTTCTCTGTTACAGATTTACTGATCAATGTTTCTCCTAACCTGAGATGTTTTACTTGTAAAACTGAGCACCATCTTTCCATCTCTGGTTTCTCCAAACTGTTCTAAGTTTACCTCCCATTTATATTTGACAGACTTCCTGCTGCATGAAGAGGTGTTTACTGACAATGATACATTTTTCATTGTGAGAGCAGAGAGAGAAATAACAACTATTACTTTATCGATCGCTCTCGGCTGGGATGAGAAGTCAGATGCAGCTGACTTCAAGCGTTCATGGATCATGGAAACAAAAAAGAAACGTTTAATGAACTATATGTTTTTCCTGATTTAACCTGTTAAACTTCAGGAGTTTGACAGAAACACAGCTGAACATTTGCTCTTTTTAAGAACTCAAATTCTCAGATTTTTCAGTTGATTTGACTTTTTTTTGGTGCCTTTTTTCCCCCACAAATAAGTAAAAAACATTTCCTATAAAAAAAAGTCAGCTTCTCAGAATGAGATCATGGTTTTCAACTGGAAAAAGGGGGAACACCCCCTACAGGTTGGCAGTGAGTCTTTAACCTAAGAGGAGGAGTTTAAGTTTCTAGACATCTTGTTGATGATGCAGGATGAAACAGGAGATGCACCAACAGATTGGAGCTTCATCCTCAGTGACTCTAGATTTACTGGTCTGTCAACGTTCTGACCCTCCCCTGGTCAATCTGGATCCTGAACAAGATCCTGGATACAAGTGACTGAAATGAGCTTCCTCTGTAGGGGGCGGGCTCAGGCTTACAGATCATGTGAGGAGCTCCATCATCCAATAGGAGCTTAACGTAGAGCTGCTGCTCCTCCTCATTGAAAGGAGTCAGCAGAGGTGGTTTGAACATCTGTTTGGAACACCTCCTGGTCGCCTCCCTACAGAGATTTACCAGGCACGTCCCACTAGGAGGAGACCCCCCGAGCAGACCCAGATCCCCTCTGGCCTGAGAACATCTTGGGTTCTCCAGGAGGAGCTGGAGAGAGGGATGTCTGGGTTTTCCTCCTGAGCCTGTTCCCTCTGCAACCCGACTACAGATAAGCAGAAGAAGATGGATGGATCTAATTATTTGTCCATAAATCGCCCTAAAACCCCTAAAGAACAGATACAGAACACGGAGCGTCTCGCCTCTAACAAGTTTATGTCTCGGTCAGGGAGTTTAAATCTTCAATGCAACATGATTATTTTGTGAAACAAACATCCTTTTTACAGTAAAACAGATAAAACTGGGATGGTTTTATAATCATGTAGCATTTTTATTTAGATGTAAAGCCATTAGATTTAAACAAAGCATCAACATCTTGTCTTTACTGATGTCGGACATAAACCCAGAAACCCGTCAGGATCTACACACAGGCTAATTTAAAAGCAGCTGATTTCAGTTTGCTGATTAGCAGTAAACATTGCAAGTGACTCGTCAGACGTTGTCCTCCGCTGACCTGCAGCAGCACGTCATGAAGCTGTTTACACCTGCTTTGAATGTGCGTCTTCACATGACGTCTCAGGTGACCATTTATGATTAGATATCATTTCCCTTTCTGCTCTGTATGCAAATAAATATAAATCCTAGAGCGCACGCAGGGCGCTGCTGGCAGCAAAAAAAAAAAAAAAGACTTGTTTCTGATAATAAAGAGGAAATAAAGGAATTCTTCTACCTTGATTACATTATAACAGATTTACACATTTAAAGAAAATAGAGTTAAAAATGATTTGATTCACTATAAGTGGATTTTTTGAGTTTGATTCAAGGCTTTTGTAGGCTGTGATCATATTAGATCAGCCTTATTACACACAAAGCAAAACTTAAAAAAAAAACAACAAATTAACTCGCTAAACTTTAAGCCATAAACTGTTTGTCAGCTTCAAGCGTGTTGCCTACAGATGACAGTTCAGTACAGAGCAGATACAGGACAGGAGGTGTAATTATCTGCTTCTACTCTTCCTCTTCAAAGAGACGCACCAAGATGTCAGACAGCCCGAGCAGCAGAGGGAGAGGAGAGGAAACCAGCTACAGAGACAGTGATGAAGACTGAATTCAGAGGGAAAAAAAAAAAAAAAAATGGAAGCTGAAGGGAATCTCACACCTCACATCTCATTCAGCAGGAGAAAAGTCAAACTCAGAGGAAATCTCTTTCACATTCAGCCTCCTGGTTTTCTCTGGCTGACAGCTCCTCTGGGACAAGCAGATGTTTGACAAGAACTTTCTACGAGAGCAGAAGCCGACGAGCGGGAATGAAAAATTACTAGTTTTTGAGAGAGGCGGCGACAGAGTGATGGGGTAAGATAAAACTGGTGAAAGATCCTCGTCAGCCTCGTGAACAATGAGTCTGTGATCGAGGAGGCTTGTGTGTGGATTTCAAACCCAGATGAGGAGAAAGATGGAGGGGGGGGGGGTCTGCCCACCCACCTGCCAGGGGCTCAGTCATGCTTTTAGCATCTGCCAAACTGAAGGACACTTGGTGCCATTTTATTTTCACTGAAGGAGGCTGACGTTTGTCAGTCACACTGAGAGCTTCTGTTCTGTTTGGTTGCAGCCAAAAACACACAAAACACACACTTACACGTGCACGCACACACACACACACACACACACACACATCCAGCCCATGTAAACAATCCCAGTGTGTGTGAGATGTGAGCATGACCCTGGCTCTGAAAGCTCCACAGCCACTGCAGCTGTGTAGCGGTGGACAGCTGACGCCAGTCTGTGGGTCTCCTTGTCTTTCTCCCCCCACCAGCCCTGCCTCCACTTCTTCTTCTATGTTTCCATGAAACAGACCTGTAATTTTCACAGCTGTGTCTCAGCACCAGGCGAGAAGCACACACACACACCGAGAGGAGTAATGGCTCTAAGACGACTAGAACACCGTACCCAGCACTACAAGATCCTGCTGATCCTCATAAACAAAGCAAACTTTAGACATTTGAGTGTAAAGAACAACTCCGATGTTGTTTTCTTTCTTCCTTTTCTTCCCTCTGGTTCCATTTACACCTTGTTCACAGACTGCAGATGAGCTGCACCTGCAGCGTGCAGTGAATATCTGCTGCAAAGGTCCCGGACTTCACAGTTAAAGCGGTTCATTTCATCTCACACCAGCTTCCACTTTGATTCAACAGTCTTCAATCACGAGTGCAGCGTTTGTTTGCAAAGAGGAAGAAGCAAGGAAGTAAAATTAAAGTACTGGCTTATTGCTCCCACTGCACGCAGCAGTAACATGCTCTTTTTAATCAAACCTTGTCGTTTTAAATAGGTGGCCATGCAAATAGTTACAGCTGTGACTGAGCTGCAGGGAATCCGTCGACAGGATGAGCTCGAGTGTCTCTGTGGTGGAACTATTATGTGTTTAGGAAAAAAAAATGGAGTCAGTTTGTGGGTGGGGAGTTATTTTAACTTTTGGAGAAGCTGAAGAATGGAAGGTATTAACATGAAGGCAGAAAGTTGAACATTGGTTGCATTAAAGTCCCTTCCTCTGACCACATGGCCTGTGTCTGATGTATTGTCTCGTGTGAGACAGCTGCCAGGTCTTTGTGTCTCTCCTTCACTCATGTGGTTAAGCAGAACAGAAATAATGGGATTATGTGTAGGATTGATAACCTTCAACACACTGACCCGGACCTGGAAAACTGGACCACAACAGATCCAGGAGCATCAGGGCTAATAATTCATCCAAATAAAATCTTAAATAACACTAAAGCAAAAAATATTTTGGGGTTCATGTATATTTAAAGTTGAGGGATTCTAAATAAAAAGTGCGTTTAAACTCCGCAGCTCCAGCTGAAGCAGCTTCATTTCCCTGCGATCCGGATCTGAAGTCCGAGTCGAGGCTCTGCCAAACTACTGAAACAGAAGACCCTCCTAAAACTCCGCAGACAGGTAGAGGTGTGAGGAAGTTACCTCAGGTGTGTGAACGATCGGCTGTGAAATGACGGGTCTGCGTGTTTGACACGTTATTCCCACCCCGGCAGCTCGATCTCGTCCTGCTCGATACTTTCAGTTTTACTAGAGCGATAATAAGAGTTTTATTTATGAGTTTTGTTATCTTACCGCTTGAATCCCTCCGAGAGGGTCTGAGATCAGATCCAGAGGACGAGGGAGTGATGCGTCAGGTGTATAAATGAAGCAGGAAAACCGAGTGGAGGACTCATGTTGAGTTGAGCTGAAACCCCGTCCTCTCTCTCTCTCTCTCTCTCTCTCTCTCTCTTTCGCTCCTCTTCCTCACTGATCTGATCTTTTAAAAATCCTCTCGATCCACTTGAAACCGCAACAGAGCGGCTGAAACCGAGTCGAGGCGGACCGAACCGTCAGCTGCGATCCTGCAAACTACAGCTCACTTTGGCATGTTTTACATAACAGCATCATCCGCTTTTTATGTTGACGCATCATGAAGCGAAAACATGGAGTTTCTTAAAGGGCCACGACGTGTCCACATGTCCCCGTCCTCAGCAGCAGGCTGACAGATGGCTTCCACACACTTCAACCTCATTCTTATCACACTTGGATTCAACTCTGAAGGGCTCTTTTTTTTTTTTTTTTTTTGGCTGAGAAAAGTTTAAATGGTTGTTGGTATTATTAAAGTTTTCTGTGTTTTGGCAGAAACGTGGAAGATTAAAATAAAATAAAACTAAGAATAGATTTTAAAAAATGCATTAAATGTACACTTCTCATAGAATAACAAGGACAAAATATTAAATGTAAATTGTCCATTTTATTAACAGTTATTCTTTAAAATAACAAATTTCTCATGTTCTATTACATATTATTTGAACTGCCAGCAAAACCTTCAGGTAGGTGAAAGTTTAAAAACTTGAACTTTTGTAACATAAATTAAGTAGAAAATGCACTTCCAACACTTCCAATGACCAATAATAAAGAAAAACAGAAATATTTCTGTTCATTCCTTTATTAATTTACATACAAAAAGTTTATCCGTAGCTTAAAAACAGCAGAAGAAAGACAAATATACATAAATAGATAAAAATAGTTAAAAACCAACGAGGCAAAAATTAAAAAAACAATCATAAAATATACAAATAATTATTCCAATGTATAAAAAGGCATGATGAGAGCCTTGTGTTACTATATGTTGGGGTTGACAGAGCTCTGAGTTATGTGAGACATTTAGACAGCACATACATTTGGACATATTTCCTCAATAAGGCAACATGGAATTTATGCTCTAAAGTATTTGCTTGCATATACAACATTTGTTAATTATATTTATTATAAAGGAAAAGTTCTTTGCTGATGGGGGAGAACTTCTTGCTTTATGATGCACCATTCAGATAAAAAACATGCATGACTGATGGAGTTCGTGCACATTTCATTATAAAGAAAATAGATTTGACAGTAAAATCATTTGCTGGTAAAACACAGAAATCCATTCAGCTGATCAGAACAACCAACAAGAAAACAGGAAGTGAAAACTTGCTTTGTCAGAAACAGGTAACATTAAAATTTGTTTAACATTTAAGTAAATGTTATAGCAGTATAAATAAGTGAGTGAGATGCAGAATGATATGAATAAATAATAAAAAACTAAAACATTAACAAAAGGCTTTATTTTTGCTTTGCGTCACAAATGATTGGGTTTTATTTTAAATCGTGTCTTTAGTGGATGAAAGTCATCAAACCATCAGCTTTTATGGTTTAATGAATTTGAGTGAAACATGATCAGTTTCTGTTTTTACAGAGGAAGTGAACATTTATTCAGTTTAATAATAAACGTCTCAGTTTGAAGCTAAAATTTGAAATCTAGTCACTTTCTAATTCCTGCAGGATCGTGCAAACAGTTTGCAACTTGCTTGAAAAGGCAATTAAAATTCTTGAATCATGAAACAAGAATCAAATAATTAAAGGAAAAACATGCAACGACTGATGATTCTCTGAAAACAGCATGCTAGATTGTAATAACCTTAATAGTCTCAACAAGGTTTGTGATATTTTATTAGTTTTTTTTAATATAAAGGTTGTTTATAAAGAATAATAAACCCCATGAACCAACAGACACCCTGGTTTACCATCACTCTTCGTCAGTAGTTATCAGCGCACTGTTGTCATGGGGATCGTTAGCTATTCTAAGATAATAACTGATGCCACCTTAATGAGAGCTTAATAAAGCCTGCTGGATGAAGAGGACCATGAAGGTGAAGCGAATCTAAGATTATCACAGGCTCATTTTGTTCATCTCTTACTCATAGAGGTTATTTTAGTTAATAAACTCTTAATTTTACCAGAAACCAACATTTTTGCCTGTTTAATGTTCATGTTTTTGTTTTTTCTTGCATTGTTTTATTCTTCACTGCAAATCCAATCAAAAATACAAAAGTTTGCATCAGTTTGTTCCAGTATTTTAGCAGCATTTAACCTGATTTATTTCCTGCGAAGGGAAAATCCACCCTGAAACAGAGCTCCCATGTATTATTCAAATGCACTGGGATAGTTCCATCATTGTCTGACCTGCTGTCTCTCCCTCTGCTTTTTCTGGAAACAAGAAGCTCTATGTTCAGCGTTTTACTGAGGCATCATAGAAACATGTATTTGTTGACAAATCTTGGCTTCATTTTGCTGCTGAAATAACAGGATACATCTGTAACGCTGTCAGGCTCGTACATCATCAGGTGTGGAACGCCACTCTTTCATCTTCAGGGGAGGGTTAAATAAAATAAAAAAAGACAGTTAATCTCTCAACTCCAGCTTGTTTTCATCACAGGGTCAAAGTCCAAACACACAATGTGCACATCAATGAGTCACATGAGACTGAGGCGTCACTGAAACTCTTTCAAATGTGTTTTAACTCACAAAAAAACAAGAATCTCTTTTGGCAAATCGTTTATTTAAGGAATAACATGACAGTTAGATGACGAGTGTCTTCAGGGCTTAAAAATCTTTAAAAGGATTTTAAAATGTATTTGCTGTTTCAGTTTCCCACTTAGCAGGTTTCAAGTTTTTAATTTAACAAAACTTTAGATGATAGATTCACTTTTATTGTGAAGTTGATCATAAACAAGGAGCGCTTTAGTTTTTTTTTTTTTATTTACATGTCAGAGTTAAAGTTGGAATCTTAAACAACCTGTTTTCATTTTGAAAATACAAAAATAAACAAGCTTTTATTTTTATTTATTTCAAACAAAATAAACTTGGTACATTCCAGTATTGCACATCTACATAAAGATACGCATGTAAAGTTCATTACAGGACACACAAAAACCTAAAGAACTTTATTACCTGACAGATTTTGCCTACAGTCTTTGATCTTCTAACACTCATTACAGAATAAATTCACCTAAACTGTTTCAATTTGCACTGATGTAAAAAAAAAAGGAGTTTAATGAGATGGGAAAAGTTGTAAAATCTTAAAATCATGGATCTTCTCAGTGTTTGATCCCAACCAGAGCAACACTGAGTCCATTTTCTTTTATTAATTGAGCTGTTTTAAGCAGATGTTTTGAAGCTGTAATGTGTTTAACATTCTGCCCACAGATAAGGTTCAATAACTGTATTTATAACTACAGCTCAGTTAATTAAAAATATCTGAAGGCCTCTTGATTTGGACTAATATTGAATCACTTGTCTGTTTTCAGTCAGACTGTAGAATCACTATTAATTCTTGATTTAATGTAAATTATGTAATTAACATCCTTTTTTCTGCAGTAAGGTCCTGGGTGAAAGTCCAACCTGACTCTTTAGTGACTGACGTGTCTCTTATTTAAACATGGAGTTAAAAGCTCGTCCGATGATGATTCTACGAACTTCACTCGTGCCGGCTCCGATTTCATACAGCTTGGCATCTCGGAGGAATCGTCCCATCGGGTAGTCGTTGATGTAGCCGTTACCGCCTGTTGGTGAGAAACACGATTACAGATCAGTTATGCTGATGAGAAAAGTTAGTGTGCAGCAAAATAAGAACCTCAGTTACTTAAAGAAGCTGTTTGTTGATATCAATCTATGCTTGAGTGAAAAATCGTTCCTCTGGTCTCATTAAAGTTTTATACATGCTGGATTTAAGCAGATTGCTGGTGATGAATATCAGTATGTAACGAGCTGCAAGTTCTGCTAAACATACAACGAGATCTGTTTCATCCTCAGACTGGATTATTTCCTATTTTATATCACTGGAATTGTGAAAAAGTCTTTAAGGTATGATGAAAAATCCTTTTCACAGAACATCAACGTGATGGAAAATCTTTCAGGTAAACTGGAGACACTTTAATCTGATGTTCGACTTTCTCATCAACAAAACTAAATCCTGGCAAGAAATGATCCAGTTGGAGTGGAAATAAATACTGCAGCGATGCACTGGGATCGAAGGGTGAGTCCAGATCTACGACCTGAACTGGTGTTATTATAAATAATGACCAGACGAGATGATTTTAATTAATAATTTGAATAAAATGGCAACAAAAGAACCTGAACAACAGGAAACATCAGGAGGTTTAAGTGTTTCAAAACCTCCACGAAGAACTACCACACAAAAAATCATCTGCAAAAAATCTGTCTTGTATGTAGATATGTACACGCTAACACAGTGGCTCATAACGGGATTCTCTGCAGAGGACACGCTAAGACTAGAGAGAGACACATTCATGTACGGAGAACACGGTAGTTTCAGTTTCTTTGGCACTTACCCAAACACTGAATTCCATCCAAAGCAACCTGAGTGGCGTTCTCAGCACAATACAAGATCACTCCAGCACAGTCCTGCCAAAAACACACAGCCTCATGTAAACCAGAGAAACGCAGACATGAACAGATGCAGGTTTTATATTTTAATATATTTGGTGTTTTTTTCAGGATATTCTCACCTTTGAACTGAAGTGTCCTTTATCACAAGCTCGGGCAACGTTGTAAATGTACTGCCGACAGGAGCTCAGCCTGGTGTACATGTCGGCCATCTTTCCCTGCATCAGCTGCGGAACAGATCAGACTTTCATGAAGGATGTCAACAAAATAAAAGATATTTATGATGATATATGAGGCTTTTAAACTTATAAACAACCTGAAAGTGTCCGATCTTCTGTCCGAAAGCTTCTCTCACATGCAGGTAGGGAATAGCATTATCCAAAACCGCCTGCATGATGCTAGAGAAGAATATTTATGATCACGTCAAACATAGGACAATAATGTTTTATTTTTTATTATGATTTAAAATGTCAGTCCTCTAAACAACAGATATACACAGAAACACCTCTTTTTTTTTTTTTTACACCACAGTTACAATCTTTTAAATCTCACCCAACAGGTCCAGCAGCGAGCACCAGCCTCTCCAGATCTAACCCGCTCATCATCACATACACGCCCTTATTCAACGGACCCAATACATTCTCCTCTGCAACAGAAAAATTATTAGGATTTTCCATATTTCTTCTAAAAAGAGTCATGCAAACTGAAGAATTGAAAGCCTGAACTGTTACCTGGGATTTTGCAGTCTTCAAAGATCAGCTCACAGGTGCTTGATCCCCTCATCCCGAGTTTATCAACTTTCTGTGCAGTGGAGAATCCCGGAATTCCCTGAACACAACACAAACAATCTCCTGTTGCAAGAAGCAGGAATCAAAGTAGAACCGAACATGTCGGACTGCAGAGAAGATTGTTTCATCAGACAGGTGGGTTCTACCTTTTCAACAATAAAAGCTGTGATTCCTTTTTGATGCGCCTGAGGATCAGTCTTCGCGTACACAATCAGAACATCAGCATCCGGCCCGTTTGTGATCCAGAACTTGTTTCCATTTAAAATGTAGAAGTCACCTGTCAAAAAAAACAAAAACAGAAAATGTTAATTGATGTTAAAGAATGTCCAATTTCCACAGCTAGATTTATTTTATTTTGAAAGGGCTTTGAATGTGGAAGTCAAAACAAAACTTCATGTGACTGACAGGAACTGCAGGTGTGAATATGACATCAGACAGAAACCACCAAAAATAACACGTCAAAGTTCAACAAGTCGAATATCACTCAATATTTTACAGATTTACTGGAACTCACTGCAATCTGCTTTACTAAACCTTAAATATATTTTTAGACAAGTCAAAAGTTGCACTTATCAAGATCCATTCATATTTCAGTCGTTGGTTTCTACCTTTCTTGGTGGCTCGGAGTTTCATGGAGACGACATCAGAACCAGAGTTGGACTCACTCATGGCGAGGGCTCCGATGTGCTCTCCTGACAGCAACTGAGGAAAGATGAAGGAACTTATTACTAAACAATGAATCAATCTTCTGTTTTCACTGAATTATTTCCAAATATCAGCAATCAGCTGATAAATCCAAGGCGCTGACCTTCGGCATGTACTTCTCCTTCTGTTTAGGATTGGCGTGACGCACCAGCTGGTTGACACAAAGATTCGAGTGGGCGCCGTAACTCAGAGCGATGGCTGCAGACACCCGTGACATTTCCTCCATCACAATGACATGATCTAAGTATCCCAGTCCGGTGCCTCCATCTTCCACTGAGGTGGAGAAATAAAACAAGTCTTCAGCATTTAGTTTTTAGCATTAGAGCATGTCTATTATCAGCAGGACGTCATACCTGCAGCCGTGATGCCAAGCAGCCCCATCTCCCCCATCGCTCTCCAGTAATCCTAGAAAATAAATTACAACCCCAATTCCAAAAAAGTTGGGACACTGTGTAAATATAAATAAAACAGATGACAGAACATAAACATCAGATGCTGAAACTCACAGATTTGATCATTTCATCGAAAATTTCAGCTCATTTTGAATCTGACGGCAGCAACATGTCTGAAAAAAGTTGGAAGTCAGAGGCGTTTACATTGTGTAGCATCTCCTCTTCCTCAAACATCTGTCTGTAAACATCTGGGATGTGAGGAGCTGCTGGAGGTTTATCAGAGGAATGATGTTCCATTCTTATCTGATGCAGGATTCCAGCTGCTCAGCAGCTCTGGATCTTTGTACATTCATGATGTTCCAGATGTTTTCTGTTGGTGAAAGATCTGGACTGCAGGCAGGTCAGTTCAGCACACTGACTCTTCTCCTGTGAAGCTGTTTGATAGATGCAGTATGTCTCCTGAAGGAGACGTTGTCCAGATGTTGCTCTAAAACCTCTCTTTACATTTCAGAATTATTGGAACCTTTCCAGATGTGGAAACTGTCCACACCATACACACTAATGCAACTCCCTATTAACAGAGATGCTTCTGAACTGTCTGCTGACAACAAACTGAAGGGTCTCTCTCTGATGTATAGTCCACAGGACACAATGTCTGTGGTCTCCAAAAAGAATTTCAAATTTGGGCCATCTGATTTGTTGTTTATGTTCTATTTAGAATAAAATACGGGTTCATGAACTTAGTTATTTATGAAATTTTGTTTTTACTGACATTTTAAAAGTCCAACTTTTTTGGAATTGGGGTTATAGAAAAACAAAAATCCTGCTCATGAGTCCCATTAAAGGAGCCCAGGAATCAAAATCCCCTGATAGTGTAGGGCAGTGGAGTGATGCATGTTGGGTAAAACTGTGTGAACTGCGTCAGGGATGTCAGGTCTGTGTTTTAGTAAAGTATTTCACTCACCCGCATTCCTGGAAACGCATTGTTCTTGTCGATCTCATCGGCGTATGGTCCAAGTTTTTCAACACAGAATTTACGAACCGTCTGCCTCAGCTGTGAAGATGACCGGACATGAACACTGCTTTAAATAAATCACTCAATAATCTCATCAATACAGCAAAAGATCGTAAACTGATTAGGTGTGACTTTTTTTAGCTGTATTAACGTGTTTATCTGATTTCCCTTTGGGGATTCATTAATTATGAATTAATTGAATTGATATGAAAAGCAGAACTTTAAAGGCTTAATCCATCTGAAAGAATAATTAACTCTTATTTTTGGGGTTTGAATGACATTTTATTTTGAGCGTTACAGCTAAAAACAAAATCCACAAGCTAGTAAGTAAAAAACATACATCTCTGGAAAGTTTCTTCACAAAGTCAAGTTTCTTCTAATAATTTGCATTAATTTACAACTCAAAATAACTTAAATATGGACTTATTGTGACAGGTGACTTACGTGTATCGAGCCATGTAAAAACTGCTGGAGATCACAACAACGAGTTTCAAAGTATATTTGAGACTTCAACTCTGTCGGTGTTCTGCATTAAAGTCATATAGCAGAATATCCTGAGATTGTCACAACAGCAAATCCTCTGTGTGAAGCAGGTTTTCTGCAGTAAGCAACCAAAACAAAGCTGGACTTCAGCTGAACACTTCGGGTGTCTCTGTCTCCCGTTAGCTCTAGATGAGACATCTCGTTACAGAGAAACAGGCTCCTCCAATTGATTTGACGTTATGGCGAGTTACATTTTTATACAATTACATTTATTTTTGTGGTGCATCTTATTTTGAAGGCCTGTTTAAACGTTACCATAGCAATCATAGCTTGAGGGGGCAGAGAGGATGTTACTCATGTGATGGTGTTGTGAGGATGTTGTTAATATATCTGCAGATTCACACATTTATTAATATATTTTAACAAAAAAAACAGTTTTTATGCCAATTGTATTGTTTTATTTTGTTGTCAGTTGGTGCAACTATTGTCTGATAAACTGGTCTGTGAATAAAAAAAAAGGTTGGGGATCGCTGTGTTAAATGTTAATGTTATTTAGACAAACCTACAAAAGTAAACAAGAATGTTGTTCACTATTTTCAGAACATCCTCCATTTCATTCCCATTAGCCTGATTGTTGTGCTTAGTTTGTTGTGCTGGTAGTTTTCAAAAATTCACAAGCGTCACAACAATAACAAACCCCCCCTGAAGGTGCAGGATCAGGGTTAAAACCCCTCAACCAATCAGATCTTTTGTTTGAACTCCACCTTCCTGCTTCTCTGCCTTCACTTTGTGTTCAAATATCCCAAAAACACAAATCAATTTATGTTCCTCTGATAACCCAAATAACTTTACATGTTCTGAAAAGTGGGTCAAATGTTGGTGACGTCAAATTGTGTCACTCGTTTTATCCAAATTCTGTTGATGCACCTTTGTATTTGTATTCAGGAGGCTAACATGTCTGCATCATGTCATAACGTCTGGCGGACATTACGTCCTTAAACATTTGTCTTTTACTCCCCCTTAAAGTCACAAAAGTTTTCTGCGCGTTACTGAACTGATTTAATGCGCCTGTATAGATTGTTAATGCTTTTTTTAATATGCACACAGAGAGGTGATGCTAGTTGCTAGGATGGGCTAGCTGACCTGTATCTGCTCCTCTGTGAGTCCGTTCACCACGTCGTCCACCGGGACAGCAGCTCCAGAACATCCTCTCTTCGCCACGGCGGTGACGGATAACCTGGAGCCGAGACGGAGAGCGTTTCTGACGGCAAACATGGTGCTACCTGCCACTAACAGGTGAGAAACCTTGAACTGTGATGTAATGAGGGATTGTCCTGGAAGAGGTCTCACTCTGACACTTTTTCACAGTTTCAAAAACGTCATCGGTTTTTCTTCTTCGCTTTCTAAACAGCACATTGATGGCAATGCCGTCACCTAGTGGACATTAGTGTGAAATGCTCGAAAAGTCAAGAACATTACTTAATTTGTGTTCCATGATGAAAAAGCAAAGTTGGATCTTATCTCATCATTATGACACATTTAAACGTCGTATCTTAACATATAATTCGTGTATCCAGATTATAACACAAAATTATATTTTCAATATTTTATATACAAAATATCCTGGAATGCACTGTTGATTCAGACGTGATTTTACATGCAAATTTACACAACATATTAAAGTGGTGTAATAAAAATCAACATACTAGCTTGTCGTTCATAAACTCATTCATGCAGCCACGTTTATATGTTTTCTATTTTCTATCAGGGTAATGATGACTAGTTCCTTATATATAATTAATTTATTAAGATACAAGAATATTACTATTATAATAAAATATTTAAATGTTTGTGTTAAACATATTAATCCACTTTCTGAACCTGCTTCTTCCTGTTCAGTGTTGCAGGGAGCTGGTGTCTGTCTCCACTCCACTCTGTCACTGGGCGAGAGGTGGGGGACACCCTGGACAGGTCACTAGTCCAGCACAGGGCCACACACAGACAAACAACTACTCACACCTAAGGACAATTTAGAGTCACCAATTAACCTCTTGCATGTTTTTGGACTGTAGGAGGAAACCGGAGTCCCTGGAGAAAACCCATACATGCAGGAGAACATGGAAACTCCATGCAGAAAGGCCCCAGCCCAGATTCGAACCTTGGACCTAACTGCACCATGCGGCCCTTAATGCCAATATATTAAAAGTATTCATATTTTGACGTCATTATATTACAATATATAATAATTAAACATCTGCACTCACCTGTTGGGGGCGGAGCATAAGAGCAGGTGACATGAAGAGATTGAACAGATTGATAAGGAGGGCTGGTTCTGTTCTTGAAACTGATCTGGAGTCTCTTGAGTTGATTGTCCAAAGGAAGACGGTTCAGAAAACCAATTTCAGAATCAGCTTTATTGGCCAAGTATTTTTGCACAATACAAGGAATTTGACTCAGAAGAGAAACACAGACACTTCTCTCACTAAGGCAGACATTTTTCAGCACCAATTTGAGATACGAATCATGAACAAAATATAAAATAACAAAATTATACACGAGGATAGGGAGGAGAAAAAAAAAATTCTTGGCATTAAAGTGTAAGAAATGTATGTGAGAGGAGAGGATTAGACAACCCGCAACGTGCTGCTATTGGCTGGTAATGTCATGCCTGTCAAAATAAATATTTTATTATATTTTAATTCAAATATAATTTTAAAGGAAATACCGTACTTTTATTCTACACCCATCTAAACACCCCATGGAGGTATTTTTTAAATAGCCATAGCTTTTTATGAAATGTTATTCAACCTTTAAGGTTTCTGCCCCCACAAATACTTCCTCTTGTCTGTCTGGGTTTGGATTATGGATCTCAGATTTTGGATTCCTGATGACTTAGTTTTCTCATGTGTCCATTTAATATTAAACAACTGCATCATTTTTCATTTTCTTTTAAATAATCTTCACAGTTAGTACTTCTGGTCAGGTGTCTTTGCACTTCATATCTTCTGAAATGTGTTTTTAGCGACAACAGTTTTTTTTATAATCCTGATGGACAGCAGCTAAAAACATCAGAAAAAGAAATCAATCCTCTTGCCCTGATCTTCTCATTGTGTTTTCACTAATGATCTGTAATAATCTGATCAAGCTGAGTTTTTGTGCATAGCATTAATTATAGTAAATGTTTCATTATTTTAATTTGATTAGTGAGTATGACTTGAAGATATGTAATTCAGTGACCTATTCATATGTATATTTAGCTTCTGAGTTGCTTTTAAGTCCTTCGCTGGTTGTTTTCAGGTTGAAAAGACATGTTTAAATCATTTCTTGTAATTTATTGGCTCCACAAACCTCTCTGTGCGTGTTTTCTGTCCATTTTTTAGGACTGTTTATGCAGAAGAGGGGAAGATGAACGTCAGCAAACTTTGACGCGTCAGCTGGTTTAAATTTTGCAGTCAGGAAGCGAGAGATGCAATGCGGAAGATAATAAATACCGAGCAGTCGTGTCGTGTGTAAAACCGCGTAGAGGGGTTCCCCTTACCGACAGTCTGCAAAGAGCTCCGAGGCTGCAAGAGGCTTTTCAAAGCTCGATTAAACTACGGAGACGTGCAGCAGGGGACCAACTGGACTCTGACACATCATATCCGGCTGAGTTTGGACTTTCTGATAGTGAAATGACCAGATTTGAAAGTTAAAGTGAAGCGACCTCTCGCCTTCCGTCGGGTGCATCGAACTCAAATGCCTAAAGAGCACAGGAGAAAATCCTCCAAGGACTCTGGGCTGTCGGGATTAAACGATGGAGGTCGCTTAGAGCGAAGAATGGCCGATAAGTCCTCCCAAATTTGCGATGAGATGAGACAGAAAGAGGCATCAGTCGCACCGACGTCCGGAGCGCCGTCTGTGATGGATGCGCTCCAGGTACCGCAGGTCACCATCACCCCGGAGGGAGGCGGCTCCTCCAGGGAGATTCACCCGGAGGACTTGGATGATGTGGACATGAGACTCTCCAGAAAACTGTCCAACTCATCCATCTCCTCGACAGGGTCCTCAGCTGTGGAGTCCGAGGATGACTTCCTCAGCGACAACGAGACCAGAAGTAAAGGGATCATCACCTTGGAGCACCTGGGAGACACTGGAGAGGTGAGTTTTTAAACAGGTGATCAGTGTGTAAAACACTCACGTATGGCTGCATCACAAATTCACTGTCATGGTAGTATCGTGCACAACATCAATATACAAAATACCATTAAGATCACAATGAATCATTTTCAAGAGACACAAATTAAACTTCTTTGACCAACATGAGGGATCCTTGTTGTTTTATGTCTCTGCTGAAGGACCTAGAGAGTGTTGTGATGAATAAAAAAGGCAGAATTCGAAAAAAATATAGATTTATTGCAACTAATATATCATTACAGTACTCACATAATTTCGGGATTGGACTAGTCTGACAACCGTCTCACTGCACACACAGTTGCTCATAATTCCACTTCAACCTCCTGCTGTGTGTCTTAGTAATAAAGCTGTAACAAAATAAAATCAGCTGTTTGGAAAATAAACAACAGACCAGCAGCCATAAACTACAGAGAGCCTCTGGAAAAGATTGTGGCTGCAGATAAAAGGTATGCCTCCTACTGATTTTCTTCAACTTGTTCACGCTTGAATGCCATTATACAACCCGTACAGTAAACGCTTCTCATGAAAAATTAGTCATTTCCACATTTCGACACATGTTATTTCTGGAATATTTTTTCTTTGGAAGATTGGAGCTCTGGGAGATTTCACTTGAATGAATGTTGCTGTCACAGATGTTTAACTCTTCTGCTTATAATATTCACACACACTCAAAAGAAGAAGTTTTAAGTTTAGGAAGCTTGTTTCTGCAGAATGGGGACTCCTTCTCGTTAAATTAAATGGACCATTAAAGTGTTACTCATTTTTATCGCTGAGTAGACTGAAGGAGTTTTTGAAAGTCGTGTTGTGTAACGCTGAACCATCTTGTTCGAGTCATGCATCATCTTGTTCTTGGTTTTTATCTTGAAAGGAATGCGGGGACACGATAATTACATTTTTTTCATTCTGTGTCTCGTGGGATAAAATCACTCACTGAACTTGAAGCTTCCCTCCCTCTGCTCACAGAACAAAAGGCTCGGCCTTGAGCCGAATTGACTCTGAGGGTGGAAATGTTTGACATTCTCGTATGATGAATGTTTAAATTGTTAAAGAGGTGCAGCACACAGCCTGACGTGTTAATGGAGATTTGAACAACCTTTGCCGTGGTGTAGCTCGAGTGTCCGCTCTCTGTGTGAGGGGTGGGGAAGTTGAGCGTGATGACAGTGAGTCACCTGCATGTTTCTGCTCTCCAAACGGCATAATCTGCTTTTTGTCTGCACACTATCACCACATTAGACTGTCACAGTAGAGTGAACGCGTGTTTTGTTTCAACCACTTCTACTTAGCTTCTCCATACAAGGTCTGTAGCTGTCACTTTACTTTAAACACGTTGTCTCCTAAGTCTGTGTGTTCATGTTTGAAAGAAAGTGTTGCTAAAGTGGAAACTGTCTCGTCTTCATGAAGCATTTAAAATGGAAAATATGTTGGTCATGTGAAAATAAGTGCTGTTACGCTCATGGAAAAATAATGATGATTTTTTAAAAACCACACATGCACAGCACAGCACATGCTAACATTGTGTAATGATGTTTTTTTTTTCTTCTTGTGGTTGATATCCACTTTTAGCCTTGGCCTTTGACATTTAACAAAAGAGCACTTCAGGAAGTCAAGTCTGAGCTTGCTCCTTAACTCTTTCATGCTGTCTAATTCTGATGAATATGTTGTTCCGAGGGCTTTTTAAAGCCTGTTTGAGTGAAACAAACAGATTGAGGACGCACAGGCAAGTAAAAACACAGAGTCTTAGTCGCAACAAGATACATTCTGGAACACTGAAGGACTCTATGTTCAGAATTTACAGTCAGATGACAGGACCGCTTCACGCAGGAGCCTGCAAAACCTGAAAGATTGATTTTAGGTGTGTTTTTGCCAAGTTGCCACTGACAACTCCTTTCAGACTAGGGTGGTGTTGCGTTAAAGCATGCCTAGTGTTTCAAAGTAAAGGTGTGTCTGACACAACTGAAGATTAGAGTTTAGGGAGCTGAGAAAATACATTCAACCGTGAAACAAAGATCATTTTAGTTAAACAGAAAGATTTTGAACAATTTATTATTTTAAGGCTTGTCTGTGAGAAGTCTGTTTTTAGGGTTCTTTAACTAAAACAGTCTTACTGTTGATGATGATGAAGATTTGTTCTGTGAAGTTAGCCCATTCCAGACTAAGCTAACACCCAGGTTCACTTAATCCTGACTTAATCCTGGAATGTGTTTTCATTGCCCAATTGCCTCCATCCGTCCATCCATCCGTCCGTCTGTACGTCCGTCCCTCCGTTCCTCCATCCATCCATCCATCCATCCATCCATCCATCCATCCATCCATCCATCCATCCATCCATCCATCCATCCATCCATCCATCCATCCATCCATCCAACAAAGGACTGATTGAGGACGAACGTCCTTCTTTGGTACAACAGAGTTTAAATCAGATTATTTGTACAATGAAATATTGACTAATTCTCATTATATTAGCATCAAAACTCAGATCTGTGTTCAGTCCATCATCTTATTCACTGCATTTAAAACCAAAATACCCAAAAGACTCAGTAACATGCTGAGAATATGTAACAGAAAGAAGGTGTTAGTTAACTGTGTTAGCTGATGAGACACTTACAGCAACAAAATATTTGTAATTCTTGTGCCGTCGCAACACGATATTATCAGTGAACAAGTTAATGGAGGGTGTCAGCTCCTGCTGTCAGGGATGATGATGATGAACCGTGAGACAGCTGAGCTGACTGTCTCATGACAGAGAGTCCCTTTCATTTCCTGTTTCGTTCACAACACAGAATCCAACAACCCTTTAAAGCCTAAAGGTCAAAACTGAAGAGGGAATCATTAATCGTGATCTTTGAGATCACGCTTAAGATCCTGCTTAAATTTAAAACTGTTTTTCTACATTTACGTTCTCAGTGTTTCGTGGAAGGTTTTTCTCTTTGTGATTAAAAAAAAAAGCAGTGAGAGACTCTGAATGGAGACGATGACTGCAGATAAGAGTTTCCACAGAAATGTCATTGAATTGACCCAGATTGGAGGTATCGCACGGTGGAAAACTGGCATCAGATTTACTGGGCAGTAAATGTTTATGTAATCAGTTTTCCATTCAGATACCACAGAAAAGACTAAAGCTTGTGTCCGACGTACGAATCAGCCCTTAAATCCTCACACACTGAGAATTTTGTTTCTATAAATGATTAATTGTAGATTTCGAAATTCTCTTGGTTGTTTTTAACAGAGTAAACCCTGGTGGAAGCTGAAGACGTACGTCAGCTGGCCCTTTCATGCATCGCAGAGGAAAAAACTCAACTGGGTTCAGCTTGCTGGGCATAAAGGTGCAACACATTCTCACAGCTATGATTCCATTACGATTTTTTATAGAGACTTTCATTGGAAACAACAGGATTTTACTGGATTTTACCTACATTTTGTTGTATTTTTTCAAAAAAAGTGGGAAGTCTGATAAAAGTCTGTACTCACAAAACACTTCAGATAACATAAATAAATAAATCACATGTACTTTTTTAATATTGTTGCTGGTTAACCACATCTTTGTTGGGTAATATAAGAAACAGTCCCATGTGATTTTATTTTCATTTCTTTAAAATCGAATCTAACATTATATGAATGGAGGTTAAACAAAGATATTAAAATAAATATATTTTTAATTTCTTTAGTCTAATGTAAATAACGAAAAAAAACTTTTATCAAAACATATTTAAGCTTTTTAAGACTTTATGTTCTTTTAAATGTTTATGTACGTATATACATTATTCAAATATAAAAGTTTAAACACGAGTGTTTAGAGAGAAGTTTTTGAATGAAACATTTGACTAAAGTCAGTCATGTTTAACCAGCCATAAAACATCAGCTGGCAGAATGAATTTAATGCTATTAAATACATGATTTGTTTAGGGTTGAAGGCAAATTTTAAACATTTACTTAAACCCAGCAATGGAAAAAAGGACAACCTTTATTTACCTTTTTTTTATTTTCCTGGCAGCTCCTGCAAGTAGAAACATGGAGACAGACAGGAATTAACAAACATGAACAAGCCAGAAGACTCGAATGATATAAAACTTTTGATTCTCTATTAAAATTTTACCTTCTGTATCTGCTTTTCTCAGGAATTCAGAATCACTTATATTCTAAAAATGCATCTAGATTTTACAGTGTTTTGCAGATCACAATCTCTAGGCACATTCTGTGACAGTCCTTTAAAGTTAGTGCACGTATGAAAAACTTTTTATTTTTAATTTCATCTCAGGCAACTTCAAAGCTGCAGATGAGGGCACCATTCTGAAAAAGTTCTCAGAGAATGAGATGCAGTGTTTTGAGAAGCTGAGGGATGACGCATTGCGCCCTTTTGTGCCCGGTTACCATGGCGTTGTGGAAAACGATGGAGAGTCCTTTCTGAAGATGACTGACCTGCTAGCAAACTTTGATCATCCCAACATCATGGACTGTAAGATGGGAGTGAGGTGAGGAACTGTTTGCTTACCCTTAATTACATGTCATTTATTGTGTGAATGTTAACATTAAGGTGATTCTGTGTCAGATTTTTTTTTCACTGGGTTATAATAATAGTCTCTGATGTTCTGTGGAAATGGAACAACAATAAAAAGGTGCAGATAAGCTACAGTACAAGCAGCCGGATTCGGTTTGACTCTATAAGGGAACACCTGTTGTAACTGCAGGCTATATGCTTGGCTTCCTGCCACAGCGGGTGGAGGGCCTCACAATCTCATGTGCTCAGCTACGTGCACACACACACACACACACACAAACACACACACACACACACACACACACACACACACACACACACACACACACACACACACACACACACACACACACACACGCATGAATGCACTTGTGTATTCATATGTGCACATACTTTTTGCATGCACAAGCATGCAGACACACACAAAAACAACTTTATTCAGGAGGCCACACACACACACACACACACACACACACACACACACACACACACACACACACACACACACACACACACACACACACACACACACACACACACACGCATGAATGCACTTGTGTATTCATATGTGCACATACTTTTTGCATGCACAAGCATGCAGACACACACAAAAACAACTTTATTCAGGAGGCAAATGCTCACAGACGCAGCAGTCGAACTCATGCACGTATGCGTTAACCTCGTGCACAAACACACACGTGAATTCATTGCTTTATTTCTTTTCTGGTTGTTTTTTGTTGTTTAAACAGACATGAATTGCAGGGTGTCCCTGGAGACTCCCCTTTGTAAAAAAAAAATGAAACACTCACAGCCACAAAGTTGCAAAACCACTAGTTTGCACAAACACACACACACTTTCACACAGCAGAGAGCTGCAGACAGGAGTCTCCTCGCAGCTTCCCTCTTTAGAACAGAGGAAGTGTAATCGACAAACTGAAACTGAAATTTACATCTGTTTGCCATAAAGTGAGTGTGTAACAGCAGCGTTCACATACATGTCATGGCTGTGCAGCTTGCAGCTTTCACCATAAAACATTATTTATTTAGTGCATGAAAATAAGAAAAAACACAGTTGTTGAGAAAAAATTCGTAAAGTTTTCCTCCTCTGGTAAAGGACGTATCTGGAGGAGGAGCTTGTGCGAGCGAGGGAGCGACCCAAGCCAAGGGAGGACCTGTACAAGAAAATGATGGAGGTGGACAATGAAAGCCCAACGTCTCAGGAGCATTTCCAACGAGGCGTCACCAAACCTCGTTACATGCAGTGGAGAGAGTCCATGAGCTCCACCAACACCCTGGGCTTCAGGATAGAGGGGATCAAGGTAGGAATGTGCAGACTACTGACGCATTAAAACAGTCTCTCAGCAGGTATCTGCTAGGTGGCCCTGCACAATATCACACAATTTAATAGAATATATCCTTATTTTTGGATCAAAGCACCTTTTTCTCAGTCATACTTCTTCAAAACTGAAGTGTGCAACATCTTTTATTTTTATGTTTCTGCTATTTTCTCAGCAGAAATGTTCAAACTCATTTTTTCTTCTTCTTCTGATTAAAGATGTGTATTTGATAGATTCCCAACTACGATTTATATCTCTTAAGGTACTTGATATTATTGGTCTTCTTTGTTGACTCGGCTGAGTCTGATTAACACAAAATGCTTTTTGTTAAATTGTGGAGAAATATGGGAAAAAAGGAGCCGAATCAAACCTAAACCTGCAAATCCTTGTTATAATATCTTCATAAGGTGATAATATATTGTTCAGCCTTTTAAAATGGGTTTTCACAGCTTTAAATCATTCACATAAATCACACATCCTGCTCATGTTTGAATCTGTGCAGCAGACTTGTGAAATAACAGAAACAACTGCATTCTGGGATTTTTATAAAGAGAAATTCAGCCTCAGGTATAGACTGGAGTAAGTATGGGGCACTAAAATGTTATTATTCATCTCTTTTTTCTGCTTTAGAAACACGATGGTACGTGTCGAACTGACTTTAAGAAAACCAGATCGAAGCAGGACATCATCCTGGTGCTAAAGGACTTCGTTGGAGGGGATGTCAACATCATAGTACGTAGCACTCAATCAGCATCTTCGCTCACATTTACTGAATATTTATTCAGTCCAGGATAGACCCAAACATACCTCGCAGTACTTTGTATATATATATATATATATATATATATATATATATATATATATATATATATATATATATAAAACAGTGTTGTTGAAGGCGTAACCTGAAACACACCAGAAACAAACACACAAGCTGTGTAAGCGTTCACGTCCGTCTTCACTGTTTAAACACTGCTGAATCAATTAATTTGTTGTCTTTGTGCTTATGCTAGAATAATGACAAATAAAAAAGACATAATGTTTGAACTGTAAGAGCGGAGCAATCCAAACTACACAGCAGAGAGTAAATATTCACACTGTAAGGCTGACTGGGTTTCAAATACTTATTATACTCCAGCTGTTTAACTCATGGATTTCGAATACATTTACATAACGCTGTTTTTTTTCCTCTCTGTTTTTCCTTAAAACACAGAAGTCTTATTTGCACAGACTGACAGAGATCCGGCAAGCCCTGTCCACATCAGAGTTCTTCAAGCGACACGAGGTGAGGCCGGATGTTACTGGGATCATTTTACTGGAAACAAGCAGCTGCCTCTGAAATTTAATCTGCAAATCTACTGGAGGAAGCGAGGATTATCTTTAAAATTTTGATTATGTAATAGAGAGCTATAGCTTCTGTCCTGGTTCCAGAAAAAGGCAACTGAATTTCAGAATTATAGGCGTTAGATAAAAGGAGCCTCCTGTTTAATGTGGGTTTTTCTCGTCTAACAGATTTGTTTTCCTTCACGTCTGTCCTCTTTGTCCAAAATATGAACCTATAACTCACCTAAAATTCTACACTGACTAATTGCAGCAGCTAATGGGTAGTTGAACTACCTCTAAGTAAAACTGAAACTTTTTTGGATGTGTAGTAAAGTTTCCATATGAATAAACCGTGAAAGTTATGGAGGATGTTCACACAGTTACATTTAGCGTAATAATGTTGTTTCCATTTACATAATAGTTATTGTATTTATTTTTTAATCTCTTTAGCCTCTTTGTAGGGTCTTATTCATAAATCCTGATTTTTTTTTTTTTTTGCTCCGTTATGCCGTGAAGAACTTTTAGCTGGAATAGTTTGAACATGAAACTCTAAATCAACAGATTCATAGAAGGAAAATAAATTAGTAACGATCCTGTTCTGGTGGCTGATTTTTAACCTAATATCTCTTATTTTACAGGTTAATAGACAGATTAAACACAAAAACTAATAATAAAGTTGTGTTGTCTTCCTCAGGTCATTGGCAGCTCTCTCCTCTTCATCCATGACCACACAGGAAACTCACAGATCTGGATAATTGACTTTGGCAGGACCACGTTGTTACCAGAGGGTCAGATATTAAGTCACAACGTTCCTTGGCAGGAGGGCAACCGGGAGGACGGTTACCTGTGGGGGCTGGAAAACCTTTTCCACTTGTTGGAGTCTATAAGCAATGAAGGCATCGATGAAGAAAGCTGTTGCTTAGTTACCAAGGAGACCAACAAAACTACATAACCAGTGACTTTTGATGTCTAAAATCTTTGAAGTGGACTCCATGAAGAGATGATGAGGGTGGTGATTTATGCTACATTGTGACGGCACGTTCAGACTCTGGGCTTAACTATCCAATATTTACTACTGACTCTGACTGATGGGACAGAAAGGAGACAAAAAGTCCTCACAAGTGAGTAAACGATTGAGTAAAACACAACTTCCCACTGAGGGAACAGAAGTGAAAGTCCTGCGTTCGGTGTTGGGAAGAAGATCTTAAATGAAGAAACGGCTTCCAGTAGAATCACAACTTCAACCTCCCAAACATTGACTATGGCAGCCTGTGAGTGTCATTTTAAATACTGACGTGATCGTGAGGTTTTAATGAAATATTCAGACACACCTCGCCATAATCAGTGTAAAATTACACTGTAAAACATAATTTTTCTTCTAATCGTGTCAAACTTGTAATTAATTCTTGCTGTTTCATCATGTGTCAATATAAAATCTTAAAGGAATGAATCACCGTGCATGAGAAATTCAAATGGAGACAGTTTATTTTAAGAGTAAAACACTATTTTGGTTTTAGGTCAGTAAAGACTGATTTCACTCTTTAATGTTCAGACAAACTGAAACAAATGAGATTATTGTTCAAATGTTAGATTTATTTGGGACAAGGTTAAATAAATTGTGTTGGTTTCCATATTTTTGTTACATAAAAATGCAGATTTATTTAAAGTTGTGTGAAGTGAAACGCTCCAGGAGTTACTCATCAGCAGGGGCTGGTTAAATACGTAAACACATTTTATCAGCATTTCTAAGTGACACAAACATTTTGGTTTTAACTTTTTGCACAATTTTTCTTACAAGCCAACAGCTGGAAATAACGACAAAAATAATTCCAAGTGTAAAGATTAATACCACTTAACTAAAAGTGGAATTTCTTCTCGTTCAGCCTGAGACCCTGCGTTTGTTTTACAGGACATGCTTCCCTGTTCAACCATAAATTTTCAACTTTTGATTTTTTTTTTTTATGTTTTATTTTGTAACTTTCAAACTACAAATTAATTTAATGACATTTTTCTTGGTTTCTGCCAATTGCAAATATCAAGGGAAAAGGAAACATTCCCACCAAAATAAAGCTTCGGTTTGAGGAAGACAATAAAAATACAATAGGCAGCTTTAGATTTTAACTAATCAGATTATCAAACACCTTTAAAATAAGTAAAAATAAACTCAAAACATAAATTCTGAATAGAGGGACTAAACTGAATCCTCTTCCTATTGGACATTTAACCTCATCCGCAGGGGAAAAGTTACTAGTTTAACGTTTAACAGCAAACAAATACATTAAAATTCAAATAGTCAGAACAGAATTTAGTCTTTTACATATTTTCGGTGTAAAACGAAGTACCTTCACAGTCAAGTGACTAAATAAAAGTAACCATGAAACATAAATACTGAATTAAAATGTTAATATTCTACAAACACATTTAAAATAACTAATTATAACATTACTAAGCTTAATACTTCACCCTGCTGGATAAACTCAAGTATTACCAGCTCTTCATTTCTAATGGCAGTGATTCAACTACAAGTTTTTTACTCAATGTAAAAAAACAAAACAAACGAGTTAGTCCAGTGTAAAGACAGAAGATATAAAAAACAACTAATATTTTCACAGATGCAGGGTCTAGTTATTAATTCATAAAACTATCTGCAAGCGATGTAAATGTCAGCGTGGGAAGCAAGACACTAAAACACTCCCGTTTCCAGTCAAATAAGTGAACGTACGCAGCTACTGATCTGCTTTAACTACAAGTGCAGTAATGTTACAGAGGTAATGACAGCAGGCACTGCGTTGTTATGTAAAGCCAGATCGACAGTGTGTTGCTTCAGATTTTCTTGTTTTTGTGTCTCAAATGTTCAAGTAGAGATTTTATGATGCGAAAAGTAAACTGGGAGCTCAGAGCTGCTGCGGTCCCACTCAAAACTCACAGCAACTCTCAACACGTGGAGAACATACAGTGGGGCAAAAAAGTATTTAGTCAGCCACCAATTGTGTAAGTTCTCCCACTTAAAAAGATCAGAGAGGCCTGTAATTTTCATCATAGGTATACCTCAACTATGAGAGACAAAATGAGGAAAAAAAATCCAGAAAATCACATTGTCTGATTTTTAAAGAATTTATTTGCAAATTATGGTGGAAAATAAGTATTTGGTCACCTACAAACAAGTAAGATTTCTGGCTTTCACAGACCTGTAACTTCTTTAAGAGGCTCCTCGGTCCTCCACTCGTTACCTGTATTAATGGCACCTGTGTGAACTCGTTATCAGTATAAAAGACACCTGTCCACAGCCTCAAACAGTCACGCTCCAAACTCCACTATGGCCAAGACCAAAGAGCTGTCAAAGGACACCAGAAACAAAATTGTAGACCTTCACCAGGCTGGGAAGACTGAATCTGCAATAGGTAAGCAGCTTGGTGTGAAGAAATCAACTGTGGGAGCAATTATTAGAAAATGGAAGACATACAAGACCACTGATAATCTCCCTCGATCTGGGGCTCCACGCAAGATCTCACCCCGTGGGGTCAAAATGATCACAAGAACGGTGAGCAAAAATCCCAGAACCACACGGAGGGACCTAGTGAATGACCTGCAGAGAGCTGGGACCAAAGTAACAAAGGCTACCATCAGTAACACACTACGCCGCCAGGGACTCAAATCCTGCAGTGCCAGACGTGTCCCCCTGCTGAAGCCAGGACACGTCCAGACCCATCTGCGGTTTGCTAGAGAGCATTTGGATGTTCCAGAAGAGGATTGGGAGAACATCACATGGTCAGATGAAACCAAAATAGAACTTTTTGGTAGAAACTCAACTTGTCGTGTTTGGAGGGGAAAGAATGCTGAGTTGGATCCAAAGAACACCATACCTACTGTAAAGCATGGGGGTGGAAACATCATGCTTTGGGGCTGTTTTTCTGCAAGGGGACCAGGACGACTGATCCGTGTAAAGGAAAGAATGAATGGGGCCATGTATCGTAAGATTTTGAGTGAAAACCTCCTTCCATCAGCAAGGGCATTGAAAATGAGACGTGGCTGGGTCTTTCAGCATGACAATGATCCCAAACACACCGCCCGGGCAACGAAGGAGTGGCTTCGTAAGAAGCATTTCAAGGTCCTGGAGTGGCCTAGCCAGTCTCCAGATCTCAACCCCATAGAAAATCTCTGGAGGGAGTTGAAAGTCCGTGTTGCCCAGCGTCAGCCCCAAAACATCACTGCTCTAGAGGAGATCTGCATGGAGGAATGGGCCAAAATACCAGCAACAGTGTGTGAAAACCTTGTGAAGACTTACAGAAAACGTTTGACCTCTGTCATTGCCAACAAAGGCTATATAACAAAGTATTGAGATTAACTTTTGTTATTGACCAAATACTTATTTTCCACCATAATTTGCAAATAAATTCTTTAAAAATCAGACAATGTGATTTTCTGGATTTCTTTTCCTCATTTCGTCTCTCATAGTTGAGGTATACCTATGATGAAAATTACAGGCCTCTCTGATCTTTTTAAGTGGGAGAACTTACACAATTGGTGGCTGACTAAATACTTTTTTGCCCCACTGTACATGTTGCTGCAGTCACACGGGAGGGGAAATGTTCACATTATGTCGAGGGAAAGCTAATTAGGTTCACATTAAAGGATAAATAACAAAGTTCTTGTGTGTTTTTGATGTGTTTCTAATGAAGCACTCAAATATTTCCTACTTATGATTCAACCAATCAGAACATTGCAGCTTAACCCCCTTTTATAATTAAACTAAAAATAATAATAATAATTAATATCTTGTCAATTTGTGTTCATTTGCGCAGGGGGTCCTTTTCCACTGGAAGTGATCATGCTGTTGCTATAAAAAGTGAATAAAATAACTTTTTTGATTTCTCTGTGACTGAACTTGAGTTTATAGCTCTCCAACTTGACTTCCAGATGTCAGTAAAAATCCTTTAAATCTTTATTTAGGTTTATTATGTTCCTGCCGAATATTTTATGAAAACAAATAAAGTGAAAGGAGCAGTAAAGTCTGGCAGCCATCACTAAGTGGACAGTTAGATGTGGAGCTGCTCAGTGTTTCAGCATCAGTTTTCAGGTCTGAGTGCAGCACTGACCTTGTATCAAAACGTCTTTGTATGAGTCTTAAGTTTTTTCCAGAATTCCAGCAGCTGTAATAATTCCATCTCTAAACCACTGTGGAACTCTTGTGGTCAGATAATTTTGTTTATTTCTTTTTTTCGAGACAGGACTCCAATTTAGGTTTGAATCAGAATCCCATATTTTGCTTTAGATGTGGGCAACGCTGAGGTCTTCAGACAGAGAGAAGCCAGAGTCTCGGTCACGTGTTGGTTTCTCGGTTTTAGTGTGTCTCCTCATGTCCTCGTGACCGTAGCTGGTGTTGCGCTTCAGCAGAAGTTTAGGCAAACAGGATGAGGAGGTCTGAGGAGTCAGACTAAGACCAGTTCCTGGAGAAACACTCAGAGTGGAGCTGGAGTTTGTGATGACTTCTGAGGCTTTGGACACAACCAAGGGCAGACTCTCTGCCTCGTAGCTCTGCTCATCATAAGCATAGTTGACGTTTCCACAGGGGAAACTCTGGAGCTTCGCCAGGCTCATCCCTGGTTTTGAAGCTCCACCTGTTGGAGTTTTCTGGGAAGTCACAGCTGGAGCAGCAGATGAAGTGGGGCTGAGGTAGGTGCTGCTGGTGTTGCTGCAGAGAGCTTCATGGTTCTCTGAAGTTGAGCTGCAGAACTGCGAGTTGGACATGTTGGTTGAGAGTGGCATAGACTGAGTGTGAGCTAACTTCTTCTTTCCCCTGAAGTTTTCCAAGACCCAAGAACCATATGTTGGATTCCAAAGGTTCTTAGTCTTGTTCTTCAGCCTCTGGCTCCCAGAGGAAGAGCTATTTCTGGAGCAGGGCCTGTGATGGAGAGCCTCAGAGTGGAGGGAGTGTCCTGTTGACAGACCAGGAGCAGGAACAGTTTCAGCCCACGAAGGCTCCAACACCTCGCAACATGATGTCACTTCACGGTGGACTGGTTGAGTTCTCTGTAGGAGAAGACGGGGTTTGGTGGGTTGTGGAGGAAGAACAGGGGGACTGAAACCTTTGGGGGTGAAACCCAGCTGGGAAGGGGAATCCTGGCAAATAGGATGGGGCACCAGCAGTGGATTGAGACCGGTGGAGGTGGGTGGAACAGGACGCATGAGTGTGCCTCCGTCATCCTCCGTGTTGGGACTGTATTCCACAGGCAGAGGTGTATTTATTACATCTGGGTCCTGATTAAAGACATACCGATAACAACAATAGGAACATAAACATCATAAAATGTTTGAATTTGGGTTAAATTATTCAAGAATGCTGATGATGTTTACCTGAGTGCAGTAGTTAATTCGTTCCAAGACAGTTGAAAAATTTGGTCGGTGTTCGGGACAGTGCTGCCAACACTGGGTCATGAGTCGATAACTGTGGAGAAAACAAAAGCAAAATGTCTTTTTAAAGCATTTCAAACTTTTCCTAAGATCATCTTATGTGAGAGAATTTCCTGTCAAGACTCACACGGGCCCTGGGCAGCTTTTAGGAGGATCCATCCTGCCCCCACTGGTAACAAACTCCAGAACTTCCTGGTTGGTTTTACATGGATAGGGCATGTAACCCAGAGACAGGATCTCCCAGAGCAGTACTCCAAACGACCTGCAGGGGGAGACACAGATCATCAGCAGAGGGGATAGTTTTGTTTTGAACATTCTGAACTTTTTGTACTCAAATGTTCTCCTGAGTGGGAATGCCAGGGAAAAAAATGAAACATAACCCTAAATCATGATGTTTATTTCAGCCCATAGAAGGGACATTTTTCACATCATCTTTTTTAGCATTTAAGAGAATATTATGGGTGTTATTTTCAGCTCAAATCAGTTTTTTGTCTAACCTGTGTCATAAAATAATTGTAGTTTCTTACCCAGGTGTTGACATGCTAACAATTAGCAATTAGTTCTGTTTGTTGCTGTAATGTTTCATACCAGATGTCAGTTTTGCAGGTGAAGATTCCCTCCATGAAAGCTTCCGGAGGCATCCATTTGACTGGCAGCATGGCCCGACCACCTTTTCTGTAATAACTGGCCCTGAAGAAAGAAAAAACCCAGAACAATCAGATTCATGTATGTGTTCATGTAAGTAAACACCACAAGTCAGCAAACTCTTTTAGGACATTTAGAATGCAGCTAAACTGTGCAACAATAACTTGATTCCATGGGACACGTTAGCATAAATCCACCAGGTCACTGCTGAAAATTCAAGACACGAACCTGTAAATGTCTCGAGCCATGCCAAAGTCTCCAATCTTAGCCACTCTGTCTGGTCCAGGGCAGGTCAGCAGGCAGTTTCTGGCAGCAATGTCTCTAAAACACAACATTTGTTACAGATTGCAGCTCTGTGGAGACGATGATGTGAAAACTCCTTTTGAATAAATGTTTTATCCTTAATTTGCTTCAAAAGGGGATTTTCACCCCAAAAAAAACTATAAAACACAAAACCATGTGAGTGAATGTGTGCAACTTGGTTCCAAATACACAGATTTTTAAGGTTTTTATAAAGGTTAAAGTAAAAAAATGTTTTATGTGTTTGTTGTAGACAGTGTGGCCCGAGGTTTGATGAACCCTTTTAGTCACAGCTCTCTACAGAGACCACAGCACCGCTCTGGTGACACGGTCCATTCTGTGTAGCTGATCTCAGTTTTTACTGAACTGGATGTGAGTCTGAACCTGTGTATGAACTGGTTCTCCTCCAGGTATCGACAGCCACAGGCGATGTCTCTGGCCATCTGCAGCAGCTCCAGCATGGTCAGCGTGGAGGTCTGGGCCTGTTTACAGAACAGCTCCAATCAGAACAGACCACAACAACACGTAAACACAAAGTTAGTGGACGTACTGCTCGAGGTCTGTTCTGTCTCAGGAAGGTCTTCATGTCTCCTCCAGTCATCAGCTCCAGTAAGATGAAACGTGGCAGGATGTTCAGACTGACGCCGACGCAGCGGACGATGTTCTCGTGGCTGAACTTACTACAAAACAACACAAAAAAAATGGAAGTTATTTTCTGCATAGATGTGGGGCAGTTAAATCCCCAGCTGTGAATATGAAGAACATGAACTGGGTCAGGTTTGTGTTACTAAAACTGACAATGACTGCCTGAGAAACGGCATTATCTCAAGCTTAAACTGCTTTATTTATTGAATGTAGTGAAAATGTAATTTAATAAACAATAAACTTATTCATAGTTTTGCGGTCATTTTGTGTTATTTGTTTGGTTTTATGTTTTTGTCCTTGTTGCCTTGCTTTGATTTTTCTTCCCATTTCACCTGCTTCTGATTTGTAACGCAGCCCGTTCGCCGTGTGTTGGACATCATCCTTCTTCAGTACGTCTGGTCTCTTGTTTTCAGTTTTTCTATAGTCAGATCCTTATTGTTCTGTTGGACGTTTCCTCCAGAGAGTTTCTGTTTAATTTCATCTTAAAATAAAGTCTTGGATTTGTTCAAATTCTGCAACATAAACTTTTCAATACTGTCAATTTAAACATCCTTTAAATCGTCATTTGTTAGAAGTCTTCCAAGTTAAGATATAAACCCGAATGTTTTGATAAACATAAGCGCTCAAATTTATTTAGCAGACAATAAAAAACGTTCTGACAAATTGTTATATAGATTAAGCAAATATATTTGTACCTGTTGGCCTTCGACTGGATGGTATCAAGTATCACCTGGACGGGAACTAAAACAAGACTTTCATCTAATTTTAATGATTTTGATCTGAATGATTTTGAATTATATTAGATTTATTTTGAAGCCAACATGGATAAAGCTTCAGATCTTTTTGGTAAGTGACTTGTTTCATTTCTGTAATGAAATTAAATGTCTTTTGCATTTTTTTACTGACCTCTTGTTTGATGGGGATTTTTAATCTGATTATAGTCTAAACTGCAGCACAGAACATCCCAGTTAGAAGAACTATATGTATCATAAAGCAGCATGAGATATTGTTGTTGTGAACAGTGTGCAGAGTGGTGCACCTCATAATCAGCGCCTCCATTAGGAAATCCATTTCATCTTGTTCGGAGCAGATTTCTGGAAGAGTCTGAGGAGAGACAGAATCCGAGGAGCAGGTTAAAATGTGTCAGAAAACTGGCTGCACCCTGCAGAGCTCAAATATTCTGTATTCTTTTGCATCTTGTCGTTGTGTTACCGGCTGAACAAAAACACTCACATTTTGTGCTGATGTGATTACTTTATTTTCAGTTTTTGCAATTAAGTTTGAAAGAAAAGGAATAATATATGAACACGACATATTTTAAAAACGTATGATCTGACCTTTATGGCCACCTGCATGGAGTTGCCATCAGGACTCATCCCTAGAACTTGTCCTTCATAGACTTCACCAAACGCACCGTGACCGAGCGCCCTAAAAAATGTAATCCATCATTTAAAGTGACATTGAAATGAAATCCCTGGTACATTTTGACATCGTATCAAACAGTACTTGAGAAGTGTGATGTTCTTGCGTGGTACTTCCTTCAGGTCACAGAGCGATGCTGCCTTGCCAGCAAAGCAGTAGTTGGGGTTGTAGTCCGTCATGATGGTGGAAGAGCGGATCTTGCTCAGCTTGTACTCTGGACTCTCCAGACGGCCCCTCACGGTGTGCAGGTAGTTCTTCCTGCGGTACCACACTGTAGGAAAAAAACAATAACAGAAACAATGAGTCTGGTTTTACTTTAGAGTGTTTAAGGAAGTCATAAACCTTAACTACAACCAGGAACCCACACCTGCATGCAAGTTGCAGAGGCAGCTTCCCAACTGCAAAGATTAGGAGCGCTAACACAAGGAGGGATCAAGCCACATCGCAGTAATAAAATAAAAAGATTTACAGATATTCAGTTTGTTCTTAAGGGGGTTTCATCACCAATTTCACTTTAAACTCCTGCAGTATGAAATATTGTTTGACAAAAAACTTAATGCACCTCATTTTACAAAGAAAGTTTTGACTTTAGTCCATAAAACTCAGAGGAGTTGCCTTTTAAACACACACATACACATGATGTTTTACTTGTGAGATGGCCTCTCCTTGGTTACTGCTCCTAGACTACCTTGTCTCAGTGAGTTTGGACTCACCCGCCATTGGAGGCAGCCCACGTCCCCGATGCAGGTTGGTAGTCTGCCAGGGAAGGGGAGTGGCGTGCAGGGAGGAGGTGCCGTCGAGCCATCGCCCGGTGCAGATGCTAGGGACTTTAGGAGGAGGGATGCGGGTGGGGAATGAGGGGCATGAGGGAGAGGAGAGGGAAGGGGGTGGGAGGAGGAGATGGGGGCGCCCAGGGCACAGACTACCTCCCTGCATGGGGGAGAGCTTAGGTGAAGAGACACCATTAAGCTAAAAGGTGTGTGAGCATGAAATGCTGTCTGACTGAACAGCCACTGATTTAAAAATGCAACTATTAAACACATCTTGGTCATTTCCTCTCTGGTTTATTTACATAAAAAGGTACAATTTTACTTACAAAAACAGTTAGTGAAGAATTCAAACTACAAAAATTATATTTGTTTTGCTGCATTTAACCTGCAGCTTTTGAAATTTCTCACATTTTCCCTCAGTTCAGAACATCAGAGCAGAAAAGCAAAGCTCTGCTTTGTTTTCATTCGTAGTTATGGATGAAATATATCCTGGGAACCAACTCCAAGTTCAGAAACTATGTTTTAGTAAAAAAATGACAAAATAATCAAGTTTGTATTCATGTTCTATCAATAAACTGATGACATTTCAAGAACCTTTTTAAGCCTGTTGATCCTAAAAACTGTGGAATATTTCAAAACAGGATGACATGTATTTTAATTTGAAAAGTCATTTTGTCCTAGAAAACAAGGGATTATTAAAAGTCCAGCTTATTTTGTTCACGGTGACATTCAAGCTCTGACTAGAACACTTATGTTTTCAAAAATATCAGCAGATTTACAAATAAAATGTATCGTGTCAAAACAGAGAATAAAGTGATTCATCTATTGTCCTGATCTGATGATAAAACTAAATCAAAACTAAAATTAAAACCACCAAACAGATGGGAAATAATAATCTGTGGAAGGCTTTTTTTTTTTGACTGAGAAAACTAAAAGTGTAACCAGTAAAATGTTGATTCCTCCAGATAAGTTTCAATTCACCTGAACTCACAACATGAATAAAAACAAGAATATTTTCCAACTGAGCCTTAATTCATATTCAAACAGATTGAATTAGAATAAAAATGGGAACCTGTTATTCACACACATTAGAAAAAATGTCTAAAGAAGGACTCGAGTCATAAATATCAGGATTCCCTTCTCGTTTACTGGTAACATTTAGTTGAAGGAGAGTTGGCAAAGTAGAAAAAACATGATAAATTGCAAAATCCTTCACTCTATTTCACTGCAAAAATCAATGCACGTGATGATTTCTGCCACTTACTGCAATATAAGCAGTTTTCTGCACATATTTTCTGCACATGCATCATCTTTATTTGCTTTTACTGTTTACATCCAACTGAGAAAATCCTATAATTTCTCCACTCAGAAACAAAAACCCACTCGATCGTGTGTAAATGTCATTTATCTGTAACACAGCTGAATAATTTCCACTATATCCCAATAATTGAGTTAAATAGCAGAGAATCAACACTTCGTGTTGCACTGAACATTTGAGTGTCACTCCTCCTCCTTAAATGACTAAATCTTGTGAAAATATTTACTTACAAAGACATCTTCATATCTCACGATCATAATTGTTTTCTGCTGTTATGAATGAATCATAGCTGCTGACATTTACTACCATCAAATCCCACTCATTTGCAGTTGGAAGGAGATTGAGAAATTCTTTGTTGGTAAATGTCAAAGCTTTCTGTTTGTGCTTTTTATAGTTTTTTGATACAGAGGAAGATGTTTACAGTACATCAAATCATGCTTTAATGAGCTCAAGTTACACCGGAGGCTCTAAATGAGGCTCATAAACCTGTGTGAGTTTTAACAGGCTCCTCCATTATGTCACCCTTTCATCTGTAGTTTAATGTTATTAGACCAATCCAAACCACGTTCACTTATAGCTAAAGGAAAGGCAACATCGCCTGAGAAAAATGCTGTAATCACAGTGTTCATACTGCGCTCCCTGTCAGCAGCTGGTAATTTCCTCTCTTTTAATTCTGGCGCAGAGCCATAAGTCTTATTAGTAACACCTGGAAGCATCAGAGTCGATGGAAAGTGGAGGGCACGGACTGGGCACAGAACTGGACGAGTCTCTTACTGAGTACGACGCCTGTGCAAATCAGGGCAACGCCGCTCGCAATGGTGGAGACCACGACGGCCAGGATCAGCTGCGTCGACAGCTGCCTCTCCAGATTCAGGGTTGGCGGAGCTGCAGAAGAGTAAAGATGGTGAGCAAACAGGTAAAGCGGCATCTGTTGTGGGTGTTGTGGGCGAAACACACCTATAGTGCTGGTGCATGTGACGTTGTCACTGGCGAGGAATTCGTCCACGTCACAGAGACAGAGGATGAGGTGAGTGTCTTCTTCTCGTTTGCAGCTCTGCGTCTGACAGTGGCTGCAGTTCAGCTGCACCTTGATCTCACAATCACCGTGACCCTCCATGGCTGCAAGCAACCAAATAAACACAAACGAAACGATTTAAAAACCCAGCAGTAAAACATTTGAGGCCCACATGTGCTGTAAATGAGTTAAAAATGGATCCCACATGGCACGAGTCATGCAGTCAGTAAAAATAAAGTGTAATCCCTTAAAGTTTTAAAGTTTATGTTTGAGGACAACATAAAAAAAAAGAAATCAAAGATTTTACATCCCACAATTTAACAGCTTCTTCAGCAGGAGATTTTGATTAATTCTGTTTGAAATAAAAGCTTTAGTTCACAGAGGTTTTGGGTTGAGGTCAAGGATTTTGTCATTGAAGACTAATGGAAAAAAATGTACAAATTTTCAAATGGAATCTCACTGAATCACGATTTATTCACAAAGTTTCTTTGCCATGCTTTAATTTCACTCTCTCTTTAGTTATTATTATCTTTGAACATCAGATTCTGTTTTTCAGCTCCATGACGTGGTTTCATGGGTCACCAGCTGCCCTCAAGTCTAACACATTTCTTTCATTTTCTGACTTGTGGAAGTTGAGAAGCGTTCCAGTCGACTTCATTGAGATAAAATTTATTCAAATGTGTTGAAAACTGACATCTGAGTGAGACCCGATAACTCAAGCAAGAAAACTGAAAAACCTCAAAATTTTAAGCTTCACTGGCCCTGTCCCAATACCCACACTGCACCCTACGGTCTTCCACAAAGTGCACTTAACAGAAGTGCATATAAGGGCTCGGAGTGCGTAGAGAACAAGTGCGAGCATCACAGCTTTCTCCACGACAACCAAAATGGCGTTGGCGGTCCCTGTTTGCGCTATTTTGATACTAAAAATGATTTTAAAGTATAAGACAGAATAAGTGATTCAACTTTTAGTATATCATGTCTGAAAATACAAGCCAGTACTGTTATTAATTCATTATATTTTTTATCAGATATGTGACACATCTTTCCAACAGATAATCAATCGATTGGAATTACACATCTAGACAAAATATTGATTATTTGGATTCTGAGAAAAAATGTTTTGGTCTTTCAGCCATTTCTCCCATAGACATAATAATCATAATATAACAATATATATTCACTGAAATCTGCACTGATGCGGGCTTCGGCGAAGTGCAGATCAAGTGTTCCAAAGGGGCGGAGCCAAGGGCACGACTTTCCACTCTAGAGACCCTACGCACTTGTGCCCCTCATCGGGAACGCGCATTTGAAGTGCGCAAATGCGGGTATTGGGACAGGGCCACTTATGTGCTACCAAAACATTAAAAAGTCAAAAATGTTAACATTATTAAGTAAAATATGAACAATTCACAAACATTTATGAATTACTGAGAGACCTGTGCCTGTTTCTTTACAATTAGCAGGTCCCATCCAACAAAAACATCACCAGTAACATCTTCCAAGTTTGTCCCAAATTACAACCAATAATTTACTTTGATGTGAAACGGTGCTAAATTTTGGACAGGGCCTATATTAGAAATATTTCTGAGTTTATGAGCAAAGACCAAACAGAACAACTAAGATATTGTGATGATCATGTTTGAATTAGCAGCTTTAACTGAGCTTTTAATTTGGTGGGAAGAGAAAGAAGCAGCTGAAAAAGTATGAATTCACTTTCATTTCATCTGATTTATTATTATGATAGTTGTGAAGTTATAGAACGGTTCTATCTTCAGTCTTAAGAACACCTTGATGAAAAAGTGGAGGTAAAAAGCCCAACCATCAACAGATATAAACTCCGCCCACTTCATACTAGAGCATAATCCTTCAGAGCTTCACAGGAGGGTGGTCAGAAAACCTGGTGGTATTTAGTTTTATTTCAGTTTCACAAAATACCATAAAAACTATAAATTAACCAAAAATTCCTGACGATAAATTTTATTATCGTGAAACTAAAAATATTATTTTAATTGTCATTGTTTTGTGCTGCAGATGGTTGAATACATTCGTGAGTTACACTGCCTGCACATCTGCTTCAATTCAGATTATTTTGAGAAACACATGTACTTTAATTTCCACCTTGCGTATGGAAAACTCTGCGGGAAACATCAACTAAGACAATAAAATCCTTAGAGGAATTTAAGGGGATTTTAAAGAACGTGGTAAAAAAAAGGCAGGTGAGATTTTTTGTTTGTCTTCACAGGTCACCCTGTTTTAATAGATAATTATTAGATGCTATTATCTGTGCTTCATAGTGTTTTTATGCTTTTATATACTTCCAGTTAAATGTACTGGTGAAGTTAAAATAAAAGGAACAACAATTAAATGTTTACGGACCATGTTTCTGGTTTATGTTCTCAGAAAATGAGGGAAATTAATAACTGATGATGCAACACTGTTTGTTTGGTGTTTTTATGTCATGTCAAGATAATAAAGTCTCTTAACTGATTTCATCAGGAGTTTAAGGCTGTTCATTTGTTTCTGTTTAAAGTATATAATGTTTTTTTTGTGCCTTCAGACACTGTTGCAGGACATGCACTGCACAGAAATGAACTTTTAAATGTAAAACTCCAAATTCTGACACAAACAAAGCTCCGTTGTTTCTTCACACAAATTTTTTGGGGGGGAGAAAAAAAGGAGGCATGTGCCACATAATTAACCTCTTCCTTTAATTGAAAACAAGAGGTCAATTTTACCACATGACAGATAAACATATTGAATTACAAATTAAATTATCAAGATGTCTCTTTTTTTCCCTCTAGAATATTGTTTGAATGTGTTTTTTAATGTTTCAGATCTATTCACTGTGTTTGAGAATGATGACCGAGCAGCTCTGAAGGAAACAACGAAGTCTTTCTACTGCAAACTGAGATCCGACTGTCGGCGCCGAGGGCAACAAGCTGCACGAGGCCGTGAATTAGCCACAGGCCTTCCTGTTCTTCATGCTTGGAGTAATAAGAATCAGATGGCTGCTACTCTAACCAAAAAAAAGAGCGATATCCACACATTCATGGACCTCAGTGTCACCGATGTGGAAAAATTTAAATGCTGACAGAATTTGATTTAAAGTTGTTTTTAAAATGTCTAATCAGTCAACAGGTTTGAGTAAATTAAATCAGTATTTACGAGTGTTCGTGTGAAAATAAACAAAGCTCCAACAAAACGAGTAAACACAAATACTTTTTGCCATTTTATTTAATAATTCAACAATTAAAGCTGCAACTGCAAGTAAATTCAAGTTTTACACCTCATCACAAAAATCTAAATGTTGGGGGACGTCTGTAGCTTCAGCACAATAAATGTTCATTTTTATTACATTCCTTGACGAGCGTTCATCACTACAAACATCCTTTCTGCATTTTCTTTTCATGTTTTTTATTATTCGCTGTTTTCAGTTTGAATTTAAGGGTTTTTTCTTAGAAGTTTCCAGTAATACTTCTGGGTTTCTACTTATTTCTCCCAAGCTGCATTACTCATGTGTTTTATATACAGCTTTTATATTTTCGTCTGCATTTCAGTGGTAGTTTGAGATGGATGCACAAACAAACAGATTTATTTAGAAGTGAATTAAATTCAGCCGTCAGACTTTCATCTGCTGGTTTTCTGACATGTTTCTGTTGTGTGATAACGATCATCTTTTCAATGTTTGTCGAATCAAATTATATATAGAGAGAGGATAATATCCTGTACTTAGTGTAAATATAAATGGAGTTAAAACCAGTGGAATAAAAGCTTGATTTAAATTAACTAAACTAAGACATCAAGACAAGACAAAACACAGAAAGTAAAACATTGAAGATATTAAGAATTTTTAAAAAGGATCTAGTTCTGCTATGATCTAGTCAGGTGTTCTACTTCAGGCCTTTAGGGTCGCGATCCTGCACATTTTAGATGTTTCCCTGCTTCAACACACTCAATTCAGGTGAACAGGTCAGTAACAGGCTGCTGACAGGCTGAGGATTTAAATTTAAATAAATTGGACAAACTAAATCCTGCAGAGGGAAAACTGGTTAATACCAGAGCCCAAAGCAGTAAAGTTGTCAAGTCTGGAACTGATAAAAGCATGAATTTAACAAAGAAATGTCTAGACTTTACTTAAAAACCTCAGCTGAAGGAAGCTGGATGTGACAACTGAGTTAACCTGCTTATCAAAATCTAAGATCATTGTCAAACTCCCAGTTTTTACAGTCAGGTCTTGGAGCCAGGGGTCCGAGAACCTGGTCAGAGTCAGTTAAAACAGATGAAAAGCCCACATTCCCTGTAATGACACGTCTCTTATGTCATTTAAAAGAAAATATATTTGAATATTTGTCAAATAGTAAATGGAAAGACAAGGGACATTTCTTTCAAACAGACCACAGTACAAACAAAACTGACCCAGGAACAGAACCTTGGGGGACACCACAGGAGAGTGAGAAGGAAGACAAGTCAACTGCATTTACAACAAAACGGCTGTTTGTAAGATATTTAAAGAACCAATTAATAACAGAACCTTAAATTCTCACACAATGTTCCAAATGATTGGATTAAAAGTAGCTGAGCGATCCATATAATGCAGATTTGGTACAGTGTTTCAACTTAAATTTTTTTTCAGTGCCATTATTTCTCAAAAATGTCTGAATAAGGTTCAGTAAAAGCAACTGTCTTCCAAACGTTATTCACAGATCAAAAGATAGAACTGGTTTGAAATATGAAATGACGAGGAGTCAAAATTTGACTTCTTCAGAAAATGTGGACAACAGCAGATTTAAAAGCTGCAGGGACTAATTCTGCACTTAGAGAAGAATTAATAAGGGCTGTAAAACTGGACTCAGAAGTGTCTTAGATGTCCTTCAACAGCCTTGTAGGGACAAAATCAAGGGAACACTGTGACAGTTTCTGTCACACTGGTCCCCTTGTCATTAAAACACCATATGGTGTCTATTTTTAGAGAGATGAACCACCATTCTGGTCCAGAGGTCCTGTTCTTAACCTCCAGGCAATGTTGCACACAAGTGTCCAGCTGAGTAATATTCAAGGCGTTTAGGTTCTCAGGGTGAATCTCATCCGTCCCTGCTGCAAATGTTTAACTACTCCAACAACGTCAGCTCCAGAGTCTGCAGGCCTGCTGATAGTCAAACAGGCTAGTCAAGCCAATTTAACATTCTCAGTCAATAATTGTGTCCCAGATTTTTTAAATTATCCCAGAATCTTCATTGATGATGGTGTTTCTAAACTTCTCTTTTCCAATTTACTGCAATTTAAAAGAATATTCAAATTGAAATATTTAGTCTGAACTGGTGAATGAGGTTGTGCTTTCTGATTATGTTATTGTCATTTGTGAATTCCTCAAAAAATAATTCTTCAGTGTCAATGCTTGATGTTGGTTCTGCTTTGGTTTGACTTAAAAAAATAAATGAGATTAGGAGGACGCAGCGTTTCAGTCTGAATCTCACCTGCTAGTGGCTGCAGGAAAATTTCTCCCATTGGATGGATGAATGACACCCCATTCTGACCGTCAGCTGTGATTTCATCTGTCAGTGCTGCGTCACCGCCTGACAAAACAAGACAAAATAATAATAATGTTTTAACGGAAAGATAGAAAAAGGGAATCTACAGGAAAAAACTTACAATAAGGTTCAGATTTGAATCGTTTTCATCACGCATTTAGAGTTTTCCACAAAGGTAAATCATTTTCATTGTATTGCTCTCATTCAGCTGCTGCTCTTTAGAGTCTATTGTAATACTGATAGTGCAATTATCCAGCTGCTCTCGATGTCGTCACTCCAATGATGATGTATGATTTCCAACAAACTTTACAGGTAATTACAAATGAATGTGATAGTAACAATAATTTGATTCATCAGGATTCTGTTCAAACATTTGAGAATAATAAGTTAACAAGAAATCATTCGCAAGGCAGTTAATTATTCTCACCTCTGTAACCTCCTCCACCACCTCCAGCTGTGCAGGCTCCACCTCCACCTCCAAAACCCCCGAAGGTGGACCAGCTGAGCTTAGCCAAGGCAAGGGAGCATGAAGACCCCCCCTCCGCACCTTCAACCAGAGATCTTCCAGCACTCAGATGAAAACTGGGACTGTCCTTCCATCCACCGCCTCCACCTTTCAGAAAACATGTTAAACTGACACAAGTAGGGACACTCATCTGAATCCAGCCATGTTTGATTCATAGCCAAAATATCCAGAGACTCTTCGTATGTGAGGCGTCACATACATACTAGTGCTTTTAATTCAAACTTGCTGTATTTGAATACTTGAACAGGGGAATGTGGAGGATTAGTTGTGATATGAACACATCAGTCACCATGTTCCCCACTAATGTAAAGTTCCCTGTGTGTCCAGTCCTACAGGAACAAGTCAGCTCCAGCTGATCAGGCAGCAGAAGCAATCAGTTTAAGAGAGCCTTCTGCTAAATCTGTTCAAACTCAAAAAACAGCTTCCACTCATTGCATTAGGCCGTACTGATACGTGTCCTGAAAGTCAAGATTTTCTAACAAAAGAGCACCTTCCTGTTGAGATTGTGACTGACAAGGTGGAAGAGCTTCACACAGAAAAATCAGACTGAAGATAAACAGCAAACATATAAAGGAAAATGGGAAGATTTCATTTGTTCCGCATTGTGTCTTCTAAATCATTTGCAACCCACCTACTCAGAAACGGATCTTATTAACAGTTAAACTGCTGCCTTTGATTCAAAGGTGTGGAATGTACCAACGAGCCATCAGCTGGGTTTCATTTCATATGAAGGCAGCAGGGAATCCAGAGCAGATTTATTTATTTAACTGTGACGTTTCCATTTAGACTGTCTGTCCCGTCGCTGTGCAACACACTGCAGCTCAGTCATCATATCAAGTTTAATCGTAACATTATGAACATCATCTTTGGAGACGCTGCAATCCAAAATAAAAACAAACTCCCAGGATTAAAGCTCCTCACATGTTAATGATGCACATACGCTGTTTTGTTTACTCTTCTTAAAGGCAGCATGTGGGAAGCGTTAAGGTTCCTGAGAACGTAATGGCTTTACTTATTTAAACCATCTTAGTTTCAGAGCAGACAGCTGGGCAGGAATTATAAAAATATGTTTCACAGCACTGGTTTTACTTTTAATGTTTGGTTTTGCAACTTTTACTGGCACAAAACAATAAGCTGAAAGCTGTAGAGGAGGCTGAAAAAAAACCCCCACAGAATTCTTCACATATTTAAAGAAATTATTTTCTTTTTTCTTTGAACACAGTATTTAAATAAAGCTACTGATGTACCTGCTGCACCAGTTTGACCACTGGCACCAGAAGCTGCAGTGCTGTTTTCAAACTGCTCTAGAGGTATCTGGTCCAGACTGGAATCCGGGTCCTCCAGGTAGGCATTTCCTCCTCCACCAGCTGCAATCAGCAAAGGCACCAAGTCGCTGCCCTCCATCTGACAAGACCACATTCACAAGCATTAGAATGTGCACAAAAGCCATTTGTATCCCCAACTTTCAACCTGTTGATACTCGTCTTGATCCTGGACTTAAAAAAATCATTTTATTTAAGGAGAAAAGAATGAAAGTGACAAAATGTTCTTCTATTTGTGGTGACTTACTTTCCCAAAATCAATGAGAATATGAGAAAATAAACATTATCAACGTTTTAATATAAAACATCTTCCATCACCTTAAAAATGTAAGTGGCCCCCCCGCCGCCGCCACCTCCACCCGCCCACTCTGGACCGGTCTCAGACCTGCTGCTGTCCTCGATCACAGACGACTCTCCCAGGCATATTTTCTGAGTAAAGGGATTTCTCTGGTGTAGAAGGAGCAAAAAAACACATCACACAAAACTAAGAAGGATCCATCTGGGTCACTCTGCAGTCACTCCTGCATGCGTTTAAAAAATGGGACATTTCCAACATCAGCCTGTACTCACCCCGGGGCACGCATCTTCTCCCTGGTGTCCCACCAAGATGTAAAGGATTTCTCCTTTCTCCAGAGGAAATGTGGCAGATATAAACACCCCATGGTTGCGTTTGTTGTGGTTTTTGGCTCCTTTTCCTCCTGCAGCCCCATACGCTGAAATACTGAGGGAGATTGTTAAAGTTTATGACTCAAAGAAATTGGCTCAAGCTCCACAGGACAACCCCCGCAAGGTGGGAAGACTGAAAAACACTTGAGTGTGAACACTGTCATGGAAAATATACTCATATAAACCTTTATATTCATTTTGCACTGACTTTTAAACCCTGTAACCTTTATATTAATTACACATGTGTTTTTTTACTGATTTATGTGTATGTGTGCAGTTTTGGGGAAGTCTGATTTATTTTAGTTTTCACACTTACTCACTCTAGATGATAAGTTGTATGTCTGAAATTAAAAATGACATTTGCAGATGCACAATGATGCCGAATTACACAAATTGAACGATTACTGGAGGAAGTTCAAAAGGGTGATGCTTCTACAAAAAGTGCACTTCCTTTTGTGTCTTGCAATTGTTCAGCCGTGTTTGTATAAACTATGAAACTGTTGTTCTGTTGCTGCAGGATAATACTTAACAAAGAATCGCTGCAATAAGAGACAAATCAGAAAGGATCTTGTGTTGTTTCATTTTTTACTTTTCAAATCAGCTTCGCACATTGATTTTAGTTTAACGTCACACAAACAGGATAAACTGGGAGTTTATTGACAGTGTTTTCAACTGCTGAGTTCTTGTATCAGAAAACAAGTCTAGAAAACTTTGATTCTGGGTTTTAAGTTTGTTCTGTTTTTTGTTTTTTTTCTTTTTCTAGCGGTTTATTGTCAAATTTTACTGTGATTTTATTTTGGAGAGTTTTTGTGTTTCAGTTTGACTTTTTGTCTGATTTTTATTTCTACACGCGCTTTTTAGTTGCTGTTTTAGGCTATTCCGTGTATCCAGTCCCATTTGTTTATTGAATATCTGTAATTTTTGCTTCTTCCTGGCAGGTGGTTTAGTTTTATCTGGTTCTTCCTCATGTCAAAATTTCTCCTATGTCTGTTCTTATCTTGGTTTTGTGTTAGTACATTCTGTATTTGTATAAATTCTTTGTGTCATCTTCACTCTGCTGCAGTCTTCTCTGCTTCAAGTTCCACACCTGATTCTACTCTCATCTGATTAGTTTCTTGTCCTAGCCTGGGCTTGTGTTCCTGTTATTCTCAAATTATTTGCTCAGTGTTGTGATTTTAACAGTTTTTAGTCAAACTCAGTAGCTAAAACAAGTAATCTAATAAAAACTTCTTAATTTGGTTTTGTTCGTTTTACAAACAGATAATGATCAGATATAAATGTCTCCTTTACTACTTACAGGTATCGGTTTGTAGCAGGTACTTTCCACATTTGGACTCCTTTTAAAGGCCCGTCCTTCCCAACAGTAACACTGACATTTTTATTCCTGTAGGTACTGTCACACTGGGCTTGGGTGGGGCCGCGGGGGCCACTGGCCCCACATGAGTTAAACCACCACGTCATCAGAGAAACGTCTATAAATAAGGAGATACATATTGAAAAACAAAAATCAATGGAGGCCATGTGAGGATAAGAAACAGCATAAATAAGAATCAGTGTAAATTGCAGGACTGGGTCTTTGTGGGACCTGTTTCCGGTTTAAATGTATGTCTTTCTGTCTTTCTTTAAGTAGAAAATGAATGTCTGTGTTTTCAATATCAGTACTAAAAGTTTAGTTATATCTGGATTCCAGGTCAAGCATGCACTCTGCAGGAGCACAGGGCCGAGTCAGATCTCCTCCTGCAACATTTATAACTTCTTCCTTTGATCACTGATCACCAAAATCCCAGTAAATACAAGGTCTCTAATTTACAAGGCTTTGTGAATTCTATGGATTCTATTAAAGTACTAACATCAACAAACATGCTCTTAATGGGCTGGAATTCGGGCAAAATTTCAGATGTTTTATTTTTTTGTTTTTGCTTTCTGACAACTACAAAGAAAAGAAGGTGGATTTCAGGATCCTAATTGAGAATTTGGCAAATATAAAATAAGTGTGAACAGAAATCAGATTGTGCTGCTATGTGATGATGCAGTTAATATGCTAACATTAACTTTAAAAGAAAAAGACTTTTTCATGAAACTGGAGCTTCATCGTACCTGAGACTGAAGGCTCTGGAAGGGGGCTCAAGAAATCAAAATCCTCCATTTGCAGCAGAGAGTTAACATCTGTTGACGTGCAGCAATAAAAAGAGGAAGGAGACAAAAAACAAACAAAACTATTTAGTTAGAATTGTCCATCTTTTTCTTTATGCATAAGTGACTTTATGAAAGGAACTTAAATAAATTAATAAGATTAAGCAACAAGAACGTTGATGGTTTGAATCTTTCAAACCTCTATGACCAGATCCCAGAACAGAGAGAGGACGGAACTGTGAGCATTCAGTTAATGCAAAGTTAAAGTTAGATTTTTAGATTCTTAAAATGACTCAGAAATCCTGAATAAATTATTTGCATCATTTGAAAAAAAAACATTCCAGTGTTTTCAAACTAGAGTGGATCCACAGCCAAATCCTGGAATTTTTAAACTACATCTCTGTAAATCACTCTGAAATGAAAACAGACCTTTCACATCTTTGTATCAGATCTAAAGGAGGGTTGGTGAAAAAGCTTTCATGCAGCACTGTGAGAATTAAATTACACAATGAAACAACACAGACACAGGAATGCTGGCACGCACAGCATTGTCATACTGTGGCAGAGGATTTGCAGCCAGTCATTTAGCCGTGGTTCGCCCGACGTCGGAACCAATCATAAAAACAAGCCTTCAAACAAACAGCAAGCCTGCTGCAGCTCCAAACAAGTCAAGAAGAATCTCTGTTCCTCTCTGCTCATGCATTTGATTTCACAAAGTGCAGAGATCCTCCCAAAAGCAAACAGCTGGATATCATCAATGCTTTATCCTTGTCTTCTGATGGCGTGTTGCAGCTTACCTGTATGGAAGCAGGCTGCTCCGATTGCAATGTTATCGAGAGCGAGATCGGCGCTGGAGCCTTGTCTCCACACAGCTTTCACATTTACATGGAACCTGGAGCAAAGTGGGTATCAGTCAGGTTAATGCTGCTTTCTTAAAAACACAACAGAAGTTCAGAATAACAATGAAACAGCTGAAAAATACGTCAGAAAATCTGTATTTAATGTATTTAATCTGTATTTTAATTTCAATCACAATTAAAGATCTTAAGATTTATAATTTTCCCTGTAACATACCCGTGATGAAGTCCAGTTAGCTCCAGTGCGACAGCCTCCCAGTTATCCATCCACTGACCTTGTCTCTCCCACACCAGTGGTGCAGCGGTGGTCCCATTTTCCTCTATAGCCACTTGTAACGATCCATTAAAAACTCCATGCAGGTACAAAGAGAAACGCATCTGCACAAACATACAGTCAGAAAAATAAACCTGCTTATAAAAGTTTGAGTTATATTACTGATTCAAAAAGAAACAAAAACAAAATGATTAATTTATTTTGTCTTGAAAGGAACTGACCTGGCAAGCAGTTGTAGAGACTGGACGAGGGAATGATGAGCTCTGAATGGACGCCTCTCCAGGAAAATTACTTTCTTTAACTTGCAGGAATAAAAAGTGTCCTGAGGATGCAAAACAGTAAGAGTTTCATTATCATATTTAATTCATGTCTCAGTAAACCTTTAAATGTGTTAAACACAAAGAAACAACACAATAACGACAAAGTTGAAACTCTTTCAACACAAGTTTTCATCTTACGTTAAGTTACATTTTAAATCAGAATAAACCAACTTTATATGGCAGTTTTCATATTTAGCTTTAAAAAGTAAATGAGGTTATTCCCCATGTTTTAAAGTGCAGTAAAAAATAAAATAAGATAGAAATTTAGACAAATCCGATCCCATGAACACACCAACCTGGTGTGCGCTGAAGAGTGACGCCCTGCATGTCGTCTTTCTCCAGGAGCTGGTCTCCAGCGACCCTCCTCCAGCCCGCGTGCTGGTTGGACACAGACCAACCACATGAATCGGACTCAAAGGAACAGTATGCGCCGAAGGGAAGAGCATCTGGGAAAGAAGCAGGTTCTTATATTTCACTAGAATAAAAGATCACAGCTAGAAAAAAGTTCTTCATCTAATTCCTGCCAGAACATGAGATCCATTTCAAATAAATCACCTATCAGGTGATTTACTTTTAACCATGTGTTTCTACTTCATTTATCATTACTATCCTTTATCATCATTATTATTATGTAAAATATATAATTATCTACCTAAACACATTAAAATGAACAGAATTATGTTTTTTTCACAATGTTGTATGATAGTTGAATTTGCTGACAACATTTTTGAAATTACCAAATGTGCAACATTTCTATATTTACTGTTATTTTTTTTTACATGAAATTCCCGATACAGAATGTCCAACAAGAAAACGTTCACTTTTTGTCCAGTTCATCAATCACACAAGATAATAAGCCTGTTTTTAGTCAGCTAAAGGAGTTTGGTCAGAGTTTCAAAGTAAAACGAAAAAAAAAAAAAAAAAAAGATGTTGAGTGTGTTTAAACAAACAGGTTTAATAATAAAGGAACTAAATCATTTTGATTTCAGCACCAAATTTGTTGAAAAGATGTGGTTGTAACTGTGAACCATCAACTAAAACCTTTGTTAAAAAATAAATTTATAAAACAGGCCCCGAACGTTCTGAGACAAAACCATAAAGTCTCACGTGAAAAATGTTTTTACAAAATAAAGTGACAAAAAAAATCTCAAATGAAACGTGTTGTTTTTTTTCTCTGAACACTCACGTGAGGAGGATTTTTTATTTTCTTGTGTGCGATGGCTGAAAGAATTTCACCACTGCAGTGAACAGGCTCTTTTCCTCTGGGACAAACAACTCAAGGACTCCAAACGTCTGAATTGATTTCATTACAGACTGAATTGAAGCCTTTTGATTCTGTGTGTGTTGAAGTGTTTTTATTGCACAGAGTGATTGATGTTTTCAAAGAGAGGTCATATTATATATCAGAGTGAAGTGGGAAGGAGTGAAAGATGGATTTTTATTCAAATGTATTCTGCTACTGCTCATGTTTGAGAATGGAATTAAAACGCTTAATTAAATAATTAATACGGTTTATTTCTTTAAATATTGTACGTAAATTCCTCGTTCTTCCTGTGGACTGCTTCAGAATAACTCAAGTGAAACGTATGATCACAGAATCTCTGGTGTAAATATGTGATTTAATTCTTTTTTTTTTTTTTAAACTCACCACATATTAAACCTTCGTCTTCACCCAGAGGACAGTCCGTGTGGAAGTTACACACTTGGCTCTGATCGATGCAGCCGTCAGAGTTTTCACAATGAAAAGATTCGTTGCAGCCGTTCGTCATGAACGGATCATCATCTGCAATCGCACAACAGGAATATGGAATCATAACGTTCATGTTTACGTTACTTTTGAAATAATTATGCTTTTTTTTTTTTTTTAATTGGAGTATTTTTCTACTTTTAGGACATTTAGGTATTTTCTGCATAGACTGAATTTGCAAGTTGTTCTGTATCAGAAGGGAAAAAGCTTGACTGACTGGTTTACATTACAAGATACACACATCTGATGAAAATACTACAGGGAGTAAAGTCTTGTTTTAATTGGACGGTGGGGGGTGTGTGTCTCGTTTTCCCCTCGGTGATTTCAATCATGTTCTAAAGTTTATAACATCTGGTGTAAATGGAAATCTGTGGGTCAGAGTTTTGGAGGTTTCACCTGATTCACAGTTTATCAAGTTCAGAGAGTCCAGAGCCACGATGGCGTCCTCTTCACCTACACAGGAAGTATAGAGCAGGGTCACCTGGAACGGTTCAACCACCTGGCCAATCACAGCCTCCAGAAACTCCCACTGCACCCTGAAGGGGAAAAGTGATATAAAGTGTATTAAAATCATCACCTTCCTTTTGTTTTTGGTTTTCATTGAACGTTCTACATACAAGCTGCTGAAGAAAACAAGTTGTTTCATAAAAAAAATCTACAGTACTTCTCATATGAGTCATTTCTATGACTCTGTTTGGCTGTAAAACAATGATTCACAGTAAAACTAATGTCTCCAGCTGAAATGTCACAATGCACTAAAAGATTAGTCATGTTGGATGGAACTTGTGCTTTAGGAGTGCATCTGGAAATGAAATGCAGCGGTCTGCATGGTATGAATGGTGCGCCTGATAAATGGAACTCCTGTCTGTGTGTGCACCACGTAATGAAATTGCCAGAGCCATTACGGAACAGACTCTAACGAAGCGAAACATACTGCACATGCCCGTCCATCCCTCCTCTGTCCTCACCAATTACATATAAATTCATCTCCGGCTTGCATCTACAGTCCACGATGCTTTTAGCTGTTCTAAAGATGGCTGCACTTCAGCATTAGATCAATACAAAATACCTGTCCACAATTCTGACCCCCTAAAAATATAAACCCTCTTCCATCTCTACCTTATTACATCTGTAAGTAAGATGGTTCTGCTCCAGCTGCTTCTTACTGTGTAGAATTGGAGCTTTTATTTTTATAAACTCCACAGTTCTTAAACTTCCTGAGTTCTGATTTTTATCGCCAGAAGAACCGACATCTTTTAAACAGCAGCACAGAGTCACAGACGGGCTTTTTCACAGTGTTTCTGACCTGCGGTCATCTTGTCTTCTGTGATTAAGGACATCAGAGTGGAAAGTTGTCTCTGATATAACCGGTTTGATCAGAACCGTGAGGTTCCCCACCGCTGGTCCAGTCTCATATAGAGCCACTTGTAAGATGCACTGCGTGTTGCTTCCAGGCAAGACTGGACTGGTTATATGGTGCTCACAACTCTCATCAGGTGAGGAACTCAGGAGAAGAAAGTGGCCTGAGGTTCAGAGAAGATAATGAGATTTCCAGCTTGATAGTTTAAAAACGTAAAACTTTAAATCTCAGCTGTTGCATCACAGATTCAAGCCGCAAGTCAGAAGATTTCTGAACATGAGCGTTATGCTCACTGTCTTACCATCAGATCGTCCCTCAGAGTGGTCGGTGACAGGAACCGTTCCAGCCTTGGTGTCCCGGAGTTCCTGCGGCGAAACCACCGTCCAGTCGCTGTGAGTTCTGTTATGTGACAAACTCCAAAGGCAACGCGACTCAAAATCACAAGAGGTAACTAGAAAACACACAGGATGTGAAAGATGTGAGTGTTTTTATCCTGTAAATCATTTAGTCTCATCATCACATTTTAACACAACGCATTGCTCTTTTTTCAACACCTGCAGATGCTAAAAATCTGAAGATGATATTTAATCATCTGTAACACAAAACTGATGTCATCAAGCAACATAAATAAATCCAAACCAAGTATTTTTTATAAGAAAACTTGTTTTCATTTTCCAAAAGCCAGCATTGCTAAGTAGATTCACACAAGATTATTCAAATTTGTTTTTATTTTGATTTAAAATCCTTGCAAAAAAATACAGTTTTATGATTTTAATACTAGCTCTACATGCTCTACTGACTGGTTTCATAGTGTACTACTACACACAAATTACTTTTTTAGATATTCTGGTCGAACGATTTGATCAAACACAGAGTTTCTGTTCACTGAACTTATCTGGAAAAAACATACAAAAATATTAAGATTTATAAATCAAACATTAAATATTCAAAATGTGCATTCATCTTGTCTTGGTGCCAAACACAGTCCGTTTTGAACGAAACAGGATGAGAAGGGAGGAGATGTTCAAGACATTATGTGATTACTGAAGAGGAAACTGTCATAAAGCCAATATGGCATCGCTCCAAAGGAATCCCTCTGGCCATAAAACACAGGGATAAGAGAAGCATCATTAAATTGTAATGTCACTGAGATCCACTTTCATTAGCTTAAAACACCTAAAAATAACTTTCTTTTGATCAAAAATGGTGGAATTCTCGGCCAAAACGTTTCCTTGGTGTAAGCGATGCTTTGAGTGGAACTCCACAAGTCAGACATTTACTTTAGGTTTATTCTGGGTAGATTTCTGTTTCTGAGCAGTCAGATTTATTTATTCAACATTTATTCTAAGAACACAGCTTACTTTGGTTGTCGTCCTCCTGGTGTGACACAAACAGATCTGTCAAGTTTTCCTCCTGGATTCTGTCAGAAAGAATTTGCCAGGCATTGCTCACTGAAAAAAAAGAGACAAACAGTTGAAGACACTCATTTTACAGTTTATGTTTTTAGTTTTGGTGATTATAAACAACATCAAAACCAGTGAAGCAGCTGGATCGAGGGACAAACAAACACCACAGTAACACCTGTCAACAGATGTAATGGTCTGATTCAAAGCAAACATGACAGAAAACTATAAAAAAAAGAGAATAAAAATCACAACGTGACCAAGTTAAACCTTCGTTCCAACCTTATAATAAACTTTGACCTGTAATGGTCCCGTCATCTGTTCATGAGATCAAGTTTAGTGAGGTTATGTGATTCTTTAGCGTGATCATTTTGATCTTTTTTAAGTGGATTTCTGCAGAAAGATTGAGATTAATATCTAACCTGTTATTAAAAAACTCTAAGAATCACCTCAGTTTGGAGAAACAGAGATTAGATTTAATCTGAGCTAATGCAGAAGCATTTCCAGTTTAACTCATATTTGGAATTATTTCTGCTGGATTAAGATGTAACACTAAACTGACAGAGGTGTAAAGGATTTATGAAACAGCACTCACATGAACTGCTGTGGAAGTTTGGAGTTGTGTTAATATGGCAGCCTTCATAACTGTCCCAGTGTGACCAGATGTTAGCTCATCTGTCTGGTCAGAACTAATGTCTCCAAACTGAGGTTGATCAAAGAGAATCTAACAGGGAAGATATTATTTTATTCATAAACAGTCCACATAACTCCATTTCAAAAGATCTCAACTTTCCTTTAAAGAGGCCATTTTATACAAATTTCAGGACTTTGTGGTCATTTCTTAAGTATTAACCAGTAATATGAAACATTTTATATTTTAAAGACTGCAAACATTGATTAACAGACCTTTCAATCTGTCTGCATTAAAATTCGGGTGGTTCCAGCTCATTCTGTTAGGCTTCGTCAGCAGCTCGTTCATATTCATTATTTGAATTTGCTGGACTCTGATTGGCTAACAAACTAGCCTATGAGAGCAAGGTATACTGTTTCCTGCCCCGCTGCGCATGGCAACGTCAGACGTTCTCTCTTCCTGTTTGTTATGTCTTATGCTAACAGCTTTTAGCCAGCAGCATGCTAGGCATGGTTTCAACTGCGGGAGCTGATGAACACTAACGAACAAAGGAGTTGTGATGAAACAGATACAGGCCGTTTGAACTCGGGAGAACTCGGGTGTTATCACCACCTACGTAGTTTGAGAGATAAAAACTGAAAGAGAAGTTGTTGACCTGTTTTCACACCCACTATGAAGGTAAGAACACATGTGGAGCTAAAATATTCAACAGAAACCTCAGAAAAACAGTTTTTAATGGAAGGGCCTCTTTAATGCTAACACGTAGCATCTTATTACTGTAGATGAACGAGTCCACCGTATATCAGCACGAGAGTTAGAACTTGTGTTTACATCATGGCTTTTGTTGAAGTAAAATTTACCCTGAATTAAAGGTAAATATTTAAGATTAATGAAGTTACTTATTTTGTGGTTTGTAATAGCTACCAAAGAGAGACACAATTGGGTATTTTACATGTGACATTCAACATACTAACTAGCATGACCAGTAAACAGTCAAGGAGATTATCAGATCTGAGTGAGTCATTACAACTTACTGGTCTCAGAACAGTAACTTCACTGTTTTCTGGTGCCTTTAAGGAAAATTCAAACGAGTCAAGCAGGACACACTGAGTGATTGAGAAGACAGTTAATCAAAATCAGTTAGTGATGCTGGTGATAAATGAGTGAAGGGTCATATAACTGAATGGCAGCCAAGTTTTTCACTAATAATTATGGAATAAAAGGATCTTTGGATGGTTTTCCGAATATGGAAACCATAAAATTCTAAAAGTGAAAAAAAAAAGAATTTAGCCTGAAGAAAAAAAGCATGCTATAAATAAGGTTTGGGGAAATCCCTTCAAAATTCAAACTTTGTCTAAATTTCTAAGTCTCCAGTTTGGATTTAATTGAGAAAGGAAGTATAAAAAAATCTATAAACACAATATATTCTCTTTGTTGGAAGGGCATTATATATTAAAGCAACATGGCTGCTCCACAGTGATTCTTGGTCTTTGTCCTACAGGCTTTTGAAAGGAATAAAACCTCGTCACAGCACAGCTAAAAGCAAAGGGATGTCTCTGGCTATGGACAAAGACGTCAAACTGCAGGAAGAAAGCTGCTACTGGTGGCAGTTTAAATTTAGACTTGAGTTTTTAGGGGCTGTTGCCAAATTTGGCCCAGTTTCTCATCCCTCACTGTCCCCGCAGAGGTTTTTCTGCAAGGAAAGAACAGCTTGGTATGTTTACAAAAGCTTGCTGGAAGACTGCGCAAACATCAACAGTCTAGCATGATCCTGGAGCTACAAGTTTTTATATTTATTTATTCATTTATTGATTTTTTTGGCATCAGTTTCAGCAATTAATTTATTACATCTGCACTTCTTGTGCTTGTGGATGCCCCCCCCCCCTTAAATAAATGAGGCATAGCAAATAATAAATCAGAAAACTGCCGTGCTCACTCTGTTTATTTTTCTGTTTTTCTTCTGATTATCAAGAAAATGTCGCTACCGTCTGACCCACATGTCGCCATATTTACTCCTGATTGTTCTTAAACATCGATGTTATTTTTAGCTGCACCTCGGATCAACACAGAACCAGGATAGGTTGTGCTGGTTCTAGTCAGGACTGATAGCACCAATTATGTTTCAATAACCTAAAAACTGCAATGATCCTCAATCTCCATAAATACATGTGTCAAAAACAGCTGTGGAAAGCTATAAAACTCAAGTTATTCCAACAGCTGGAAGCCAGAAGTGCCCAAAGTTTAAACACGTGCTCTTTATGTCGAGCCTTTAAAATCTTAATCTCGTCAACTCTCATCCCTCGATTGTCTCCACTACAGGAAAACATGGCATAAAATCCAAAAGAAATGACAAATGATTTTCCTTCATTAAGAGTTAGAGACAGACGGCAGCTCAGAAATAAAAGCGTTCGAGACGAGGCTCTGAGAATCACACAGCAGCATTTCCACAAACACAGAAACACTACCAGGAAAAACTTCACTCAGTGCGTCAGATATTGATTAAACTCAAGGTTCACTGGATTTTACTGAAAACTATTGACCCATGTTCTTGCTAACAAAACTACTGAGTGTAAGTTCTGCTTTTACAAATGCTTGTTACATTCAACTGGGTCACAGACTGCCCCCCCCCCCCCCCCGATTGAGACTGTGCAGTAAAAGTTTTTCACTCAGCTTGTGCTCAGTGTGATCAAACGATCGCTTCAGACATAGTTGGAGAGTCAAGTGTCAGCACGGTGACAGTCGCTGTAAAAATGAGGCACTGTGGCGATTTTAGACGGGAGATGAGGAAAGTTGTTTCATGAGACATGTGGAGCAGCACTGATGCTGAAGTGGCTTCAAACTATAAAGTCTCACACTGGTGATTTAGAGTCGTGATTCAACCTTTTTGTTGGATGAAGGATTCAGAGTAGCAGCAATAAACTCAAAAAAAACATGTGACTTCTGCACAAAAAGGTCCTAGCTGGGAGTCAAACCTGCAACCTTCCTGTTGCAAGGCAACACTGCTGACAAACTGCAGCAGCTCGGTTTTTACAGCGATTCTTTATAATTAAACTTCAACAATAAAAACCGAGAGCTACACAGAAACATTGACAGGATGAATGAGCTAAAATGCTCCCGTCAGGCGTGTGAATGTTTACATGTTCAGCAAAGAAGGAACTCATAGAAATCAATAAAAACTTTGTGAAAAACAACAAAAAATGCTAAAAATAAGTTAACAGTTTTTTGTGCTACTTTTTAAATTTCACTAACTGGAGCTGGAGTCTTTTCTAATCTTTAGATAAAAAACTCAGAGAGGAAAGAAATAAAAAAAAACAACTGAAGAGGCAGAGAGTCGATATAAAATCCATAAAGAAAGAAACAGGATGAGCTGAAGATCTGTTAGAAATAAACGGCCGACACGCTTAAAGCAGAGCAACACACAAAGCAGAATAAACTGGAATGACACAAGAATGTCTTCAAAATAAAACTCAAACAGAAAATACACAAAACAGACTAAAAATAAAAAGAACATTCAGGCTTGAAGAAAGACTAAAATATCTCATTTGTTTTTTGTAGATGGAAAAAAAGGACAGAAAAACTTTTATAAGTTTGTGGACTTCATACAACAAAAAACCTGCATCTTAATGTTTAGAAAAAATAATTAAATAGAAAGTTTAACATCAGTAATTCAAATTTTTAAAGTATTAAAATGATGAATCAATCTATTCTAACACTTGGAGCTTTTATTTTGACAGGCCTGTATTTTTATTTCTTTTAACTTTTTGCCACAACGTGAAAACATTTTTTAAAGCGTTCTTTTTGTTTGTTTGTTAAGTTTAGAAAAAAGTATCGCCTGCATGTATTACTTGTTTTATAAGCTATAAATCCACTTTATAGCTTTTCTAAGAGAATCCTGATGTTATCACAGCTAAAGTAGTGCAGAAGAGAAAAGTTTATACATGAGGAATTTTCCAAAGTTTCTCGTATTTTAAACGCAATGAAAACAACTCACTGTAATAACTCCAGTTTATTGTTTTTGCATTTCAATCTCCATCTTTTATCTGCCTTTTACAAGCTGCATCGAGCTCATCTGATTAGTTCCAAGTTTCGCACACATTTGAACACTTTTGGAAACTATTCGTACATACCAGCACAATCATGAATCCTCTTTTGTGTCGGTCAACTGCAACATTGCTACGAAAGCAGGGTAATAAACATGCAGAAGCAGAGTAAAAGATCCCAAAAGCCTCTAAAATTGTTCCTAATGAGATTAAAGTCGTAATCAAATGAAATAATAATCATTCACAACAATAATATCTGACAGCCTCATCTGGAATGGAAGCCAAGTTCTTTGCTTTGAGCTGAGGGTCATTTTGACTTTTATTTAATCATCGTAGTGACTCAACATTCAGACCACAGACTGTAAAGTATCACATGTTGCTCATGTTGTGATGAATTTAGAGAAACTGCAAAGAAAAATCTCACCTTTAGTTTAATTCTTTGCATTCGACTTCACTTTTGTAGCATTTGGCATCTTGATCTCAACTAGAATTTACTTTTCCCCAAACTGACGTCTAATACTTGAAAGCTTATTAGGAAAAGCCCTTTTATTGTTTGTATGGATGCCAACAACCCTTGTTTTAGTGTGTTTTAAGGCAGCTATTTATTATCCAGATAAATATCATTATGTTTTTATTATTCTGTTGAAATTTGGACCAGATCTTCTCAGAACCTGACTAATGAGGCGGCGCTTACAACATCCAGAGTAGCAAGTCTTTTATGTTGTGATTTACATCTGATGTTTTCTTCCAAGATACATACAGACCTGGTTTAACCTCTTATAATGCTGCTGGTTCCCTTAAACCCAAACAGTTTTATCTGAGAATAACAGTTTTAATTGAGAACAGCTGTCAACCTGCACAGCCAAAATACAGACTCAGACTCTTTGATCTGAAATATAGTCATTCTCCTCCTCGTCATCGCTGTGCCAGAATGTAATAGGTATTAACTTTTAAACTTTCTTTTGACAAAGCTATTTAACAACAATAAAAGACCATCCAGAGTGTAAACGATTATTTTCCACTTAAAGAATCAAAATTCATTTGGTTTCTTTTCAAACTGGGAAAAAAAATGTGAATAAATTATCTGAAAAACTAAAAATGCACAAACATCTGACTTTATTTTGAAAGTTTTCCTGGTTTCTCTTTAGCAGATTTCATGAATCTAACTGGCTTCTTCACAAAGTAAAGGATGTTTATTCAACTTTTAAATTCTGTAAAAAATGTTTGACCTCGTTCTTTGTTCAGCTGAAGAGGCACAAGTTTGAGAGTGTTACGCACTTTGGAGTTCCAGCTCTTTTCATAAAAAAGAGGAAAAATATCACATTGATCTTTTAATGTTCTCAGCTTTCAAATAAAAAGAAACAATTTGCAAAGAGGTGATATATAGAGCAACTTTTTTTCATTCTATATGCTCCAAAAACCTTATTTGTTCTCAATACTTCCTGTTTTCATGTAATAAAAACTTGGGAAATATTTCAGAGTAAAAGTCTTGGTGAGGCTAAAAAATTTTGATACAATTCAATCTAATTATTCTCTCATACAAAATGTTGTGGGGAAAAAAAAACAATAACAAACAGAGTAAAACTTTCCAAAAACTGCTGCATCAGGACAACTTTTGCATCTTTCTTTCACATCAAAATAAAAATTAAAAGAGATTTTAGAAAAAAGTGATTTTCTAATAGAAAATTAAAAGCAGCTTTAATTCAAGTAAATAAACAGTTACATAATTATCTACTTAAATTGAATGAGTATCTTGCCAATATCCTCATTGAGTAATTAATAAAAGATTTGATTGTTTAATCCAGTGATTTTAAATAAAATATCAAAGGAACAAATGAATAGAGTGAAAGTGTGATGTGAAATACTTAATTGGGCACTTTTAGTATCTCTTAGTTAAACTCATCTTTCTAATGCAAGTCAGTAAAGCTTTAAACACACACACACACACACACACAAGTGTGTTTTGTTATCCTTATGGGGACCATCCATTGACTTCCATTGATTTTAGTAACTAGATTTATACCTAACCCAAACCCTTTTCCTAACCTTAACCATTACTGATCTATAACTAACCCTAAGACTAACTAAAACTCTATTCACACCATACCTATAAACCTAACCCCTAACCCTAAAAAGGGGAGTCCCCCTCATGGGGACCAGGCTTCGGTCCCCACAAGAACCCTCGGACCCCAGAAAGATAGTAAAAGTCAGGAAACGGGTCCTCAGGAGGTCAGAAATACAAACCCACACACACACACACACACACACACACAGGCTCCAAAATGTTATATTTTTAATGTCTAAGTTACACATGGACCCTTGAACATCTACTTGAATCCAGACACACACTGAAGACCAGTTCATGTGCTGTGAATCAGGCTTTTGACATTAAAAAATTAGGTCCTATAATCTAATTTATCATTGAATTGGTTGCAGCTGGACTTCATTTGTACAAAGTAAAAAACGCAGTTTCTTTTCCATCAAAAACAGAAGCTGTTCACCTGGTATGTTGTTTCCCTCTTTCAGAGGTAAAAACACAAAAAAAAACAGCGAACTGGATGAGAAAGTTACAGACTGCTGATGCTGATGTGACAAGTTCTCTGCTGTTTTTCAAAATAAAATATTCTCAAATTGACAGAGACAACAACACGTTACTGTCACATGGTTTTCCCTGTACAGTGATCATGTAATATAACGGGAGCAGCTTGACATGAGTTAAATGTGCAACATGTCAGGAGGTGGAGCAGAGATGAAGTTTATTTTACACGTGTCTGTGTGAGTAAACTAAACTCAATGAGCCAACATCACTGCAAATGAAACAGGAACTTCAGAACTCACTCAACCATGTTACATTTAAATGGAGCCCCGAAAAGGTCAGAGGTCAATTCCTTTATGCAGTTTAGTAAACTGTGTTCAGGACAAAGACTCATGTGGTCATAGCAACAAATTAATAAAGTGTTTAAATCAGTTTTAACATGGAAAACATTCCAAGATGCTAATAGACTAGAGAGGAAAGATGCAGAACCAGAAGACGTGTTCAACTGGATGTTACTAAAAACAAGTTTCCACTCCGCGTCATCTGTAATCTTCTCAAGCGACACTGTTTACACTTTGCTCTGACATCTGCCCGATTGAGACTGAAGCCTTCAGTCTGAGCAGGAGGATCTTTACTGAGCTCAAACAGCAGCATCTTGGAAAAACCATCCACCTCTTTCAGCTCAGCGCCGAGGCTGAAATATGTAAAATTTTATGACCAAGCGAGAAGAAGCTTCATCTCCTGCATGACTCACTGCTTTGCTTCAGTTAAGTGGAATCTGCTGTCCAGTGATTGCACACAGATTGTTCTTGACAACTGCTAAAGTAAAACTTCCTGCAGTGTGGAATAAATTAAAAACACAAGGTTGGAAATGTCAAAATGTTGTTTATTGTTTGTTTATAACTGAGACATAATGACTGACAGCCATTATTCACAACACAACTAACAACAAACAGGAATAAAGATGTTGATTTTTTAAAACATCAGTAAATTATTTTTATGATTATTATCATTATTTTTTTATATTTCCATCTTGTCTTTTTGGTTTTATAGTCACTGAATTTCATTGAAATGCCTCCACACATCCAAGACCCTGATAAATTCCCATCATGATAATAAACCACAACTTTACCACACAAGTTTGGTACATGCTCAAAACCTAAAAACCCTTGTTGTCCTGTCACGCTCTGTGGAGATCTCACTGCTTTCTCAATAAACACCCAAAGTCCAGACCATAACCTCACAAAGACACAGACCTTTTCACTCTGGAACCGTATCGACATCCTGTTGGAAGAGTTTCTACACACTGAAAATAAGTTCTATGTTACTCTGTTTTATACTTCTGGTGAAATCTGGCTTAAATACAGAGAAAACAGAGAAATTTTAAAAACACAACTGTATTGAACTTACGCAGACGTAAACAGGTGACACAGATTCAGTATTTTAAATCAGCAACACGTGAATCGGAGCTCCTCACATCACCACAGTGATGAATTCCAGCGTCGAGGATCTGATGGAACCGACTAGTCGACACGTGCTCTGCAGTTGGATTTAAATCCTCCACTAGGAGCGTTCACATCAGTTCTGGTCACGTTTCGGAGTTCTGTTTGCTCAGATAAATTCAACCCAACAGGGAACAAAACCTGTTGTGCACATTGTACCAACAGATGAGGCTTTAAGTGCCAAAGAAGTAATTAAAACAACTCAACAGCAACATCTCATTTAAAAAAAAAACACCCACAAGATTTCTATTGTCTGAGTTATTAGATTTGGAGCTTGATGAACATCTAAATGACGTGAGAAGAACACACACGCTCACAGTCAGATACCTTTTATTGATAAAGCAGATGCTTTAATTTGATGCAGTTTTCTGTGACAGTAAATTAAAATCCCTTTGGAAAAGACTCAACAAAACACCTCTCGTAGTTTCAGAAATTGAATTTTGCTCCTTTTTTTTTTTGCTTCTAACAGACTTCAAACATATTCTATAACCCAATACATAAAATAGCTGATATGACACCTTGTTCATTTTTCAAGGCCCTTAACTTCGAGTACCAGGAAAAAGAAAATATACCTCTCTTCTAGTTTCAGCTTCTTTTTCTTTAAACATAATTATTTGTAGTGACAAAAATAAAATAAATAAATGTAAAAACTCTTGAAGGAATTACAGCTGGCGGATCATCTGCCTCCACTCCAGCCAGGAAAAGTGACGCCCCTCAGGCGCCGCTTTGATCTTCCATATCCCTCTCTCTTAGTGCCGGATGTGAAAACATCATTAAACACTAACTACACCTAAGCAGCACACGTTCCCCTCCCATCCAGCAGCCGCACTGAACGAACAGCAGGGACGGACGCTCCCTCGTCTGTGTGACAAGGTGGATAACAAAGAGTCACGTGATCCTAAATTATACGATATGGTGATGAAGCATTGAGAATGTTTGCAGGGAAAAAAGCAGAAAAACACACGTGCAAGTGCCTGACATCTAAAATCTGAAATATTTGAGGGAAACTCTTAAATTTAATTCTGAACCGTCTTTACCAGGAAACAGCTGATCTTACCTGAGCTTTAAGGTGCAGAGTTTACAACTAAATCAACTAAATACAGAAATAATCTTTATATAGAACATCAGATGAGTTTTATCAGAGGATCTCATTCATCATGTATCACATGAAGTCACCTCGACATCGCATCACATCATTTCCTTCATGAGTCCACATGACAAATCTGCCACAAATTAGAAGAAATCCCTTTTGGCGTTTTGGAGACACTTTGTTCACAGGATGGAGAGGAATAAACGGATACGGGGGAAATGAGAAACAAATCAAAGTCTGAAAGTTGAAGGAAACGACACTGAACTTTTGAGATTACAGTATGAGCAAAGCAGATGTTTGGAGCAGGGGATCAGTGAAATGGACTCAGTGTAAAGTCTCACATGTGCAAAGTCCAGAACTGTCCTGCTTTTTATTGTCTCCTTTCCCACAAACTACATTTATACATAATTTACGTTCTTCTTAACCGACAACATGTGTTTCCTTTGAAGGGGGTGCAATGTTCTGGTACAAAAAACAAATTGTAAATATGGAATAATTGGCCATGACACGATTTGGGCTAAAAAGTTTACATCAATGTTCTGCATGTGCTTTTGCTCAGTAGTTTGATTATAAAAGCAACGAGTCAAGTTGCTCAGCTACCTGAATAAAATCCTCGCTGGGTGGGAATTAGGACGGAGAAAAGTAAACTCAAGGCAGAGAGAGGAGATGCTGCTGCATTCAGCAAAACAGCTGTAAGGTTTTTTTGTCTGACAGTTTTTCCAGTGGCGAATAACAAATGAAGATGTGGGTAAATAAGTGAATCACATCTCCAGTCACAGTTTTATAGATACATTCAGTGATCATATTTTATTTTATATCATATTTCACTGAACAGAGTCATGATTAAGTCTCTTTCAATTAGGAAATGGTCTCTGAGTTTGTGCTGCATGCTGATGCTGGACACGCCTGAGAGTTGGACAAACAGGGAGTCTGACATAATGCTGTGAAATTTGGCAAAGCTTGAACAGAGTCACTCACACTGATCCAGCCTCTAGAACTTCAACAACTCCTGGTCAAAAAGGTCCAATGCAGGAAATTTTACATCAAACCGAAGCAAAGCATCATGGTCTCACCTGAAAACTCTGTTTTTACCCTCAGAATAACAAACTACATCAAAAGTTGAGCTGAAGTGCAGCAGATGAAAGTGTAAAAACAGGTGAAATTAATCAAGGTGAATAACGGGAAGTGAGTCTTTAAATGTTTAAATGAATTCATGACACAAGTGCGTCAGTGGTCATGAACTCTGACGCCATTCAGATGACATTAAGCATGAAAGAATATGTGCAAGCCAAGAAATCTTCAAACATGTGAATTCACCACAAGAAAATCATCTTTTTAGACAGTTATTGCTTTTTTAACCCTTTTACTCAAGTATATTAAAACAACACGTTGTTTATTTGCGTCCACTCGAACATAAAGTCAGTATTTTTGTCATAAAAAACAGGAACAGCAACTTTGTGTTAGTAATTCTGCGGACTTTTAGAGGAGCCGCTTCAGTGCGCTTCTCTTGCCAAGTCTTGTCCCCCTGCTGCAGTGTGAATGGATGTAAATCACATTCCTTCAACTCTGCCTCCAGGGACAAAAGACAACGATATGGATGTTGTTTTCTTCTCCTTCTTTCTTTCTGAGTGGAAGTGAGAACATCTCCACCGTAATGTGAGTGAGAAATTCACGGTTCGTGACTCTCAAAGGGACGAAATCAAGCTGCAACAGGCTCAGACTAATTCAACGGGACCAAGCTGAGGAACAACAACAGCAGCAGCAGCTAATTAAAGTGGATCAGTGCCGGTAAATTAGTGCGTAAAAACCACAACATCACGCAGTAAAAGGACAGAACATGCGGAACAAAGTGTGGAACAAACAATGAAAGTCAAAGAGAATCAAAGCACTTACTTATTAAAATGACGATAGAGACATAAGTGTGTTTTTTCCTTAAATCCATAGTTCTCTGTCTCTCCGCTGCAGCTACAGCGAGTTCTGGTTTGGGTTCAATTTACGCCTTCATGAAAACGCGTCGCGCACAAACACGCGCACACAAACGCTCCTCCGGACAGTGTAGTTATTCCTCCAAGTTGCGCACTGTTGATGATGCTGATGCTGCTGCAGCTCCCAGTGACGACAACCCCATCCCCCCTCCCTCCCCTCCCTCCCCCTCCGTGCCTCTGCGCGCTCTCGGTGTGCGTTAGTCACCGCTCAGAGGGTTTGCGTTCATCACCGTCGTATCTAAATGAGCTCTGGAAGCAGCACCAGCCAGTTCATAAAAATATATGTTTGAATCCTTGAAAAATAATTATCACAGAGAATTGTTAATTAGTTCAGGATGACGCAATTAGACCCTCTGTAATAAGGCAGAGACTGACACAATTAGTTTTAATTGCAGCAACACAAAGAAAACCGATAAACAGTTTTCTATAAATAAATAACCTTTCATTTACAGTTTCAGGCATGAGGTGTGTACTTTTCATTGTTTGAAAGTGACAAAAGACACGCGACAATAAAAGTGAGCGCATACATGGAGATTTGATCACAGTTTGGTTTTAAGGCTTGTGAGAAAAGCTTCAGGTTTTAAAAGCTTTAGAAAATGCTGAAACTCTGCAGGACACTTCAGTTGTACAAGTCGCTGCAGTCAGTCAGTGAGAGACTAAACTTGGACTCTGCAGGGAATAAAACCTGAAAACTGGAGTTTATACTGAATTCTTAAATAACCTTTAATATTATGATTCATACAAATCAGGTCATTACTTTCATGGTAAACCATGATTTGAGTTCAGATACATTTACTTTGATACATTTTTTCTAATGACCTCACCCTGTCTTGGATGCACAGTCTGGTATGTTTGTTTGTCTCTCATGGAGTTTGGATCATCTGCTCCTTAATCCACATGATGTAATGTGGCCAAAAGATTTCAACTTTCTTTTTCATGTTGCAGAATTTAATAATCTGAAGTGACATTGTATTTGGGATCATTATGAGAGACCAAAATAAGCATCAAAGTAAAATAAAGCATCAGTTTCAAACCTATATGCAGGCGTTCGCCCTTAAGACAACCCATATTATTAAGCTATTAAAATGAATGTTAGTCAAGTCAAGTCAAGTCAACTTTATTTATATAGCGCTTTAAGAACAGCGGCAGCTGATACAAAGCGATGAACAAAGTTAAACAGATAAAAACACCACAAAAGAATGTGAAACATTAAACATATATGAACAAACATGACAAAGATAGAAAGGCTCAAGATGGGGGGAAAGCCAAGGCAATGTTCCCTCAAATGTTATGATATCAAGTCAAACTGAGTTCACAGCTTGAACTTAATAGAAAACTGACGTTAGTATGAAACTGATTTTTCACGTCGGCATGAAATAAAAACACTTTGTTTTGAAGTTTGATGACCAGAAATATTAAATTCACAACTGTCTGAATATGGGAAATTATTTATAAACAGAAAGAAGACAAAAGAACAAAAACCTCCCTGTTATTTTTTTTCATTTATGACTTCAGAACAATTTATTGTCCATTTTTCCTCTCAGATGAGGAAAACACAGAATTCAATGATTCATGATTTTTTTTACTTTCTGCTCTCTTGACTCTTATAGGAATGTGCACATATGCAACACAACCTGGCATGAGTGCTGGGTTAATTACCTGAGTGCTTATTTTTCATTTTCTGCCTTTTGTTGTTCTGTGGTTTGACCCGTTTGACTCTGATTGGTGCAGCATGTTAGCTGTTTGAGTTTTTCTTCACTTTTAAAATAAAACCCTTTCCTGGTGATTTGATGATTTAATGACTCTCCTGAATGCCATTAAATGCCAAACAGATTTTATTTAGACTGGAAATTAGTGATAATATTGATCTTAACATTCTAATCATGATATAATCAGTGATATATAAGTAGGTACTCTATGTTGCTTAATAATGAGTCACAATGTGTTTTTTCTAGAAATAAAAAGCACAAACTGAGCAGGACTCTTGTCTCCTTTCTAAAATAATTTGTCTGCTAATTTGGGAAACACAATAAAATCATTCATGCTGTGACACAAATGCAAAGCAGAAATTTATGGAAACTTCAACTCTGTAGTCAAGAAAAATTTTTCAGAGTTTAAATTACAATAAAATAAAAATAAAAGAGGAGATTATTTGTATAAAGTGAGCACTTCTTAGCAACAAAGGAAGGCAGTTGTATGGACATCCATGTGATTATTTTTTGAGTGAAAAACATCTTATTGTATTTTAAAGAGGTCCTTCCATTAAAACAGTTTTTCTGAGGTTTCTGTTGAATATTTTAGCTCCACAGGTGTTCTTACCTTCGTAGTGGGTGTGAAAACAGGTCAACAACTTCTCTTTCAGTTTTTATCTCTCAAACTACGTAGGTGTTGATAAAACCAGATTTCTCCCGAGTCCGAACGGCCTGTATCTGTTTTGTCACAACTCATTTGTTCGTTAGTATTCATCAGCTCCCGCAGTTGAAACCACACCTAGCATGCTGCTAGCTAAAAGCTGTTAGCATAAGACGTAGCAAACAGGAAGACACGACATCTGACGTTGCCATGCGCAGCGGGGCAAGAAACAGTATACCTTGCTCTCATAGGCTAGTTTGTTAGCCAATCAGAGTCCAGCAAATTAGAACAATGAATATGAACGAGCTGCTGACGAAGCCTGACGGAAGGAGCCGGAACCACCCGAATTTTAACGCAGACAGATTGAAAGGTCTGTCAATTAGTGTTTCTCAATGTTTTTTAGATATAAAATGTTTCATATTACTGGTTAATACTTTAGAAATAACCACAAAGTCCTGAAATGTGTATAAAATGGCCTCTTTAAACAAATTCCTTCTCCACAAAGACACTAACAGAAACGAGCCTTGAGCTAGAATTAACCAAAAAATATCACTTTTGCACATGATTCATCTGCAAATCTGCGTGGACCAGCAGTGGAATCGGCTCAGTATTCACGGTTCCGTCCAGACATTCAGCAGAGTTGAGTTATGAAGGTAGAGATACACTCTGAGATAAGAGAAGTTGCCTACAGTGTCACAGTATGAAATATGATACAGGATGTCTCTACTGATGCCTTTTCCTCCCAAATACATCTTTGTTTTTACAGAGAATATTGTCTGCAGTGGGATGATAAAATGTCTAAACCGACATAATGAAACTTTTCAACTCTGTAGATGGAGAGAACAGATTCTGGAAGAAGAACTTAAAAGCAGCATATTTCACTTTTATTGGATTCGACATTAGGAACGAGACCAGTTTGGAGTTGAATGACCACATCTGTTCAAACATCTGTCTGTTAACGATGATAGTTGTGAAGTGGTAGTTTGAGGATTTTAGAAGATTTTAAATGAACTTTGAAGAGATTACATGTGGTGAACAAATAGGGAACAAAAGCATCCAGAATTAACACCCGTTTTCAATGTCTTCCTAATTAATTTGACCATATGCATTTATTTATGTTTTATTTCATTAATCTTTAAAAGAAAAGTTTCAATTTCCAGCTGTGTCCTAAACAAACAAACTGATACTTTGACGTTAATCTGAAGATTTGAGTCTTTTTCAATGAATCTTTGCATCATTAGCTGCAGAAATGTTGGTAAACATGAGAATTTTATAAAGCAATCAACAACAAACTAAAAGGCAGAGAAAAAAATCTCCAGTTTGAAAGTTTAACCATGAAATTCGGGTCCAAACCACATAAAATTTACCAGATGCACCGTTTTATTTGGGCTGCTGCTCCACAATCAGGAGCTCGAGACGTTCAGAGTTTTACACGTGGAGGTTTCTGCTGATGTAAACATGTTGTCTGATCCCAGATCAGCTCCCAAAAAAAACTGAGACTGGCCCCCTAAATTCCTCCCAAACCAAAATAAAAAAGCTTTTGGAGTAAATTCACAGTAATATCAACACTGTCAATTTAAAAGGAATAATGATTCAGATTCTGCCTTGATATATTTTTCTCTTTTTTTTGGCAGCATTTTTTTTAAACAACCAAAAACATCTTTTGTTTCTGTTTCCTGCCCCGCTGCGCATGGCAATGTCAGACGTCGTGTCTTCCTGTTTGCTACGTCTTATGCTAACAGCTTTTAGCCAGCAGCATGCTGGGCGTGGTTTCAACTGCGGGAGCTGATGAATACTAACAAACAAAGGAGTTGTGATGAAACAGATACAGGTTTTTTGGACTCGGGAGAACTCGGGTTTTATCACCACCTGCGTAGTTTGAGAGATTAAAACTGAAAGAGAAGTTGTTGACCTGTTTTCACACCCACTATGAAGGTAAGAACACCTGTGGAGCTAAAATATTCAACAGAAACCTCGGAAAAACTGTTTTTAATGGAAGGACCTCTTTAACTGTGATAGATAAACAGGGTTTGACAGGTTTTGTATAACAAGTGTTTGTAGTGAATAATTTCGCATTTAATTCTAGTCATTTTGCTGCAGGCAGCCTAGTGAGAGCTGGACATCATAAAAACCTCAAACTGGATTTTGTTTCTTTGTCCAAACATCCAAAATCTCAGGGCAATTTTTAAAAATTGCTGAGAGAAGAAATTTCACAAAAAGCAGATAATGAGGCAAAGCAAATGGAAAAATACTGAGCGCAAGGACTTTAGTATTGAAAAGTTCAGGATGTAAAGAAGAGCAATATAAACACTAACAAAATTAGACAAGATGAGGAGGAAAAGGAAAGGGAAACCCCAAAATGACAGAATCTAGATGCACGGCGAGAAGTAGTGTCATCTGAGAACCAACTGAGAGGATATGAGAAACAAAGAAAAGTTTTGTGAGGCTGGAGATATTTTTACAGACAGAGCTGAATCTGACAAACAGCAATATAATTTGTTCTCCCTAAAGGCAGATATGGATTTTAAGAAATTACTTTTTCTTCTTAATGCGTTGAGTGTTAGGATTATCACATGTCATGTTCACGTCACCTCGGGGTTATTCTAACATCTGGTTACATCTGGTCCCACTTGGCTTTAAAGTAAAGGCACATTTGAACAAATGTCTTCAAATTAATCAAAGTTCTCTACATGACATGTCATGCTGCTGTCAGAGTGTCGAATGGACCAAAGTGCAGAACTCAAACATGTTCATAAATAAATAATTTTAATAAAAGAAAACAAACGAGGCAGCAACAATAAAACTACAGACAGAAACCTTGAATAAAAACTCAGACGTGACAAATGAAATGAACAAATCAGTATTTAGGTGACTGAGATGAAGATGGCACAAAGAAATCCCAGAGAAAGTACTTTACCAAATGTAAATTAATTTAAAAAAAAAACCTCACGAGACACAAAAACACACTGACAGGAGTGTAATAAACAAATATATTTGAATAAATAAAGAAATAATGTCAGGTATTACAAAGGGGAGGTGTCGATCTCAAAAGCAGAGCGGCAGAGTGGCAGGCTAAAAAAAAAAAAGAGAGTTTATTAAGGACAAAACAAGAGGGGGAACACAACAAAACATAAATATGCAGCTTGCTGTGGGAGGCAGAGGGGTAAATCCAAAGTAACAAATCAAGTCCAAAGTATCAAAGCAATACAAAGTCCAAGGCTCAAAATACAAAGTAAAAAATAAAAGATGAATGTATCAAACCAAAAGCACTCTACTCACTTGAGAAGGCCGTCAGGAGTCCAAACCCAAGGAGGGGAAAAACAAAGTAAATCCAGACTTCCCAACAGTGACGATAACTACAGACACTACGACTACGACTACGACTACGACATACTGACAGTAGACATCAGACAACGGTCCGGCACTGAACAGAAAACAGAAGCAACCTTAAGTAGTGCCGGACCCAAACAAGACACAGGTGCAGACAATCAGCTAATTGACAAAAGTGAGGAGCAGGAAATGGGATGACCATATATGGAAACACAGACTGTTAAAACCAGAGAAGAGACAACACAGATCCTAAACATGAACTCAGACACCAGACTATGACAAAATACAAACTCAACACCGAACACACACAGACTAACACAAAGACATGATACAATAAACTAACATAACTCTACACTAAACTCAAAAGCCAGATAACAATGACACAACCCCTAAACAAACAAACAAACTCAAAAACCCACAATAAACATAAACAGGCGACTGTGGAACTCACGACCCTTGACAAATAATCCCTAAAAATAAGGAAAACTGAAAGCAAACGAATAAACCAAGAATAAAGAAAAGCTAGAAACTAAGAAGAAAACTGAATAAAAAGAGCAGAAACTGAATCAGAAAGTCAAACAGTACAACAAAACAACCAGAACTCTGGGTAAATATTAAAAAACCCCAAAACAATAAAAACCCAAAAACAGAACCACAGAAAATCTCTGATATAAACAAAGAAAACAGACTCAAACCCACGACGACATACAGCCACTGCAGCCCTTTAAATTCTAACTCTGAACATAATCATCCATAATGCCAAAAAAAAAAGATTCAAATCGTTTGTTAAAACTGAACAACCCAAACATTTTCTTTGAAACAATATTCAGTGTAATTAGACACAAAGTTTTTTCACACAGTCAATCCAGTTATTTCTTAGTGATGCTTGTGCTTGTTATTTTATTGAAAGTCAGTCTTTAAATACAAGTTATCTGAATGTTTTGTAATTATTAAATTTATAGATAAAATGTATTTATTATAATTCTGAATGTGTGAATCAAAGCAGAACCACTTTATTTAAAAGAGTTTTCCTTATTTTCAACTTCTGACATAAAATATTAACTAAACGTAGAAATAAAATGGGAACTTTTTATACAAAGAAAATTAATTGTTTCAGGTCAAAAAAACAAAAACTTGTCCAAGTGTCAGCACTGTGATATGGACATGAGTTACAATCAGGATAATTTAACTTTCTGTGAACATCAACCAACCAGAACAAACAGTTTGTGTTTCATTTGAAAGATCCAGAGTAAAAGTTTAAAGAATCTGCAGCCAGTGTGACAAACACATCTGGATGAGCAGATGATGGAAACGTGCATTGATATAAATTTCAAGAGAAGCAACAACTGTCAGAGAACCGGCACAGAAGGTGGCGATCGACGTCATAAGTGAAGAGAACAGCTCGCTGGGGAAGCTGAACAGGTTCCCATGGCAGCAGGCAGTGATCTCTGCAGCTGCGCTGAGTGAAGTGTGGAGAAACGACGGTTGATGTAAAGGCCACGGAAGACGTGCTGATGGTTTTAAAGCTGCGGGAAGCCAAACTGGTCATATGGTATAACAGCAGAGCAGTGGCGCTCTAAACTTCACCCTGAACTTATCCTGAGTTTTGTTTATAATCAAATTTTGATGTAAAACTTCTCTCAACACTTAGCTTATCAAATATGACATTTCTTTGTGTATTTCAGGAAGATCATTTCAGTATAATTACAGAAAAGTAAAGGATTTTAATTAATCTGAGGTCAGAAAGAAACATCAGTATTTTCAGTGAAATTTCATTAAATTAGAAATAAAACAAAATTATAACTAAATTTTTAGCAGCTGGAAACAGTCAAAAGACTATTAATACAGGAAGATGTTAAATTAATGGTTACATTTAACCCTGAAGGAAGATTATAAACATTCATGCATTTAATCTTGAGATAAAATAACATTTGAATGTTTTATTTGAAGCTTTCATGTTTTTCATCCCCTGTTGCACTTTAAAATACTGTATCTCTCCACGGTCAGCTTTAAAAAGGTCGCTCTGCCAGGTCAATCTGTCCTTTTGCTTTTTGTTCACCTTTTTCAGGTTTTTCAATCCAAGAGAAAAATACTGAAGAATGAAAAGTGCAGCCATGTTTCAGACAATCAACATGACAATCTTGACTTCCTGTTCAGAATAATAAGAACAATGCTAAATTAATTATCATTGCTCTGCAGATCTCAATTTTTCTTTGGTTTTAAACATTTTATAAATTTAAGTTGAACTTTGTTGTTTTATTGGAACAACCACGTGTTCGGAAGAACATCGAACAGTTTTGTGTTGGTTTGTTGGAGAGTTTCTCAGCCTCCAACGTGAGCGAGAACAGACAGGCTTTAAAGTTGCTCTCCTGCAGACTGAATGTCACTGATCTGAGGGGTCTTAGCAGGGGGCTCGGCTTGCCGACTGAAGCCACAGTCTAAACCAGGAACTAAGTTCTCTGTCTAATCTGAGGCCACGTTCCAACAGCCGTCCTGCCAAACAACAGCAGGACTGTAAACAGAAAGGAAGTGACAAAGATGACGCACAGACACTGCGAGCGTAACTTGAGGGTTGTGGTAATATTCACTAAAGGGTCCACCTGAGAGTCTTTTATGAATGTTGACAGTCTCTCTTAATAAAACCAGACAATATCGATTCAGTGGCAGCTGGATCAGTGATGTTTAAAAACTCATGAGTTTTGACTCATCGCGCCTAGAAATACAATAAAAGAGCTACACTTTAGTTTTTGGTGTATTTTTTCAACATTGTTGGTTAATTACATCCTTCAAACTTCTCTGATCGCTTCATTGATTTTAAATAAATCATGAGGTATTTGGTTTTATTTGCAAGTCAAGGTTTTTGTGCTTTTAGTTTCAGTCACGGTTTTCCTCTAGTCATCGCCATGTGCTGCGTTCCTCCCGTTTAGTACTCGCAGCTGCTTTTCATTCGTAATCACACACCAGATTCTCATGCCAGCAATCAAGCCTCACAGTATATTCAGCTCTTTGGTTCACAGTTCTTTGTCAGATCTGCCTGCATCCATGCCAGTGCTGTACCGCATGCCTGAGGTTATATTTGGTCAAGGGTCTTTCATTAAAAGCTCATTTTGGTTTTTATCTGCACACTGAGGTTCGACGCCACGGCCACGCCTGCGTTCATGACAGAAGCTTCTCCAAACCCTCACAGCTTTGACACCACATGTACGGTTCACGTATCAGATCACGGTTGCAGTTATTCTCTTCTCATATTGAAACTACAAAGAGTCCAAGCAGCGTCCTCATTGAACCAGATTCTCAGAACAATTAAAATGACCCGTCTTTTCAAATATCTCATGGAAGTAGGACAGTAAAACAGACACGATCCTGATCGCTACGTTAAAAAATACAGCTTCAGGTTTACTTCATAACTATTAGCTGGTACTACCAGTGGTAAAAAAAATACTGCATTATTTGCACATTTTTCACACATCATAGGACATTCAGTTTGTGCAACACTTCTTTTTATATTTAGTTTAACATAGTTTTAATTTAGACTGAACTTTTATCCAGCATGGAGGTAAAAACTGGATGAAATGGTCATTAGATGGAGACTTAGTGTGTGAAGTTGCTCATGTAGACAACATCTGTCCTCTAAATCAAACAGATCAATGCTCACTGAGGTGTGTGTCTCAGCAACATAATGGAAAGGCTTTATGTCTGAACACACTGTGAACTCTGCTTTTAGAAGAAACAGTGCTGAAATAATATTATATGTATTCTGGTTATGTAAGAGTACATTTAATAGAACCAGGTTTAACAAAACTGTTGCTGTTCAGGGTTTTCTTTTAGTAATTCAATCCTTGACAGGTTTCAGACCTCCTGTTTATCAGATTCCCAACTGGTCAATATGGCAGCCCCTGTCCAGTTCTGAGCTGCCGCTGACATAATTGCTACAATTAAAAGCAGGTCAAATCAACCCCCTGACCTGTTCCAACAAACAGCTTCATTAATACGTCAATCGGATGCTATGGAGGCACTTCACAAAGTTTCATTCAAACATACCAGAGGCCGTGAAAGAAAGCAATTTCCACCTACTGCAGATTCAAAAACTATATGACATAAATATTTTTTTTTATTTAACAGAACTTTGCCTTGAGATTAGAATAGAAGTGTTAAACATTTAAGATGCAGCAGGAAAAGAAATGGAAGTGAATGACCATGGCGGTTACTCCATCAAATCTGATTTCCTTCAGTACAAACTGTCATTAGCAAAGTCGAAGCATGTTATTGGTTACTGGGATAAAAACTATAAAGCTCTAAGAAAAAAATGAAGATTCAAAATACTTTAGTCAATAAAAATGGGAGCAAAGATAAATTGTTCTTAAAATATTGAATCAAACTACTTTGTGCAAGTATCAAAGAATAGATATGACCGTGTGGTACAATGAGGTGTTAAAATACACAGGAAGTGCAGTGGAACAGCGTGTGCGCTTTCTGTTCAGCAAAGTGATGATGTAAAGTGAATAATAATGACTGCCTGCAGGCTGCAGAGGGAACCTGTCCGTCCTTCACCTCATCGACCTCTCGCTCAGTTCCAGGATTCGGCTTTTGAACATGGACTCAGTGGAAATCTCACCTAAGTGATCAAAGGAGATTCTGCTGCAGATCCTCGTGAGTCAACTCGGTCTCTGGAATACCTGTGTGTGTTTGTTTTAAGATATAGCTGTTCTTCCATTTAAAACTGTATCTTTGTTTCCTTAACGTTTGTTTGTGAGAATCCAGACTTTCTCATAATCTTCCAAAGTGTTTATTCTGACACTGAATTTTCATTTTCAGTCCTGTTTCTGATCATTTCAAAGCCTTTTTTTCTTCAACTACCAAACTCTGATATAATCATTCAAGTATAAAAACCCTGTTACATCCATGTATTTGGTTCTAAATTCTAAATCTTTTCAGAATTCAGACTGATGTGTCTACAAGTGGAGGACAAAGGTCTTAGAAATGATTTTTGTGTTTGAAAGTCTGGAATAAATAAGAAATCATCCTGCAAAGACCTGACAGAAGCTGAGAGATGCATCATCCATCAGTTATGCCAAGTTTTCAGCAAGTAACTCACCACATTGGAGCCAAAATGCTACCGTATCCCCGTCAGTTTGTGTTATCGTTGACGTTTTCCACAGACTCACCAAGAGACATTAGAATAAATTGTGTCTTTGGAAAAGTTTTCTGGCTTCAAAATGCCTAAAGATGCCGTGCAACGTTAAATCAGTGCCAAGTCTGTTTTGTATATACAGATCAGGAGTTCATGCATGGCATTTGGAGCTTCTGTCTGGACAACACAAAAAACGTGCAACAGATGCACGACATTAGCTGCTTTTTATTTTAAAGGGTTTGTTGTGTGAGGAGTCTGGGTTCTGTTGTGTTTTTATCTGCACTTTTCTTCTACTGTGTTTGGTTTTTAAGTAATCATGACAAGTAGAACTTTAACATTTAATGCAGGCTGTCGTTTATATTTTGTTAACATACATAATTTATTTTATAAAAACTGCATTTTGTATTTACTCAGTTTTACTTTTTCTCCTAGTTAAAATTGGTTTACTGACCTGAAACATTCAAGTGTGACAAAGTAGCAAAATATGAATAATATTTCTTGAAAACTTCAGTATGTCTCATCACATTCCCATATGTATAAATAACCAAAGCAAATATTTGCTTTTAGGCTCATGGCATGTCTTTAAAAAACAGTTTCCCTGTTTTCTTGTTGTGCCGTATAGGATTTTCTGATTCAGTTTTATTTTAACAACTAAGACCATGAAACTGGCTGGTCTTACTTTAATCATCGTTTTTGGGAGTTTTAAAATCCAAGTCAAAAAACAGATGCTGGTACCACATGCTATTTAGTAACATAGCATCAAAAATATGAAGATTAAAGTGCTAATAGAAAACATGCAAACTCAAAGGCATTTGTTTTCTGAGTCCCAAGAGCAAGTTGGAAAAAAAAAGGGTCTGACTTCCTGTTCTGTACCAGTGTGATCATTACAGATGGGTTGAATTTCATGGTAATATACATGTGCCTTTAAGATCAAACTAAATTTCTTAAGCATCAAATACAAAATGAGAATGTAAGCTAATAAGTCTAATAATGTTTTCATAAATAAATGTTAAATATTTCACACCTTTTTCTGTTCTAAATCACTTCATAGAATCATACAAGGATCTTTGAAAGTTTATCTGTGAAAAAAGAAAAGCTGATGTTGAAGTTGAGTCAGCTACAGAATCACATCTGGGACTGCAAGTGTATCATCTGCAGCAGCTCAATCAGTGAGATGAATAAAACATAAAATATGTGAATGGATCTGGATAAACTTTGACATTTCTTCTTTTTATTTGATCTCTTTTAATCTAACAGTTTTGTAATACAGAATAGTTAAAAAAGACAGTATAATATCCATTTAAATAAAGATGTCACAGAAATCTGGTAAAGAAATCCTAAATGTATTTATTTATTTTTGTTCATTTTCATCTAAAGTTTCTCAGTTTTACTTGTCATCACCGGCAAATCAAAATGACACAACTTTTACTAACAAATCACATCATTTATACCACTTAACAAGCAGTTTAACAATTTTTAATTCCTCACTCAGTTCAGAGATGCATAGTGAGACTTTGGTGCATTAATAATAATAATTATAATGACGTTCTGGGACTGTGAGTCTTTCAAGAAGAAGAAGAAGAAGAACATTTTACTGTCCTTTGGTGGAGAAATAAAAAAAAATTTAACAGCTTCTTCTTTAGTAAAAAAAACTGAACAAAACAAGATGAAATGTGACGGTAACTGAAGCAAAACAAACTTTATCATCATATTCAATGGTTTAGAAACACAGTAGCTTGATGTGACTAATAAGTTGTTACAAGTGTTAAACTATCGAGCAAAAACAGTAAAAATTGGCTTTTGATATTTTCCTAAAAAAAAATAGATGCAGAGAAAAACGGCACATTAAAAATTGAAATCAATTTTTGAAAGATTTTAATATTTGCCTGTTTTTTGAAAGTTTTCACTATCTACAATTATGAAATGTGCACACATGAAGAGAAGAAGAGATTTGATCATTTTTGAGCAAATGATGTGACAGAAACATCATCAAATTGATTCTCTGGGTTTAAAAATTGGAATTTTGAACTTGTTAAAATTTTCATGTCGCTGCCATTTTGTAAATGTACGTATTTAATTCAGTCATTCTTAAATCTTTTAACTTGTGTTTTTTCTCATTGCCACAAAACGACATTTTGAGATTTTTCATTTTTAGCACCGACCCGAAGAAAAAAATGTGCCTTTGCTGCCGGGATCATAAATTAATGAAATAATTCCAGTCTTGTTTGACTGCTCAGGTTACATTAAACTAATGGAAACTCTGGACAGTAACAGCATCACTCCAAATGTGATATATGTTTCTAACTTTCCAAAATAAAATGAGTTGTTAACATTTTTTACATGTAATAATTCATATTGATTCAATTAGGATTTTTGGTGTTCAGACAAAAAGTTTCAGATTTACAAAATCAGACGATGAGGCACGAAATCCACTTGATCAGTAACACAAATTCACTTCTAAACACACTAAACTCTTCAATCTCCAGTCTAATAAAACTCGATCAGTTTCACATTTCTGTTTCAACAAGAAATGATCAAATTCCACGTTAAATTGCATCTGTGAGCCGAGACAAAGTAGGTGTGTGTGACTCTCATTCACAGGGGGTTTCTCTGAACACCAGAGTTTTATTACAAACACCTCCTTCCACTTCACATTTACAGCGTTCACTTTATCACACATCAAGGAATAAACTGTGTCTGCAGAAGCTGATTAATCTGATAGGATCAACATGCAGCAGGAAGCAGAAGGAAATAATAATTCTTGTAGGGCCGAAAGGAGAGAAAGAAAGATTTTGGTTCACAGGAAAACAAATCTCCTGCAGCTCAGCTGACACTCGCTTAATAAAAGTATGTTATTATACATGTTACTGGTGGTCTTGACAGTAAAGCCGATGCTATTGATGATGTGATGGGAAAAGTGCAGCATCCAATTACGTTTGTCACCTCTTCTTGTCCTGAGGTGACCTCAACAAAAACAATTTAATACCTGGACAACAAATCAGTTCCAGACTCTGGTGCAGATCCTTCTTTTTGCACGATAGTCCTTGTTTCTGCACAAAGTTTAGTTGGTCGACCTTGTTTTCCCTTCATAACACTTTTTGGGTGTAATTCTTCTGAGGACCACTTCTAGCCAGACTTCTTCAGACCTGGTCCCACGGGTTTCTGCCAGTTCTGAGCTGATGAAACTGCAGGATATCTTCTGATTCCAGGATCATGAAGCACAGTGTGTCTTCCATCTACCACATTGACACGCCTGACTTGTTCTTTAGAACAGTTTGAACAGTTAATGTTGAAAGTCCAGTCTGATTTGAAATCTCTGCCTGCGAGAGACTTTAAATATTTATTTTTCATTGTGTCCTATTTCTGTGATTTGACCAACATTAGCTGCTTTTCTCTGGGAAACCTGCAAACCATTTGAAACATCATGGAGATCCATATGGAATGTTAACGAGGCATTATGAGCATATTCACACACACACACCAGTCACCAGAACAAACGTGGCTTGACCTGCCAGCTGGAAGCGAACAAGTACACGAGGAGACAAAGCAGCAGAGAAGACAACCTACTGCTGTTTCTTCTGCCTGGAGACATCCAGGAGTCTGGACTACAGCATATCAATCAACCTGAAATGGCTTCTGAAACCACACTAAATTCCAAAGTCGAATCGCTTAAAGCCACATGAGTGTTACGTTGTTGGATCAGGGAGGAATGGAGTTGCATTCCAGATTTTTCTGTGGTCAAATCTGCATGAGCTGCTTCAAGCCTTCGATCAATCCTTCACAGAAACAGATAAATGCAGCTTGTTTGTGCACAAAAAAAAAGACTAACATCACGTTTAATAAAGTCTCAAACACACGTTGTGATAGAATCAGTAAAAACGGCATGAAAACAGGAGTCTGCAAGTGGCTGTTGGGTTTAATGTTACATGCTTGTTGTGAAAAAATGATTTATTAAAAGTCACGATGAGTGAACAAACCCAGTTTAATATCATGTATGTATGAATGAGAGAGCTTTCACACAAAGCTTCACTCATCAGGAGTTGTTTTGTTAAACAGTGTGTGTATGGGTGCCTGGCGAGGACATTTAAAGAAACCAGCATCATCTAAACAGTCGCAGAAAAGAAGCGTGACGTGCTAGTGCAAATAAATAAAAGTAAAATCAGAACCTGGAACATCTGTTACAGCTAATGCGTGATTTTTACCAGTGAAAATATTTATTTAGCGTGTTTTATTTTAGAATATTAGCGGGTTATCAGACGATTGTTTTCATAGATTGTTTTTGTTGTTAATCATTAACAATCAAAACCTGACGACAGGCCTTTTTATTACTAAAGATCTTCTAAAAACTTCACGTTCATGCTGATTGTTGGAACAAAGTTTATGTTTTTTTCCAGACTCTATAAAGATTTTTGAATATTCTATTATTTCTGGTTCTTCTAGGGGGAGTACAGGAAACACCATGATCTGATCCTGAAATAGTCTGACCTGCATCTGGTCACATCTTTTCATCCAAGAGAGTATAAATATGTCCAACACTGATTGACTGACTTGACTGACATCTTGTGTGAGGCTGCCAGCCAAGTACGCAGATAAAAACAAAGCACTTAAAAGCGAGTCACCACCAAGGCTCTGAGTTTAATCATGGCTCGAGTCTCAGACTTGGAGATGATTGTCAGTAATGACTTGGTGTGCGTGATCATCTGAGTCATGCTGCTATGGGCAGGCGTGAGTGCGAAAACACACACTGAAGTTCAAATATAGTCACATATAAAACAGTAAAAGGATAACACGCAAAATTTGAGAGTTTTTGTTATTAAAAGGTTAATAAACATGAATCTTCAGTAGATGATGAATAGCAGAGAACATCAATAAATATTAGATGTGAAGATGCTCTTTTTAGAATCATGGCTGTAATAATTCTCCCTTGAAAATATTCCTCGTGGCTTTCATGTTTCACTATAAATCCTAACAAAAAGAATGTTGTTTCTCCAACATCTGGGTATGACGTGGAAGCTGAAGCTGGTTCTCTCCACAAACCACTTCCATTCGTTTCCTTGTTGTCAAATTATAGAGAAATCCATGCAGCGTTCTCACCTGCAGCCGTGCAAAATAAAAGGGATTTTAATTCAAAACATGCAAATAACCAGGAAAAAAAGACAAAAGTACAATGGGATAAATTCAGAGGAAGGTGAATTGATTTCAACCTTAACAAAGATATGAGAAGTTGTTCTGCATGTCTTTTATATCGAGATCAAATATGTTTATCGTGAAAGAGCAAAACAAACTGACTGTGGCATTTTGTTGAATAGCTGATAAACTATACATAGAAAAAATGAGCATAACAGTCTTCCCTTAATTGGATGTCTCACACACACACACACACACACACACACCCACACACACACACACTCGGCCGGATCTTTACATGGGTCATCAGCTAGAGAATGGCAGTCTAATACAAGCTGCACCCATTCACATGATCAACAAACATTTATTCAGCTCAGTGTGTGTGTGTGTGTGTGTGTGTGTGTGTGTGTGTGTGTGTGTGTGTGTGTGTGTGTGTGTGTGTGTGTGGGCTTGTATTTCTGACCTCCTGAGGACCAGTTTCCTGACTTTTACTATCTTTCTGGGGTCCGAGGGTTCTTGTGGGGACCGAAGCCTGGTCCCCATGAGGGGGACTCCCCTTTTTAGGGTTAGGGGTTAGGTTTATAGGTATGGTGTGAATAGAGTTTTAGTTAGTCTTAGGGTTAGTTATAGATCAGTAATGGTTAAGGTTAGGAAAAGGGTTTGGGTTAGTTATAAGTCTAGTTACTAAAATCAATGGAAGTCAATGGACGGTCCCCATAAGGATAGCAAAACAAACTTGGGTGTGTGTGTGTGTGTGTGTGTGTGTGAAAGAGTTAATGATTAACGTAAAGCTACTGTTCCAAATCACTTCAGTATTGATGCTTTTAATGGGTTTATAAGGACATCCATACACTTTCTGTAACCCCCCCCCACATACACACACACACTCACTCATAGTGACTCTAATTAAATGTGTGTACTGACTCGTTCAATCTAACCTCTTGTTGTGTAGCAGATATTCTATCCTTATTGAAGGTTAATGGCTTTAATGGAACAGCTTCATTTACATTCTGGCCTTTTCCATTTATTCAGAAGTTAATGTGTTTTAACAGTCTAACAGGTTTGTTAGCTGTAGTGGGGGGGGGGGGTCAGGATGTTTGACACACATCTGCCATGTGACCTAAACTGAAACCTGTTTTGTTCCTGCAGAATTAAAGAAAAAGAGAGAAAAACTCAGATATTTTACATAGAACAAGCCCTTTGTAAATCTATAAATAGTTGACACAATTATAAAACCCCTCAGATGGTTAAAGAGCCAAATCTCAGATTAAAGCTCGTCAAAATTAATCAGTATTTAACTTGATGACTTGTTTAATCAAACTAAAAAATAAACAACTTAAAGGAAATGACTTGTAATCTGAACATTGTTGGGTACAATTAGTCAGCAGTACAAAGTGACCAGCCCTTCTATTTGCTAGTTTTCCAAATATATAAATTTACTCTATGAACATTCCACTCCTTTTTGAGATTACCTTGAGTTAAATGAGACATATTGTGCCATTTTTTCCACATTATCTAATTATTTCTTCATGAAATTGGAGCATCGTGCTTTGAGCCAATCAAACAAAACATTGGGAGAAAGAATTATTTGAGCCCTCGCTGATTTTGTAAGTTAGAAAAAAAAATAAAGATAGAAACTGATTTGCATTTCATTGTGTGAAATAAGTATTTGACCTCTATAACATAAAAAAAAAGACTTAAGATTTAGTGGTAAAACCCGTGTTTGCAAGCACAGAGTTTCTTGTAATTGATGACCAAGTTTGTGCACATTTTATTGAGAATTTTGGTCCTCTTCTCTTTGCAGATCATCTCTAAATCACTAAAGTTTCGAGGCTGTCTCTGTTTAACTTTACGAGCTCGGCAGGATTTTAATGGTATAATGTGTTTCCAGTGGTTTTCTTTTGATTGATTGTGGACAGGTGTCTTTTATACAGGTGACTAGTTAAGTGTCTTCAATAAGGGTAACTAATTAAGTAAGAGTGTCTAACCACTCTATGGGAGCCACAACTCTTAATAGTTGACAGGGGTTCAAATACTTATTTCACGCAATGAAACGCAAATCAGTTTCTATCTTTTATTTAAAGTTTTTTTTTTTTTTTTCCTTTTGATGTGCTGTCTGTCACTGTTAAAATAAACCTAGCATTAAAATCATATTGTTCTGAGACTTACAAAATCAGCAAGGGGTCAAATAATTATTTCCCCCACTGTGTTTAAGTCCAGACCCAGCTGACAGGTTGCAACATGACGTGATATCTGATACAATTTAAGACAAATAAAGGTTGAAATGTGAAACTCATGTTCACAGGAGAAAACCAGAGGACACAAGTACTCCCAGCAGACTGAGTAGAGAAACAAAAGTTCTCATGTTTGGATTTCATCAACATTTATGATTATGTTTGTGTGGTCTAACTCTCTCTACCAGCTAAAAGCAGAAGTCTGCTCTCTAGTTTGGGTCACAAGCAAATGAATCATTCAGCTTTTATGTGCATAACAATGTTACGTCAGACCCTGCTGAGTCCTGCTGTGCATTTAAAAGGCTCCATATAGTTTTATATATGCAGGAACATTGAATCTATGCAGAAAACGCTGTCAAGCAGCCCTGATGAACAACAAGCAGCTACAGCATTTGTAAAGTAGGAATCCACATGCAGCTGAGCTCCAACACGTCCAGCATCACGTCTCAGAGGTTCCACCAAGACGGCGTCATCAGTAAAACGTGTTTGACGCTGTGTATAAAAAAAACTGTTGATTAATGGTTAATAAGCAAACAGAAGATTCTGATTAGAAGTGTCAGTCACTTGAAGGTGTTTCTGGAAATCCATCAAATTTAGGTTCAGTGTTCTTGCGCCTCCTGAGAATGATTTAACAGTTTCTAGGAGCCAGTCCTGCAGTACTCCTCAACCGAACTACCCCAGCATCAGAAAGTGAAGTTGGAAACCTCAAAGCGAAACAAATTTCAAGCTGCAGAGTTTGCAGATGTTCAACAACTGATGTAGCGTCATGGACTGAAGCTACTGTAAAGCTGAACTCTGTCTCCTGATGTTTTCACATGTGGTGGTAAAGGTTTGGACCTGTCAGAAGCAGCTGGCTCCTCTAAAAGATTTATTTTTTAAAAGCTTACCGTTCACCTGCTCAGTGCCAGAAAACAAGCCCTTCACAATTAGAGATTTGCTGGTGAACACAGTGAAACGTTTATCGGAAATGGAGCCAGATCCCCTGAGAGTTATAGAGCTCAAATCAAAGGCTGAATGTTAGACATCCATGCACCAGGTGGCCAGAAGCTAAACTCAAAATGAATGCTAATTCTGTTTCATGTCTGCTAGATGACAAATAAGGTGATTAGCTACTAAATTAAATATCTAGCAAAACAGTTTTGGCAGGAACGCGACTTGTTAAAGGAACCAGGAAGATTTTAGAAACACTTCTGAGCGAAACAGGAAAAAAACACTGAAAATCTCAGCAGTTATTTCCACAAGTCGACGTGGTTTCTGTAACTTTTTAGTTTATTTTGAACAAACTTATTCTAATTCTACCTTTTTTTTTTTTGGACTCTACAGTTTCTACACAGTTTATATTTCATATTTCATGATGTTTAATATCTGAGGGATCAGTTTTTCAAGACTTCGTCTATGTAAACACCACGAGACGAGAATATTTCACTTTAAATCCACAAACACGCTTTTCGCCCTGGCAGTAATTTACATAAACATGGGCACGTATAACACCTTATTTAAATATGTGTAAACTGCACTCGCACAGAGAGACGATGTTTAGCTGGCAGCTTGGAATCAGATGCAAATATTCCGTTACACTTTATGAATCTGACAGAGGTGCAGAACTCAAGCTCGGACCCTCAAGGGACGCCTCAAAAGCAAAACCGAAAAAAAAAAAGATCTAAAAGCTGTAAAGGATGTAAAATGAACTCACTTTGTGATGATGGTGCTCCAGATTCTGCAGATGAATCGAATCTAAATGGATGTCGTAACAAGAGGATGTTTACCATAAATTATTTTTATATAATACATTCATTCTAAATATAAAAGCTTTTTAAATCTAGAGCATCTTTTAGAGACACGATCAAGATGTTGCAGGTTTTATAAAGTAAATTCAGGGACGTTTTGTTGCCACAACAATGACTTAGACTGTAAAATTACCCTTCAAGTTCATATCTGATTATAAAAAACTCAAATAATTAACATACACTCACCGGCCACTTTATTAGGTACACCTGTCCAACTGCTCGTTAACACTTAATTTCTAATCAGCCAATCACATGGTGGCAACTCAGTGCATTTAGGCATGTACACAGGGTCAAGACAATCTCCTGCAGTTCAAACCGAGCATCAGTATGGGGAAGAAAGGTGATCTGAGTGACTTTGAACGTGGCATGGTTGTTGGTGCCAGAATGGCTGGTCTGAGTATTTCAGAAACTGCTGATCTACTGGGATTTTCACGCACAACCATCTCTAGGGTTTACAGAGAATGGTCCGAAAAAGAAATAATATCCAGTGAGCGGCAGTTCTGTGGGCGGAAATGCCTTGTTGATGCCAGAGGTCAGAGGAGAATGGCCAGACTGGTTCGAGCTGATAGAAAGGCAACAGTGACTCAAATAACCACTCGTTACAACCAAGGTAGGCAGAAGAGCATCTCTGAACGCACAGTACGTCGAACTTTGAAGCAGATGGGCTACAGCAGCAGAAGACCACGCCGGGTGCCACTCCTTTCAGCTAAGAACAGGAAACTGAGGCTACAATTTGCACAAGCTCATCGAAATTGGACAATAGAAGATTGGAAAAACGTTGCCTGGTCTGATGAGTCTCGATTTCTGCTGCGACATTCGGATGGTAGGGTCAGAATTTGGCGTCAACAACATGAAAGCATGGATCCATCCTGCCTTGTATCAACGGTTCAGGCTGGTGGTGGTGGTGTAATGGTGTGGGGAATATTTTCTTGGCACTCTTTGGGCCCCTTGGTACCAATTGAGCATCGTTACAACGCCACAGCCTACCTGAGTATTGTTGCTGACCATGTCCATCCCTTTATGACCACAATGTACCCAACTTCTGATGGCTACTTTCAGCAGGATAATGCGCCATGTCATAAAGCTGGAATCATCTCGGACTGGTTTCTTGAACATAACAATGAGTTCACTGTACTCAAATGGCCTCCACAGTCACCAGATCTCAATCCAATAGAGCATCTTTGGGATGTGGTGGAACGGGAGATTCGCATCATGGATGTGCAGCTGACAAATCTGCGCCAACTGTGTGATGCCATCATGTCAATATGGACCAAACTCTCTGAGGAATGCTTCCAGCACCTTGTTGAATCTATGCCACGAAGAATTGAGGCAGTTCTGAAGGCAAAAGGGGGTCCAACCCGTTACTAGCATGGTGTACCTAATAAAGTGGCCGGTGAGTGTATATATGAACAGTAGGGAATGAGGAATTCCCAGATGGGCTCAAGTAAAATTATTAAATATATATATTTGAGCTCCTCAGCATGTGACGGGGCCTTTGAAAGAATAAATGAGTGAATCCGAACACTGGGATCACATCTCAGCTTGACTTTAGCTCCACAGCTTTCGTTAGATCTGTTTTAAATATTTAACACCTTCCAAAGTACAAGAAGAAGAGTGGACCTGAAAAAAAAGTGTGTATTAAAACTGACTGTTATACACAGAGGAAGCAAGTCTGAGCTGAGCTTTTATCATAAACCGAGCAGATGATGTAACTGCGGATGTTAAATTAACAAGCAAAATAAACAGTGACTCGACATGGATGTTGATGGATGTCTCCTGTCTTCTTTCTGCATGCTTTTGTTTCACACTTATTATAAAAACGTCTCATGGGAAGATGACTATAAGACGTATGCAGCACATGATAATGAACTAGCCAAACCCTCATTGTTGAAGTATTCACAGTGATCTCTTGTAATAAAAAACTGAACTCAGTGAGGACATGTGGTGGACGTAATATAAACGTAAATAATTCATATACCTGAAGTTAACCTTTCAGTCAGATCTGCTTGTCCTGAGTCCTCTGATTGTTTGTCCTCTTCCTGTTTTTCTACCCGCCTTAAGAGGAGAAGCGGTCTGAAGGCAGGCTTTGTCAGGGGCATCGTGGGAGCATCATGTCTTCCCTCTAATATAATCAGTTTCAGTAAATTACAAGGGCGCCTAATAGCATTAGGACCTGGTGACACTCATTAAGTCCACTTAAGATTGCTGCATGTCTCAGACTTTTTGAAAGAGGAGAGAACTGCAGCTGTTTAAACAGCATCTCTTATTGGTGCGGTGAGAAAATTATAAGAAGGATTTATTTCTCTGCAGGGATAAAAAGCACTAAATGCATCACATTCTTCAAAGGAGATATTTTATTATGATTCATTTGCTGTCTGGATCTTAGACTGAGAAGGTCTGACTTGGGGGGGGTGGGGGGGTTAAGGAAGTGAAACTAATTTTATCATGTTTGTATTTAAATCAAGGTTCCTGATTCTCTGCCTCACTAAGAATTTGAATCACATAATATTCTAATGATTTTTGTATATTTCCAGAAGTGCCTCAGATATTCCAACAATGAGGCATTTAGAGTCTTCCTGAATACTTTACTCTGGGGGTCGCTGGTTAATTTGGGACTTTCTGCATCAGATATCCTGACTGAGGTCACCTGTGGTTTATCAGATTGTGTTCCAGCACTTGCTCTGCAGCTTCGTTGGATCTCATGCCCCTCCTCTTCGAGACTCCACTGACATCCTTTATCACCTTGGTTTTTCAGAGTAAAAGCTCTACTGAACTTTAGTTGTTCTCGACAGGCTCCCAGCAGGATAAACCTCGCTGTCTGAACTAATCCACTTGATACCCTCACCAGATCAAAAAATCCTTTCTGGTCAAAATTCTTCTCTGACTTCAAATCCAGTTCTCAGCTGGGGGGTTGGAGGCGGGACCGGTACTCCAGAACTGGAGCCAGAAACTGTAGTTTTATACTAAAGAACTAGAACTTGGTGTCAGTGAGTGTTTTCTCCTTCCTTCCAAAACCAGCTTTGGTTGTTTTAGTGTTTGAAGTGCAACTGGAGGCATGTCCTCATGTCCATGGATGATCATTACACTGGGGGACTTTGTCCTCACATGACAGCTCGTCCAAAACATTTCACTGTATATCATTTATTATTTATTGCTGTTACAAATAAGCTGCATTTGATTTCACCAGCCTGTAAAACTGTTTTCAAAATGCAACCGAGTTTTTTCTTATTCTTTTTACCAAATTTAGGAAATTCATTGAAAAGCTGCTGGAATTTATTTTTTCTTTGATCACTTTAAGATAAAAATGTGTCATGGCCTCCATTGCTGCTCCACCACACCAGAGTCTTTTATATTCTCCAAAAAAGCTTCTGGCACTTAAAAGCTGATCAAACATATAGACTTTTATAGCACATTATTCAAAAAGTATCATTTTTTTGTCTCCATAACTATGCAAAAAATATTTTGGATGTAAAGTTTGTGTTTTTTTTCTCCCTCCTGTCATGCAGGTCTCTAGATAAACTACCTGGTTTAGTTTTCTACAGCTGGACACATGAACAAGTGTTTGTTTTAGTAAAAGTAAATCATCTTATTCTGAACACTCGATTCCCTTTACAGGGTTAGGGCTATTTAAAGAGGCCCTTCCATTAAAAATGTTTTTTCTGAGGTTTCTGTTGAATATTTTAGCTCCACGGGTGTTCTTACCTTCATAGTGGGTGAAAACAGGTCAACAACTTCTCTTTCAGTTTTAATCTCTCAAACTACGCAGGTGGCGATAAAACCCGAGTTCTCCCGAGTCCGAACGGCCTGTATCTGTTTCATCACAACTCCTTTGTTCGTTAGTATTCGGCAACTCCTGCAGTTGAAACCACACCTAGCATGCTGCTGGCTAAAAGCTGTTAGCATAATGTAGCAAACAGAAAGACACGACGTCTGAAGTTGCCATGCTCAGCGGGCCAGGAAACAGTATTCTTAGCTCTCATAGGCTAATTTGTTAGCCAATCAGAGTCCAGCAAGTTCGAATAATGAATATGAATGAGCTGCTGCCAGAAGCCTGATGATACAGCCTGACGGAAGGAGCCGGAACCACCCGAATTTTAACGGAGACAGATTAAAAGGTCTGTTAATCAGTGTTTCCTGATGTTTTTTAGATATAAAATGTTTCATATTACTGGTTAATACTTAAGAAATAACCACAAGGTCCTGAAATGTGTGTGAAATGGCCTCTTTAAATCTGGCTAAAGCTGCACAGCTGCTTGTGATAGAGAAACAGACCCACAGCTTCACATTTAACGCAGTATATAAACCCACCAGAGAAGCAGTGACAAAGTCAAATACAGACTTCATCTGTTGGAGTTTTTAACCCTCCACTTGAGTTAATCAATGCCATACCTCCCGATTCTCCTGTCAACCCTCTGCCTTGCACAGAATGACATTTTCTGAATCACTGAATCATTAACTGTCAAGTCTCAGCAGGGATGCTGTTGTATAAATACTATCCAGTACTGGCATCACTCTGTTGGATGTAGTTTAAAGAGTAACTTTATGAAGACTACCATCTGCTTTAAAAGAATAAAGCCTCCACACCTTGTCCACAGGTTATCTCACATATGAAAACTGTTATTCAGATTTTCATGTTACTCTGCACCTACTTAAAGGAAAAAAAAGTCTATTTCATTTCCAACTCTGTGCTGGTTTGAGGTGCCTGATCCTTTTTTAGATGATTCTATCTGCTCATATTTGAAGTTACAGACACGACTATCCAGGTTTAGTGGAAAATATTTCCTCTCGCGAGCCCTGAGGATTGCTTTAAATAATGTTTTTAATTAGAGAAATGATCACTGAGGATATTGAAACGTTGCCACTGACGTAAATGTTTGTGCTTTTCTCAAGGCACATAGAGAGGCACGCAGCCAATTATCTGACAATTACTCTTTACTTGAAGGTTTAATCACAAAGGTATTTATTTAATAGGCTATTGATTCTGTTTATCCTTCATTTACGCTACATTAGAAGGAGAATCAGGGCCTTTAAGATGGAGAGTAAAGGTAAAATAATAATAATCCAATATAGCATTCTGAGAATTCTTGAAAAAAGTTAACAAATTACAGTGAATTAAGAAAGTAATTGTGAAAAAGAATCAATGTTTCAGTATTATCCTGCTTTAACAGGTCGATGAACTGCAGCAAGAAGAAGAATTTACCCACATGTGCTCATTTACTTTGGAGTTTTTCCTGCAGCTTTAACTTAACATACAGTGGGGCAAAAAAGTATTTAGTCAGCCACCAATTGTGTAAGTTCTCCCACTTAAAAAGATCAGAGAGGCCTGTAATTTTCATCATAGGTATACCTCAACTATGAGAGACAAAATGAGGAAAAAAAATCCAGAAAATCACATTGTCTGATTTTTAAAGAATTTATTTGCAAATTATGGTGGAAAATAAGTATTTGGTCAATAACAAAAGTTAATCTCAATACTTTGTTATATAGCCTTTGTTGGCAATGACAGAGGTCAAACGTTTTCTGTAAGTCTTCACAAGGTTTTCACACACTGTTGCTGGTATTTTGGCCCATTCCTCCATGCAGATCTCCTCTAGAGCAGTGATGTTTTGGGGCTGACGCTGGGCAACACGGACTTTCAACTCCCTCCAGAGATTTTCTATGGGGTTGAGATCTGGAGACTGGCTAGGCCACTCCAGGACCTTGAAATGCTTCTTACGAAGCCACTCCTTCGTTGCCCGGGCGGTGTGTTTGGGATCATTGTCATGCTGAGAGACCCAGCCACGTCTCATTTTCAATGCCCTTGCTGATGGATACGATACATGGCCCCATTCATTCTTTCCTTTACACGGATCAGTCGTCCTGGTCCCCTTGCAGAAAAACAGCCCCAAAGCATGATGTTTCCACCCCCATGCTTTACAGTAGGTATGGTGTTCTTTGGATCCAACTCAGCATTCTTTCCCCTCCAAACACGACAAGTTGAGTTTCTACCAAAAAGTTCTATTTTGGTTTCATCTGACCATATGATGTTCTCCCAATCCTCTTCTGGATCATCCAAATGCTCTCTAGCAAACCGCAGACGGGCCTGGACGTGTCCTGGCTTCAGCAGGGGGACACGTCTGGCACTGCAGGATTTGAGTCCCTGGCGGCGTAGTGTGTTACTGATGGTAGCCTTTGTTACTTTGGTCCCAGCTCTCTGCAGGTCATTCACTAGGTCCCTCCGTGTGGTTCTGGGATTTTTGCTCACCGTTCTTGTGATCATTTTGACCCCACGGGGTGAGATCTTGCGTGGAGCCCCAGATCGAGGGAGATTATCAGTGGTCTTGTATGTCTTCCATTTTCTAATAATTGCTCCCACAGTTGATTTCTTCACATCAAGCTGCTTACCTATTGCAGATTCAGTCTTCCCAGCCTGGTGAAGGTCTACAATTTTGTTTCTGGTGTCCTTTGACAGCTCTTTGGTCTTGGCCATAGTGGAGTTTGGAGCGTGACTGTTTGAGGTTGTGGACAGGTGTCTTTTATACTGATAACGAGTTCACACAGGTGCCATTAATACAGGTAACGAGTGGAGGACCGAGGAGCCTCTTAAAGACGTTACAGGTCTGTGAAAGCCAGAAATCTTACTTGTTTGTAGGTGACCAAATACTTATTTTCCACCATAATTTGCAAATAAATTCTTTAAAAATCAGACAATGTGATTTTCTGGATTTTTTTTCCTCATTTTGTCTCTCATAGTTGAGGTATACCTATGATGAAAATTACAGGCCTCTCTGATCTTTTTAAGTGGGAGAACTTACACAATTGGTGGCTGACTAAATACTTTTTTGCCCCACTGTATACCACATTTAACCACAAACATACCAAACATGTTTTATGAGTTAAATCTGTACCAAAAGTTAAACGTGACACCAGCGCTTCATGTTTTATTGACGTTTTATTCACCGTCACCTAATTATTGTTTTGAAAATCAACTATTTGCTAATGAGCAGACAAACTGAGGTAAGTGTTTGACCATTTCTCGTCTTATTCCATGTTGATAAAACATCAAGCAGAGAGATAATTACACTAATGAAATGTGATCAGGGGTGTTTTATTGGCGGATTCTGTTACTTTGGCATAAGTTTGTTCCCAGTTTCCTTTAATATTCTAATATTCTTTATTATTCTATTTTGAGTCCAATAACTTTGGGCTTGAAGACAACCTGCTGTAAAACTCAGAGAATGAATAACCCCTTCGTTAACAAGTCATCAAATTTATTACGTTTCATTAAATATTTATTTATTAAATATGATATTGGTAATTTTTTATTTAATATTTAGGTTTGAAAGGCTTCAGGTCATTTTTTTCTAGTGTGTTTTATCTGTCAATCATAAATAGCAGGAGTAATTTACAGGAGTCACTTGGGGATTGTGTCAAAACGGACCTCATGGATTCCAGTTTAGTCGTGGATCAGTTCTGGATGTTCCTGCAGCTTTATGAGACCAAATTCAGACCAGATGTGGAGTGAAGCTTGTGACCGGCAGAAGGTGCCTCTATGTTTAGCCAACATATCAACCAGAAACATACATGAAGAGTTTAAAGAGACTTTATTTAAAAGAAGCATCAGAGACGCCAACAAAGATGTTGCTGCGGTTCCTTTAACGTGTCAGAAAGTCCTTTTAAAATACTTCAATTGGCTATTAAAGGGGTTTAAAAAGGACTTAAGTTTAATCTGTACAATAAAAAGCTAATGTTGTGAAACTCGACTGGATCAGACTTATTTAATGAAATACATGTAAAGACAACAACCTGGTGCCTCTCAGGCATTTTCCACATCTGATTAGATAGTTTTAGTGTTAAAGTAATGGAGCCTTTAATGACTGTGGTGAGGGAGTTTGTGACCAGATGGAACCAGGAACCAGGAGTTTTTTTATGCTGGTTTGTTTCTTTAAACCTACTACAGTCATCAAACTGTTTAATTCATATGCGAGACAAAGTGGCAGAATGTTGATTTTAAAACAAAAGGTCACATCATCGTCATGTGAGTCTAATTTTATTTCCAATTTTAAAAAGATAATTACAGGCACTTCCAAACTTGAAGCATTTGTTTTCTCAGATGCCGAGAAATGTCCCGCGCTGTGTTTCAAGCTCAAACGTAGCTCTGGCAAAATGGTCAGAAGGAGACACGAGACGAGTACTGCGGGACCTGCAACGTGTCCCATCTGTGCTTGGTTTGACCTTTAGATCAAGGCTGAACAGCAGGTCAGGTCTTTTATAAAACTATGTGCACAGCTGGTTGAGTCCAGCTCAGAAAGTGTTTTTTTCTTTGTGACAGAGTCTCCTGGATGCATCTTTGTGTGAATCTGACAGTCCAAAGCATCACCTTTTATTTCCCACACTAACAGTCTTCAGTATTTTCAAGTATTTTACAGTCTCAGATCCACTCAGTCACCTTTGTCATCGCTGCAGTCCTTCAGACGGAGAACACCTTCCAAACGCTTCGCCCTGACAGGAGGCAGCTGCTCGTACGTGTCAAAGCCGAGCTGTAGGTGCTGTTGGGGCAGACGGAAAAGAAGCAAGTGGTTCCTCAACACCTGGAAATGAGATATGAAGAGTGAGAAGGATGTGAAGAGCAGAAGAGGTCCTGGTGTTAACCAGCTCTTGTCTGTGAGGGGTACTTGTACCCCAGGGGGTCATTTTAAAACTGCCACGGACTCGGCGTGGAGACACGGTGCAGACGGTTATTAAAAAAAAACACAAGAATGTTCTGATGTCTAAATGTAATCCTACAGACTCGTTCTCATTATTAAACAATGTGATTTGTAACAACAAACTGTCAACGACTGATCTGATCTGTGTATAAATCCAGAACTTCTTCTTCTTTTTAGTCACTCTGGATTTCATCTAAGTTACATTAGTAAAAAAACATCTGACTGGAAAAACATTCAAACTACCTCCAAATGTTTGAATCTGATTTACAAAAATATTATTTCAGCCGGCAGACCGAGCAGAGCCAAGGTCCGTCAGGTCGCTCGGTAAGAGAACACCGAGGCTCATGCCTAAAAATACTGAGGTCATTACAGAAAGCAATAAAACACAGACACTAGAACCGAGCTCCGACAGACAACCAGAAAAATAGTTCTGCTGGCAGACAGCGACTTAAAACGAGGTCAACAAGTTGAAAAACATCGAAGAGGACGAGTTTGTCAGAAAGAGAGCGAGCGAGTAATCACAGGCCGGGAGTGAGTAATCAATGAACATCTGAAGGCGCAGAAAGAGCAGAGGCAGAAAAAACAAGTGTGCAGAGAGCAGAGAAGTACCTCATCAGTCAGGTAGTAGATTTTTCTTAACATACTCTGTCGAGCTGCTTCCACTTCCTGGAAAGGAACAAAAAGGTTTCGAGTCATGCTCTTCTAAAACAAACCTAATTATCTGTTTCCAGCTGATCGAGAATTAAATAAAGATGCTGACGAATATGATTCACATTCAAAGGAATCAGCAGCAGAGCAGAGACATACCAGGAGCTCAGACAACCACTTCTAAAATAAAACATTATTAGATAAAAACCAGGTCTTTTACCGGCTTTGATCAGATGGTGAAAACCTGTTTGGACTCGTGACACATCTGTTTATATCATTACATCATTCTGTGGTAACAGAACCATTTATGATCCGTCTTTTACTGCTAACTTCACACCACCAACAACCCAAACATCCTGGTCTGAGCAGCTGCAGTAATGCAGAGCCAACGTGTGCGTACCTGCGCTGCAGCATCCTGAGAGAAGATGAAGGAGTTAACGTGAGATAATACAACCACGTATAAAATGGGACACCAGGACGACTTCAGGGTTCCCGTCACTAACGAGCGAAAGTAGAGACGGAGAAGAGGGAGGGAGTCTTCTGGCGGCGAGGTGAACCGCTCGATAGGGATGGACAGCTTCAGATGAAGGACAGCAGAGGTTAGAAGAGACAACTAATATTTAAGGTGAGTTAATATTTACAAGAGACGCTAATTAAACCACCTGATCCAGAGTGACCCCTAATGACCTTAGTATCCCCACATGTTCTCCAAACACAGCCAGCCTCAAGGTGGCGCTGTATCTCCTCTGCAGGGGTAACAGGACCCAGCAGCCGAACAGCGGGTCTCCAAAAGACACGGCTTCATACTGAGTCAGAAGGGCGGTGTACAAGTCCTGGAAGGAGGCGAGACCTGGAGGAGGCGCATCCAGGTCCAACGAGTCCAGCTTGGACTTCCTGTACAGAGAACATGTTCAGCAGGAGTTTGGTCGAGGTTTTAACTTTCAACTTTAATATTTTAGCAGACCTGGTGAGCAGTCTGAACAGGCCCCAGGTCAGTTTCTGAACCGGTTTCTCCAGGAACAAGTCACTTGAAGACAGGAAGACACAGGACAGACGAGCCAGCTTCGCTACAGGGAGGATCATCTGAAAAACAAAGACACGCCCCTTTAACATCTCTGTTAGGTTTTATAACGAAATGATCAGTAATTATTTATTTTATTTTTCCTTTCACTAACTTAGTACTTTTTGTAAATCCTTCTGAGCAGCACGGCTCACATGAATTCAGACTTTGGTTCCTTTTGTTGTCTTTTATTTATTTATCACTAAAATCTCGCAAATTTATTAGAATTTTTCAATAAAAAATGTCTCTGTATGATTCTTGAGGCTAACTAGTTTATATATGGTGGTGAAGGTAGAGGGTTAAGTGGTAATCTTGTTCGCAATTTAAAACTTATAAAAATCCTGTTTCTGGTGTAAAGATGAAAATTATTTATCACAATATTAGTTTCCTATTTTTATTTATTTTGCTGAATTCTGGTTGATTCATTGATCTGAACTGATTTTCTCCGTTTGAGGGTTTCTGTAAGATCCATTTCAAAGTCTTGACTTGTTTTTTGGTACCTTCAGAGCGTCCTCCCTCCACACCTCCAGGATCAGCAGCCACTGCAGACAGTGGGTTCCTGCCTGCAGAGCTCCGTGAGGCAGCTGCTCCACCGCCAGGCCTCCACCAGCTGACACCCCCGTCCGCTCATACAGGGAGATGAGTGGGAGGTAAGACCAGTCGGACGGTACGACGGGGCCGCTGAGCTCTGGGAGGAGATGGGAGCTGATCCACGGGTTGCGGCCCAGGTAAGCGTCCCTGGATGTGAGCACAGACTGCTCCAGGTGAGCCAGGTGAGTGAGGAAGCAGCCCCGTATGGAGGGCAGCTGACTGCAGGCTTCTCTCAGGAGAGCCCCCACAGTCTGTAGGGAGGGAGAGGTGTGGTGCTGCGTGTTCTCGTGAAGCTTCAGCTCCTCCAGCTCCACGGCCTCAGGTCCTCCACTGTGTCCCTCACTTCCAACCAAACACAAACATAAAGAATTTAAAGATGTTGGTACCTCATGAGATTTACAAACAAATACGATGACAAGCAAAGCTCACGTTAAAAACTCTTTGCTGAAGATAACAGTGGAGAGCAGTTCATGTGCTAAGTGCTCGCTGCCTGGAAGTAGCCAGGGAAGAAGCATCAGCGCCACCTGGTGATAAAGGGAGGAATGTTTTGCTACTTCAGGCTCAATCGGAACCTGAAAAAGATCCAAAAGAGAAATAAAGTAAAAATTTAACAACCAGAACAGAAAACTGAATGTTTAAATGAGACAAACACCCACCAGTCTCTGAGCCAGTCGGAGCAGCAGGTACAGGAGGTGGTGTTCATGGTGAATGAGCCACGCCCTGCTGTGAGACAATGTGGGTGTGGCCTGACAGCAGCTTTGCAGGTAACCAATCAGAGGCTGTGACAGCAGCAGATCGCTGAACTGTAGAGCAGGAGAGACAATCGGATAAATATTAAAATATGAAAATATGGGATGTTTTAAGTGAATATGGGAACCACGACGACCTTACATCTGAAAACACCTTCACAATGATCTACCTGGCTGCTGAGACCTTTATGGAGCTCTGTGATTGTTTCCAAGAGGAGTCCTAGTGCTGTTAAAAGAGGGAAGGGGGAGTTTGGAACAATCATTCCAGGACGATCTCTCCATCCTGGACTGGCCAAACCAGGAAGGTTAGGGGTGGTCTCTGGACCCAGAGGACTGAACTGAACATTACACACCACCGAGGAGGACCTGGAGAGAAAACAAAAGGAACAGTGTGTCAGTGAACGTGTACAGGAACACAACATGTGAAGAAAAATAAATCCTTGTTGAATTTACTTGAATTTGATGAGAAATAATATAAAACAATCAGTCGGGTTTACCTGAGATTTTTTATCAGGTCTTGAACGACCCTGTGACCCGTGAGAGGAAGAAGAACCTCAGATGTCAGAAGCTCAAATTCCTGTAGAGTCTCCACCGGCTTGAAGCAGCTCTGTAATATAGAAAATAAATGGATTGAACAGTTTGATTATTGATTGATCTGTTTATTATGATTGTTTGTAATTTGATTAATAGACGTGTGACGTAAGATAAAATACCTGTTTAGAGAGCTGATGGTAGTAAGCTTGTAAATAAACCAGATAAGCAGGAATTAGAGTCAGACTGATGTCTTTCTGAGCTGGATTATCAAGACTCTTTATAAAACCCTTCAAATGTCCCAACAAGGACGCCTGCAGACCGCTGACATGACTCCAGGACACAGCAGGGGGAGGGGGATTCTCCTCTCCCTGAGCACTGTGGTAAAAAACAAGAAGGCAGCATGTACAAACTGGAAATCCAGACCAACAACATCCTGCCCCCCCTCAGTACCTGACCATCCCAGCCTGGAGCTCCTGGTGGCAGCCAGCAGTGTTTGTGACCTGCGTGAGCAAAGAAATCAGAGCCAACAGACGGTGGATCTGCAGAGACAGTTGATGATCTGAGGACAGAAGGCTGTGGATGGACTGCAGCGTCCTCACCAAGGCTGGATACAGGTCTCTGTGAAAAATAACCAAAAACTGAATCAGCTCTAATAAAATTAGCCTTTTATAAATGGACTAATCTTTTTATCTGAGATCTGAGGTTGAATTAATAGAATTTTGTGGAGTTTTTCACAGAAACTCATGCAGAACAGATTTTGTGTAGAAAACATTTCAGCCTCCGGCAGGAAGTGGATTTATACTTAACTTACAGATATAATTTGGAGGCCTGTCCGTATCCGGCTGCTACAGCCCACAGTCTGTAACCCTCGGTGGTGATCGTCAGGGCCTCGCGCGGCTCCAGCAGCAGCTCACTGGGCTCAGCACTCAGGAGACACAACAAACGCTCCGTCACTCCCAAAGAGTGCAGCTGGAACCAAGAGCAGGAAATACACTAAGAATTAAATATGATCACTTTTTATAAATTGTGATATTTTATTTCCTGTTTTTATTTCACAATAAAAGTCTGTCGAGGTTAAAATTGATTGATGAAGCAGCGTCTTACCAGTCGAGCACAAGCATGTCTGCCAGACGTTGCCAAAACCCTTAAGAGCTTCATGGCGCTGGCCTGCGGGTGTCCATACAAAGACTGAGGACTGAGTGATGATGATGAATCCCAGGAAGTAGGGAGGAACTCAGACATCACAGTCTCCATCAGCCGAGGACAATCCAACACCTGAAAGGATGGCAGCAGTGCTAATCTGGTAATCCAGTCAAGTAATCTGTGTTTTATCAGTGTGAACGGTGTTACCTGCGTAGCCGACGATGAGGAGTGTCGGGCGATCCGTGTCAGGATCTGCAGGACGTCCAGAACTACGCGAGGCGACGGACGCAACACCTCCAGAACGTAACGCAGCCTGGGGAGGAGCTTCATTCTCAACAAACCCTAAAACACAAACAACAGCTCAGTTTTCATCTGAAACCTGAAAACAACAGAAAAAAAACAAAACAATAAACACTATTAAATTCACCTTAATGACGTCCTGCCTGGAAACATCGAAATCACTCTTCTTCTGCTCCTTTTCCTTTGCTGTCTCCTTCATGCTTTCATCCAGCCCTTCATCCTCATCATCTTCTTCCTCTTGGGAAGACGGAAGCAGCGGAAAGGTTGCCAGGCCGCGAAACCAGGAGAACGTGCAGTCCAAACACTCCTAAAACAAATAAAATAACAGAATAAGAAGCATCATATACTCAGACGCGGTTCCAGCAGAAAATAAAGTATTTAATAAAACACGGTTTCCTCGATTGTTCAGTGTTAAACGTCTAAATTAAACACACTTTTTGCTAATCGTTGTTCCAACTACATTGTTTTTTTTTTTTTTTAAGGTCGACATTGTGTTCTTACTTCATCTTCTGCACACACAAGGAGTGTTTTGAGCGCATGCACAGCTGCAGACATCACTCCCTCCACGTTATCGTCCAGCGCAAAGCGGAGCAGGAAGAGCAGGCCGGCGTCCAGCAGAGCGGACATCACGCTGCCTTTCAGGACGGACAGGTATTCTCCAGCACGCGCCTGCAGGGGTCAAGAGCCTGTCAGCAAATGTCTTCAAAAATGTGTGCGTTTGAGTGTGTGTTTGTACCTTTGAGAGGATGTTTGCAAGAGTGATGAGAGCCAAACTTCTCTGTTGGATAATCTGACTCCGAGACAGCAGGAAGAGCTCCTGCAGGGAGTAACCAGCTCGCTGTGGAGACACAACATCATCCAGAATGACCCACAAAGTACATTATGGTTTAAACAGATTAAAGGTTAAAAATGCTTTTATTGTGTTTAAATCAGAGTTTATGGTCGTTTGATTCTTTTTGGAAGAAATTCTAACAATCATTTCGTGCTACAGACCTCGGGTTCGTCTCCGTGGTGGTGGAGTCCTAAGTGGGTCGGCAGATCCTCCGAAGGTGGAATTAAAGTTCCAGCAAAGTCGAACCGAGCCTGCATGGCCTTTTCAGACACACATCATGTGTTAACACGTTATTATTTCAATAACCTTCAGGAAACAAAGTCACAAGTCTGAGCCAAGATCATCTGCACCTTTTTGGTTCCTTTTTTTCTGGGCGAAGGCAAGTTCCTCATCCACTCCAGTTTCTCTGGCTCCAGTTTGTCCATGTGGACCCAGTCCTTCTGCGGCTTCACCGGAAGATCCTCCACTAAACCCACGAGTACACAACATGAGCCAAATGGGTTCCAAACAACAGTGCAGGTATGTTTACAACACAAAAATAACTTGTCCAGGCAGAAAACTGTGTGACTTTTTAAAGAAGCTGAGATGTTTCCTGGCTAATTTAAACTTAATACAAAGCAGAAAAAAAACATTTCATTCACATCTGCATCATCCTCATCAGCAGAAAACAGGAGATGCAAAGCAGGAAGTGATCGATTATTTCATTTGCATAAATCATACTGGTCACTGCTGGTGGCGGTGCTGCCTCCTCCTCCATCTCCATCTCCTGGCGTGTCGGAAAAGAAACGGCAGCCTCGCAGGAATCTCCGCTGACGTTTCCAACAGGAAGATCTTCTTCACTTCTTCGCTCTCCGGGATGTTCGGATGGAAACTCGGACGAGACAGAAGTCTGAGCTTTACGAGATCTGATGAACTCCACCAGTCGAGGATCTAGAAAGCAGACGTGAACATTTTGTGAACAAACGGAAGGAAAACTGTCACACAAGGTTTCAAATTCTGAATGAAAACTTGATACAGATGACGTGATGATGTGAAGACACATCTGCTTACCCAGCTGAGACAAGAGCTTCTTCTGTTCCTCGAGTATCTCCGTCTGCGACATTGCTTGGAGCTTGGCCTGGTTCTCCATATGGATCTTCATAGTGTCTCCTGAGCTATCTGGACCCCGAAGGCCCTCCCCTGATACCAACCTGGGACCTGAGACCACAGGTGATTATAGAGAATGAAGGTAAAGAGGCGAGGATACAAACTGAACCAAGGTTTGTCCTGGTAGTGGTTAAACATATTCACCATCACCTGTAGCCTCACTGAGATCTGTGACAGTCCGAGTTCCAGATGGGAGGCTCTGCTTTCTGGGGTCTGGATCCAGCAGCGATGTCTTCACCTCCTTTAATCTCTGAGCAGCAATCTGACGAGCAAAAATACTCTTCTTTCCTTTCACCGATGAAGGCGGAACCTGCAGATTTCGAGGCTTGTAACATGTCTTTTATCATTTTTGGGATGCCTAACATTTCATGTGTAAATCAGTGTGATTTACCTGACTACTGGTTTCTGAGCGGTGTAATACTTTGGGAAAAGCCAGGCCGGTAAAAGCAGGCAGAGATATTGGAGCGCAGCTGGTGTCTCGCTCCTTAAAGCAAAAATAAATACGAAACTGCTCCATTATGTGTTAAACAAAACAAAGATTCTTTTAACTCCTATTTATACACATGATCTTACAAATACTTGTTTATGCCACTTACAACAATCTTGGAGAGGACGGCACTGATATGAGTATCATGTCTGTCCAGCCTCTCTTCAGCATCATCCTCAAATGTGACACGACTGGTTTTAAAACGGGACTTTTTAGGAGGAGCTGGTGTCAGAGACGGGAGTTCATCTGGAAGATCTATATCAAAACACTTATTCTTGTTAGATTATTTAATTTAACAGACTGAGAGATCTGCAGGGGTGTTAGATCAGTAGAAGTACCTTCTATGGTCACCACATCCTTTTGATTTCCTTCCTCCACCACGCTGTGTCCTCCTCCTCCTGCCTCCCCTCTCCTCTTGTCAGGACGGCGGACTACACATGCAGCAGATGGGGCCCCAGAGGTCAGGAAGAGCTCCTGCTCCTTCAAGAGATCCTCTTCAGAGTCGGAAGGTTTTGATCGCCGCAACATCCTCTGAATCAGAAAAAGTATCTGTTTTAGTATTTCAAATTACATTTCGTTTTAACATTTAACATGTTCAACGTTAATAATAACAAGTAATATCACCGATGGACAAAGTCAGAGAACGAAAACCTAAATTTAAAGCTAATTGACTCTCCATACTTTGTTATGCTTTTCCGTTTTCACGTGTAGTTGAAACACGCGCTGAACGTTTGTCGTAGATAATCCTAAAATATCAAACCGAATTCAGTTTAGAATTAAATGTTATAGAACAATAGCTAATTCGTGTAAATATTCGTTGTTGTGCACAATATTATTTCGTGGTGGTGGGAGCTAACCTTCAGTTGAGATACGGAATCCTGGAGGAACTCTTATTTCAGTTAACAGTTCAGGCGGAAGAATTTCAGTGTAGCACATTTGACGCTTCATTCAAAATAAAAGAAAAATAAAGCGGATTTTGTTTCGACATAATTTATATTTGTTTTGTTTGTCCTCTAAACGTATCTTATAATTAATACAGATTTTTTACAATAAATTCATATTAAAATGACGGTATAAATTAAAGCGACCGGGGGGGTTGTTGCGTTATTGTACTTCCGTATCTGGAGCGGATTCACCACCATGTCCAAGTTCAGCCCAGTCATTTGGCCAAAAGTTATTTTATTTGGTGACTCCATCACACAGGTTGGTTATTAACTTCACCACACGGTTTTATTCTGCAGACCTGCTATCTTCAGAAAGTAAAGACACCCCTGTTCTTTCTTTCAGTTTTCCTTCCAAGCCAGTGGATGGGGAGCAGAAATAAGCAACAAACTGGCGAGGTGGGCTGCTGCTATTTAATATTTTTATTTTGGGTTGTTCCCAAGGTTACAGTTTAACTAAATAAACATTGATAATAACAAACAACGTCTTTGTTAATTCAGCTGTATTAAAAAAGCTAAACGGTGTTTTAAATGCAAATTTTATACTAAATATTTTAAACAACTTATTAAAATCACCTTGTATTATTCACTGAAAGTGTAGGAGTGCATTTATGTGTAATATATGTCTCATCAGGTTATCATTCCTTAAAAAGTCGTTTGTAAGTAAGTTCATTTAACTTATGGAAATGTATTTTTGTATGTTTATTTCCAGGCAGGATGATTAACTCAAACCTTCCAGTTGTAAATCAGCTCTGTATATTTTTATGGACCTGTGAATCTCCCTTTCAGAAAATGTGATGTGGTGAACAGAGGACTGTCCGGATACAACTCCAGATGGGGCAAGATTGTTCTTCCTCGTCTCATCAGCACCCAGAACCCGACAGACTCACCCATAGCTGCTGTTACAGTTTTTTTTGGAGCCAACGACTGTTCGCTGGAAGGTACCTTTCTTAACACCTTATTATTTACATGCTTTCATGGGACTGTAACACTAATTCTATTAGTTAATAATTCAGATTCACATTAATCAGAAACATCCCATGAGTCTTTATGAGAACGTTGGCACTCCCTGTGTTTGTTTCCTGCAGATAAGAACCCTCAGCAACACGTTCCTCTGCAGGAATATTCAGAGAACCTGAAGGAGATCAGCAGGTTTCTGACTTCAGCTGGCGTGTCAGCAGATAAAGTCATCTTCATCACTCCTCCTCCTCTTCATGAACCAGCTTGGGAGAAGGAGTGTATTCTCAAAGGTAATGCAGAGCCACGAGTTCTTGTTTATTCCTGTTGTTGAAGTTGAACTGACCTTCAGATTACGAGTGTCTTCCTCGTGTCTCCTCCAGGATGTTCCCTGAATCGCCACAACACTGCTGCAGGACAGTACGCTCAGGCCTGCGTCCAGACTGCCACTCAGTGCGGTTCAGATGTCTTAGATCTTTGGACCCTCATGCAGAAGGATGGACAAGTGAGTCCAGTCCATCATTATAAACCTACATATTTTTATTTGTTTCCAGCTGGTTGTCAACAGGAAACTAAGTCAGAAAGCCACATTTGATATTTAGAGGAGTTGCAGTTTAACTTGTATTTTCTAATAATCTTTCATTTAAATTTTGAGTTTTATTTTTCCATAAATGACGGATATCTTCCTGGTTTATCCCGGCTCTCCAGGATTACACCATCTACCTGTCTGATGGGCTGCACCTCTCAGAGAAGGGAAACCAGTTTGTGGCTCAGCACCTGTGGAGTTTACTTGAAAGCCGTCTGGCTCACCTGCCCTTCATCCTGCCCTACTGGGGAGACGTGGACACAGAAAACCCAGAGAACAGCCTCCTCTGTAACCACTGAGGGTTGTAAAAGCTGAACAATCTGCACCACAAGTCAATGTTTTAATGTGCAATAAAACTTTTTTTTTATTTTTTACAGAGATTTGCATCTTTAATACATGTAAAGAACATTTAAAAGGAACATTTACAAGTATAGCAACAATAATATACCTATTATTTGATATAAAAATTGACATTATCTGCTTCTTTATCTTGACCTACAAAGAGAAACAGTGTTAACGTGTGATTAGCAGGTAAGAACAGTGAGACGACATCAAATACATGGATGTGCAAAGCTCACATTGGCACTAGTGTATAAAATGAAAAGATCAGAAAACCCGAGGTCTTTAATCCAGAATGTCATGAAAAGTAAATTTAAAAGAAAAGTTCTTCTGAACTATTTCCACAAGAGGCACAGAGTTGTTTTTTTGTGCAGGACTCGAGCAGAAGAGAAGCCAAGTTCAACAATCACATTACAGCAAATTCTTATAATAAAAAACTAAAACTAGTCCACTCCTTGCAGATTACAGTGTAGTGTAATATACAAGTTATTAAACTGACGTGTGCAAAACATCTATTTCTCCAGTGTTGCTCAAACCCAAGTGCATTTTATAACAGATAAAAGACATAAACGTTTGTAAAATCCAACTTTTATGTCCAGAACATATTCCACTGAAATAAAAATAATACCTAACAATTCACAGAATACTCCATCAGTTAAGATTATTTTCCTGGTGACATACACTTGATTCTTACTGCATATTAGAAAACAAAAACAGGTGTGGGTTTCAGAATCCGTGAGCTCTAATCACGTCTCCTAAAGCACCTGCTTATTCAAAATCAATATGTTAGAAATGAAACATTAAAGGACGTGTAAGAAGTTTCTGTTTTGTGTCCAAAAATCCTCCTGAATCTTCAACTTACAACTAAAAAAGGCACAAATACGTGAACTCACAGTAGTAAAATTGGACTTCGAGCTGACTGCAATAAATCCTGTTTCCTAGTTCAAATCGGACCTACGAAATGCTTCCTGGTGTCTGCGGAGTGAAATCTAGAAGGATTATGTTTCCACTTGTTTTTTTTTTTATAATTAAGAGGCATGTTTTTATTTTCCTGTAACTTAAAAGAGCCTGTTTCCTCTCAGCACTCAGTCTCTTTAGTGTCAATGCGGTCCTGCCTCTTGAGGCGCCACCGGTCCCTGGCTGATGGGTTCGGTTCTGTCAGATCCTCGTAGGAGGATTTCGTAGCCGACGAGGAGGCTCCTGCGGTTGTGGGACCTCCCGACGGGCCCTCCTCTGCCGGATGACAGTCGTTGCTGGTGTCCTCCTGGATGGTGGCCATCCGTGGCTCCCCTACGCTGTCCTGGTTGACGCCGTAGCTCAGGCCGGGGTCCAGGGTACTGCTGGCCGCGGGAGGGGCCCGAACATGCATTAGCTGCGGTGGAGACTGGGAGGAGGGCGCGGTCCGTCCGGCGGAGTAGGACAGAGGCTGTGGAGGCTTGACGATGCGTGTGGATGCTGACTCGAGGTTGTTCAGCAGGTCTTGATTCTGCAGGGTGAGAACATCGTGTGAGAACACGACCCATCAGAACTTTTTGCCTTTGACTGAAGCGGGATTCATTCCTTTTTACTTCATTCTATTGATATTAGACCATCAGATCTCTTTAACTTTCTACATCCTTCATGTTTAATTCATCTTAAAGAAGATTGAAGTAACTAACTTCTGTCTCCACCCCCCTCTGACCTCACGGGACGGTTGGAATGAGTAAAGCAAACCTTTCTGCTGGTGGACATTTTGAGTTGTCAAACATAAGTAACTACTCATCAGGGCTGTCATGTTTTCTGGGTACCAGGACCTTGGTATCGTGCATGACAGCTCAACAGCTGGAGTTACTGCTGTTTCTAAACTGAATGACGTCAGAATTAATTCTAATTTTTAAGAACCTGAGTTTATTCTGTACTGGCAAGTCAAAATGTCGGCTAAAGGAAAGGTCTATGGAGGAATGTCCCCTCAGTCCTGACATTAATGTCAGATAATTAGAATAAATGGTCACGTCTTGAGGCTCTAACAGACTTAGATGCAAACTTAACATGTTGACAGACTCCACCTGGTTTCACAAAAGACAACATGTTCAATCCTCTTGCTGTTTTGAATACTCCTAAATTGCAATCTTGCTTCTTTGAAGTAATTTCTGATCAAAAAAATAAAAAAAAGATTGTGCTTGTGTGTTAAAGAACACAGCCTTCTTTAATGTGTCTGTTTGACCAACAGGAGTTTGCAGTTCGATCAGTGATTACATCATAAGAAAGTGACTGCAGGAGTATCCCAAACTGGGGCCACCGATCATGCACACATCTCAACACCAGGCTGTGGCACATTCACACTCACCTATGGCGGGAGCTCTACTACAAACCTCCACCATCTGCTGCAGTTCCAGGGCAAAGAGTGACGGACAATCATTCAAACAGCCCAGCTGTGACAGAGCAGCTCAAACTGATGGATCATCTGACCACGAGCTCAATCCATCTCTGATTATATATATATATGTTTGTTTCGTGTTCAAATCTGCACATTTTTAGGCTATTGGCTAATTTATTAGCATTATTTATCAGGACCATGACAATCTAATTAACAGAGAGCATTTATATGGATTAACAAGTGTATAGGATTAGATTAGATTAGATTCATAATGGGCGACAACTAAATATTATATACGTTTTCTTATGTAACTAAATTATTTCAACAGCCTGAAATTGAAAGGAAAAACCTATGATGTAGTATAATAAAACATTACATGATAAATAAAATGTTTTCAGAGACTTACAACATATAAACATGTACAGAAGAATAAAACACTTAAAATCCATTAAAACAACAATCACCTTTCATGCACCTTCTCTGTTTCTTGTTAAAGATGTCAGTGTTCCAAAAAGCACATTTGGTTTTATTAGTTTGGTTAGTTTGATAGCAAGGCTAGAGCACCAGACTATATTGAACTTACACTGGGAGGGAGGTAAATGGACTTTACGTTCTCTTCGTACTGTTGGTCGAGTCGTTTGTCCTTCAGAAGGAAACACAAGAAACACATTAAGTAAACGATTCAATGGTACAAGACGATCCAACTTGATCTACGGCGTCGACCCTTCAGGTGCCAAAGTTACAGAATTGTGACACATTTATATCTAGAAATAACACGTTTCCACCCACAACTGATATTTTTCAATAGAATGAGAAGTGAATAATTTCCACGTTCATGGATTTTTTAGATAAATAAAGATGAAAACATTGTAATCTGTTCCTGAACCTGCAAATGGGATCGAAAGAGAAAAACACTTTCTGTACAAAAAAATGCAGAAATTTCAATGACTTTGTTATAATTTACAGATTTTTGTTTTAATGTAAATACAATTTACTAAAAGTCACATAACATGAATTTAGTAGTTTCCCTATATTATTCATGGTTTTGAAGCTACAACCTGATGAAAATATGTTAAAATTATTATCCTTATAATGAAACGTGGGCACCTAAAGGGTTATAATATCAGTTAGGAATAAACAATAGTACAAATGAAGGTTTCCTACCACACAGTGAACCAAGATACTGAGAGGAATCCAGAAGATGAGGGAAAACACAATGACTGAACCCACAATGTTATCAGCCAAGAACTTCCCTGATGTGGACGAGATGATAAAACCAGGTCAAGTCAGTGACAACAGATTTACAGTTCTTTCAGACATTCTCATGTTTAAACGTTAAAGTGACTCACCAAACGTGTTGATGTCCAGTTTGTCGATAAAATCCCACAACCGCTCGATCACATCCTGCACCTGCTTCATGCATTTTCCCTGTTTAACAAAGAATCAGTAAATGTAATTACTAACATCTACAGATTTCACTCAGGAATTTTTTAAGAATCAGAAAGTGCTTGAATCGGCTTGTTTCTGGTCCAGATAACAGAAGACTCACGTTTCCATCACAGAAGCCCACAGTGCAGGGTTTGCCTTTGCGTAGGTAAAGGAAGCTGCCGTTGGTCTGGATAAAAGGTGAGCAGATGCCATCTTTTCCCTTGCAGCAGACTTTGCAGGAGTCATTTGTCTCTACAAAGCAAAACAAAATGATTAAAAATCTTTTTAAATTACTTAATATAACAGACTTTGCAGGATCTACAACACTATTCCCCCGTTCAATGGCAGCATTCCCATGATCCTCTAACGAAGCTTGTTTACCGTTACAAGCGCAGGAGCGTAGGTTCTGCACCGCCTCACAGAATGGTTTACACTCTCCGTTGTGACAGCGGCCGTTGTCGACGCACACCGTGTCATCAGGAGCATTCACAGGATCAGGACACTTACTGTGGTTCCCTGTGATATAAGGAAAAGAAACGTGAACTTTTTTCCTAAATGTATCATGACCATAAAGTAAATGTTGCAGTTTCTGTGTTCAACCAGCAGGAGGCGATCACCTGTGCAGGAAGATATTCCTTTACAGGTGGCACTAATGGGTTCCTGACATCTCTTTCCTGCCTGTTCAAACTGGCAACTCTTGCAGCAGGGTTCGTTTCTGTCACTGTGGAAACGAGTCAATCTGTTTAGTCATTTGTCAGACTCGGTAAGCACATAAACAGAAACATGGTGATAACTTACCTGCATTTTGCACCAGGTTTAAATTTGCAGTCTGTGGAGCAGCAGGGGTCTTCACTGAGATGGAGTAATCCAGGATCGCAGTCTTCTCCCTTCTCCACTCTAGAGTTCCCACATACTTTGACGTTCCTCTCCTTGAAGCACAGAGGAGCCTTGTGACGCAGCGTCTTTCCCACTGAGATCTTACTGCAGTTGGAGAAGTGCTTTGAGAAGCAGATAGAAGAAATATGAAACAGTGTGACAAAGAACTGACTTAAAACCAAAAGATAGTAAATACATAATTAAAGACACAAATGAAAGACATGAACTTATGTTGAATGCAAGATTACACAGTTAATCAAATGAGATCCAAAACCAAAATCCTCAGACATTTTTTCACAACATTCATCCTGGTGCACCAACACTGCAGTGATTATGTAAAACGTAGCAGCATGTGGGTGAAAGCAGCTAAAAACATTCCTCCTCTACACACTGAAGCTTATTGAAGAGTCAGTGTTACACGTTTTAGTGTTTCACTCTGATTTACAAGATTCATTTATTCATTTTCTACCAACTTCTGACATGAATCATACGTCTTTGTTTCAAGACACCTAGAAAGAAAAACATTTCTTCAGTGACTGATTCAGACTGGTGTCATGAAAAAGAACGATCCAAACTCCCTAAAGTACAGAGACACGCCTTAAAGAGTGAAAGGGCGAGAAGGAATGAAATGAGCTAAATCCATCCTATGAAAACCAGTTGGTCTGATGAAGAGAAGGTTGTACTTTAATTATCTGGGACATTTTATTTAGACCTCAGGGATTTGTGCCAATTAGTCATAACGAGGACATATTTTATCTCCTAACAGTCTGTCAGATTCTTTTGAGGAGCTGAACATTTGCCAAAAATAACCACCACCGTGCCTGTCGGCCTGTTAATATCACCGCAGCAGCTCAGACGTGTGTCGTCTTGTAGGTGACACACGGTGAAACGAGGAGCCGTTCCAAGCAGCACAGGTCTGAAAATGACCACAGCAAACTGACAACAAAATATTTTATAGAATCAAAACCAGGTTGAATCGTTTGTCATCTAATAGCAGAAAAACAAAAAAACCCCGTACAGATAAATGTTTCAACTCATATGCATATGTGCTGACGAGGCCAATGGTGGAGGAGAATCATCACATTTCTGTGTCATATTTCACAGGAACAACCATGACTCAGCAGTAAAGGTTTTATGTAACACTTAGAGATACAGTTTATTTTATGTTTTATATCATTATGGTAAACATTATTACTGTAACATACAGTGTTAATGGAGAAGGACGGTGTGTCTAACTGGATCAGTACCTTGTTGTTAACGTGGTCTCCGCTCACAGCTATGGGATACATGACAAACTTCCCTCCCTCATCGTCTCTGGGAGCGCAGTCAGGGATGTTATCAGGATCGTGTTCTGCTCCAAAGTTATGACCCAGTTCATGAGTCGTCACTAAATCAGCTTCCTGCGGAGCCACAAGCCCATTACAGTCAGTTCACAGCTAGAATCATCAGTTCATTAATAAAAATCATGTAAATGTTGTTTATAAAAATCCAAGTCTTTATGAACAACAATCAAGTTTTTGTCTACAAACTTCAATACATTAGAGACTCTCCAGAAAGTCCTGATTAGTCATCCTTAGAACATGGCAACTGTCGCGAAGTGTTAATGATAATATTACAAATGAAGCCAGCATCATTACCCACAACACCCACACAAAAAGCTGCATCTTCTCAAACTTCGAGCATCTACTTGGCTCATGACATGTTGCATAACATCTTGGCTGAAACCTGGTGAAAAAAGTAACTAGTTCTGTTTAAACATGATGATTTCAAACTTAAAACAGACCTTGGTGAGAATGGTTTTGCCATAGTTCTTGGTGCTGGTCAGGCCTGTGTTGAGGTAACTGGGCTTCTTAGAACTGTGAGATGGGTAATAAGCTACAGCATAAAAACACAAAACATAGAAAATGTCTCAGAATCTTTTCAGGTTTTACAAACAGCACTTGTTATTTACTCATCAGTCATTCAGTAATTGATGAATATCACATCTGATATTAGATATGAGCTGTGAGTCTTACGTCCTGAGCAGAGACCACCCAGTGGCTGAGGTCTAGAGGGGGCCACATAAGCCAGCCCCAACGTCCCCATATCAAAATCCTGGTACGTGAACAGGTGGGCCAGACACACAGAGGAGGCGTTGTCTGCAATGTCCGAACTGAATTGCTGTCGATCACAAGGAGAATCATCTATTAACGTCTCTGTTTGCAAACTGTTTGACTGAAAGAAGGAAATCAGACCTGATGTTCCTTGAAGGAACGCCTGTCGCCCGCTGACCGTCATGTCTGACATTTCATCTAAGATCATCTTATTCTGTTAAAGCTGTTCTTCCTCACATCTTGAAAATAATATGATCTCACACAATATCACAGGATGTTGAACGAGCAGCTAGCTCTCAGACTCGACCACATCAAACATCAATATCTATAAATATCTGTAAAATGGCAGATTATAGACAATGTTGTTTTGATTAGACTGACTCCAAGAGTTGCAGATTAACATCCCTTTAGGGTTCCACTCCAAATCTGTCTGGTGGCTCCTGAGATACTTTGCTAACAACCAGATTAAATTAATAAAGAAGCACAGAGACGCAGGAAAAGACAAGCGCCTGCCTTTCAGCTTCTTTATTGAGAACATTATTCTTACAGCATCTTTACTATTTTAAATCACCGAGGGTTGATTCATTTTCAGTCTAATGATTTTTACTGAACAACGTATTTGAGAAACTTTGACCCCTTGTACAGTTTTTTCTTTCCTACCTCCAGAAGTTTCTTCACATCCCAGACATCCTTTCCTTTCACAGGACTGTCCTCCATGTTATAGTGCACCCAGCCGGTGCCAGCAGAGCCAATCGGAGGCTTTGTTGGCTCTTTATTAATAATAATCTGACAAAAACAAACAAATACATCATCAATATAGTAACATTTAAAACTATTATTAAGAAAATAAAGCTGCAAATCTTCCTGCACTGACTCATAATGAATGCATTTGAAAAGAAAAATGATTTGAAGAAATTCCAGTTAATTCTTCAAACCCACTGAAGGACTGTGTTATTCTCAGCCATGTGTCCCGGAGTGACAATCAATGAAAGGATGTTCGAAGTAGCTGCAACAAAATTACAGTTCACAGTTAGCTGCTCACCTGCTGGATCTGAACCCCGTAGTCTTTAAATTCATCATTCCAGGTGGTGTTTCTGTAAATGTCATCAACCCGATCAATCAGCTCAATCTGCATCAAACAGGAAGTAATTAGGCAAACTGATTGGAGCAATGTGACTGAACTTGATAATAATTACAGCCAGTGTCATATTGCTGATTAGAGAAACCTGATTTATCTAAATAGATTGTGCATAATAATATCAGACCAGGTAGTTTAGAGTGACGCTCTCGTGTCCACGACCCATGTGTTGGTAGAAGCGATAATCTGCAACCAGTAGCAAGGGGCAGGTATTCTTCTTATGGTCATGAGTTTGTCTTTTCTCCCTGTGTTGGTATTCTGTAAAGAAAAACCAGGATGAGCAGCGAGGAGACTGAAATATTCACCTTCATACTGTAAACTTATATTAAGTTCCATGTGGATAATCTTTTTATTTAAACCCAGACAGGTTGAGGTTTATCACTTCATGCACAGTAAAGTCTTTGAACAATGCGTATAACAGCAGAGGACAACAAAAAGATGTGATTCGGAGCATTACATCATACTCTGCACTTGGCTCTACATTATTCAGAAGAGTGGGAGAGCGCTGCTTTGTCCTCCACAACGAGACGTGGGAGACCAGTGCTGACTCAGACTTATCATTCGGCAGCAGTCTTCATGAATTTTGATGCTTCCTCCATATGAACCTTCACCTCAACTCATCTAACCATAAACCATTGAGAGGTCTATGTATGTATCTTAGTTCTACAGAATTCAGACTTTTTATCTCTACCTTAAAAGCTTTTCCCTTTTTTTTACCTTTTCAGTGTCTATAATACATCCTTCACTGCACAAACATAACATGCACATAGAGTAAAACAATGTCCATTTCTAGTAAACCAACCAGCTGAACTCACCCTTCTTGAGGTCTGCCTCCTCGTGCCTTTCCCATCTGCTCCTGGTATTTTCAGGCAGAAGATCCTGAACATCTGCACTGATGTAACCACACACTTTTGGAGAAGCGATTCGGCTCAGATTTTTGATATCTTCTGATCGATAAACCAGCAACCTGCCATCGCCTGGGGAATCTGTAAACCTCCACAGAGGCTATTAGAGAGATTCTCGATTTAAAAAAGGTTTAAGATTGAGGACAACAAATCACAGAGGTGTTAAACAAGATCAGTGAGGTTTGATTACAATACTTGCTTTTACATAAGCAAAACAACTACAGGTGATACAACAGCTTTCCTCATACAGTCCAAGTTAATTTTAAAATATACAGGGCCATTTTCTTTGTGACTTTAAAACAATCCCTACAAACAGCTTTTAGTTTTTAGTAACAAAATCTTATATGTCATATATACATACATACATAAAGACTCTTCAAACCCACCTCTTCTCTTTGGCTTTTAACAAGGTTAATTTGATTGTTTTATTAGTGAAGTGTTTTTATGTATTTTTTAGAGCTTTTATTCTGTTTATGCTGTTTTCCTGTTTTATTTCATCTCATTGTACAGCACTTTGGTCAACCTTGGTTGTTTTTAAATGTGCTTTATAAATAAACTTGACTTGACTTGAGGGATCTCTGAAACCATGGGTGTATATAACAACGGACACCGTGTTTTATATTGTTGAGCAATCGAGACATGACATCTGGTTAAAAGGAGCAGCCATGTTTCTGGAAGCAGAGTGCATCCTGGAAACATGAGGCTGAAGGTCCCGCCCACTCACACGCATGCAGTCATGATGTTTTTAAAGCATCAAATAAATAATTACATCTGAATATATAAGAAAACTGAAAAAAGGTAAGAACTATATGAATCTAAAATCTACGAGGTGTATTTTCATTTTTTTAGTTTGGAGATTTTCCCATTCATTTACATTAAGGCAGGACTTAAAATCTACCTGCAGTCAGTCACTAGTCAAGAGTTTACAAATTGCTAGTTAAGCATGAACAAACGGTGGATGAGTTATACAAGATTTGTTTACGATAATTTTACCCTACAGTGCTTGTTTTGTTTTATGTTACGATTTATTAAATATGGTCAGTGCTGTCAAATATCTGACATACGCATTCTTCCATTTTGGGTTCAGCTCAGGTACAGACGTTAACACAAATGATTACCTCTACATTGTATTCAGCCTCATCTGTCAGGATATGAGCAGAAAACTCATTTCCATCGATGTGCGCTTGTACTCGTGAGTTCTCCTCCCCTGAAAACATCAAACAACGATCACTCTGAGAATTTCAGGATGAAGGAAAGTGTTGATATTTTTCACCTAATGTTTCATCAACTCACCAACAACATGTCCAGTGAAGTAGTTCTGAAGCTGAACATCATATTTCTCCTCCTTCCCGTGTTTATCAACAAACACAGCCTTGAAGTTGTCAGTAAATAAGTCCGTGTTTGTGGTCAAGTATAGTTTGAAATTTCTGAAACACACAAAATAATATCTTTTTTCATCCAAACATCAATATGACTGTTTTGCAGGTGTCACAATGAAAATCGATCAACAAAATGCTTACTGTAAATGAAGTTTGTTGTTTTTTGTCTTACTATATGCAACACCCACACTGCTGCCTTAGTTGGAAGAATATTTGTCTCTATAATTACACATTTCTGTATTTATTCATGAAGCAATTTCTTCTAACATCAACAGAAAAAAAAATCTCCCCAGACTGTTTGAGCACACAGAAAACAAAACTAAAATGAAGAAGCGATGTTTTGCAATCGATTGGACAGATTCAGCAAAAATCTGATGCTTTTGTTTTAAAACAAAATTCCAAAAAGTAAAAGAAACTCATTGATTACTGCAACTCACAGCGACAACAGGAATCCATGTTGGGTTTTAGGATAAAATTATGGAAACGTAGTACTGCCAGAGCTGAGAAATAAATTTAAATGCATCATCTCGTTATAACGAGAAAGTTTCTCATTTTTACAAGATATCAAACTCGTTATAACGAGAAAAAAAAAAAATTTAGTCATCTTAAGAGAGATTAGTTTAAATCTTTTATTTTGGCGGCCGTATTTCATGGTGTCACTTCCTTCCTCGGGGGAACATGCCACCAGGCTGAACCTGAATCTCTGGGTACTTTGTCATTCACACAACACAGAATACTAGTCCAGGTGAAGTAAGGTAGCGGAGCCAGGTAAAGCTTATGTGGCTTAACCTTCATTGTGTAGAATACAGGTATACTTTTAAACATATCAGGCTTATTTGTGTGAAATTAACGTTTCAGTAAATTACATATCATTTCCAGTCGTAAAATGTGCAGCTGACTGACGTTATAACGGATTGTTTATAGATTGCCATGACAACAGGAAGTACGAAGATAGCAGGGGTTTTCTCTGCGTTAAAATACGGTACCACTGCACTGCAGATGCATTCAGTAATATACTGCGTTAAGAACAATATGTCAAATCGATTATAATTTCAGTGTATGAATGTGCGTGAGAGTGAATGAATGTATGAAGCGCTTCGTCCTCTGACTAAGCAAAGTGCTATTACAGGCCATTTACCATTTACCACGCATGCAAGCTAAGTGTTTCACATGCTTTACTTAATTTCTCACTCCTCAGTGCAGAAATATGTTCCTCTGAAATGTTACGATCTCTTAAAAAAGCATAAAGGGACTCGCTCTGATTCTCTATCTTCTACCTCCATTAGTCTGGATGACACTCAAATATCCCGCGTGGTGTTATTGCTTATGACGTTTTTTCGAGTTTGATATCTCGTTAAAACGAGAAGCTTTCTCGTTATAACGAGATGATGCTTCTAAATTTATTTCTCAGCTCTGGCAGTACTACGTTTCCTTATAAAACATCTATCTAAACATCTTTTTTAAACTACATGCTCCTTTATGTCTGTATAGTGAATGTTTGCTCATCAACATCTGCTTAACTGAATTCTACTAATAAAACTTGTACAGAAACTAATTTAAATGTTAATTTTTGATTCAAATTAACAAATTGAAGCATTTATCCAGTCCAACTGTGCATATGTCATATAGAACAAGGGCTGTTTTCTGGATTAAATAATGTAATCTGTGCATAAAACATTTAAAACAGGTCATACTCTCTGTAAGAACTGAGTAGTAAAAACAGATTATTCACACAAGTTCAAATGCTCTTCAGTTGACAAAAAAATCTGGTTTTTGGCATTTAATTATCACAAAACAGAAAAACAGATTTCTGGTTACATTCTGATGTTCAGAGTCCATTTATTCTTTGGTAGGTCACAAGAATCCTGTCAAGACCTATAATTTATTATTATATTAATCTAGTACACTCCTAATCTCACAACTTGAGGTAGCAGCTATACGTTTATGTTTTGCCACATTCACACTACTCAAGGGCAGTAGAATGTCCCAGACAGATGTTAGGACAGATGTTAGTGCCCGATGCAAATGGGGCTTATCAGACAGAAACCAAGTTCCCTAACTGGGACACTGTTTACAAACATCTATAGATGTGGCCCAATGCAGTTCTAAGGCATCCCAGCTGATGTTAAATGTTGATTTTACTTAACAGCAGAAATTATATTTTAGCAAAATCAGAAAATGGAGAAAAAAAAAGTCTAAATGAAAAGCAGTAAAAGGTAGGAGTGTTTGTCAGGAGTTTCTGTGGTGCAAGAACTCCCACAGTAAACAACATTGTTCATGTTTCTGAGACCACTGCAGCTTTTCTTTCGGTAATATTGTTTTTTGCTGATGTTTAAATGATTATACACAGCTGGGTGCATGTTGGAGGCCAAAACTAACATTCAGTAAAGCCCAAAATCTTTACTGAGCTCAGTAAAAATTTTGAGCACGTGATTAAATGGCGATGTATCTCTTGTAAATTAAATGAATCTAGAATTATGTGATTCAGTGTGTTCCACCAATCCAGCCCCTCAATGGTTGAATTATCTCTTCAGTTCTGCAGGAGTGAACTCACCCACTGGTTTAAGTCAGATAAACATAAGACATGTATTAGAGTAGCATTTGGAGGGATTACACACCCTGCATCACCACAAACTGCCAATAACTGGATCAGGAGCGACTTTATTGTGTTTTTAAATCAGGTAATCAGAAGTTTTGTTTGAAGAAAGATCTGATCAAATGATGGAAACAAGCTGCTACCTGTGCAGGGCTCTGAAGTTCACTAGGCGCTCCAGGTGGGACTGAGTGTCCAGGTCCCTCTTCCTTACAGAATGCAGCTGGAGGTCTGACACAGGCAGAACCTCAAAATCTGATAGGATGGAGTTCAAATTCTCTGGAATTACAAAATAAACAGGAGTCAGTTATCACGATTGAAGGTCCACTATAATCCCAAAAACAACTATGTAAACCCTAAACATTCACAAATGCTGATTATCAGAGTCACATTGATTAATATTAGCTTTAATTTATCAATAGGTATCTTCAAAACTCTCGACAATTAGGTTTAAGCTAAATGTTAGCTGAGCTATTTACCGAACTCTGGGTTTTCCTCCGTCGTCCTAGGTTTTATAGCGCCGTTTACCAAAATAGGAGCAAGAAAGGCAAATAACAATATCCTCATTGTGTTTAAGTAAGTCTGTCACACTCAAAAGTAAAAACAGAAAAAAATGTTTCGGTTTGTGTCATTTGCTCAGAGCCGCAATGCTAACCGGAAGTGCACCAACTGAAAAACATCCGTTTCACCCGAAACCGCGAAGAAGTGACACTCCTTTTAAAAAATAAAACAACAATACTACTGATTTACAGCCAGCCACGGTATTATTCCACGTAAATATAATTTTCCATCGGGGTATGAGTATTATTTAGGCTTACGGAAATTTTGTATGCAGTACATGTTAATATTTTTGTTAGCGAAAAGTTAAAATACGTAATAAAAATGGTCACAAAACTTTTAAAACACCTTTTTCACATCTGATTTGTAACTACAAGCACGGAGGTTCTATGATTTATTTCTCACATTTTTTAAATAACACTCTAAAGACATGGGTCAAAACTAATTACAATAGCCACTTAGCTCAACTAAATGTAAAAGTATATAGATTTTTCAGATCAGTTTACAGAAATAATAACTTAGATTTTTGCAGTTGTTTCTTTTCATGTATTTAGTTTGTCTTTTGAAGAAAAAGGCCCCAGTTAATGATATGTATAAAGGTCATTTGTTTCTGCAACTAATGAGAAAATTATAAACCCTGTAAATAATTTGTCTAGTAACATTGAACAGAAAATGCGATCCGAAAACTCTCACTTGGTTTATAAAATGTTTTAATGTTAACATAGTGGATGCACCAGGATTCCAAAGTTCCACAAGGCTCTTAGGGACGACTGAATAAATTACAAAACAATACTGGTCCAAATCTTTAATGACATTGAACAGATTTAAAAAAAAAAAACTCATACTTTTGCAGAGTGTGTACAAAAACCGCATTGTTCCCATTCCAGTGTTTTTTCTGAAGAGACGTGCAGGAGAATATTGTCTTCTCTTCAGTAAAAATGTCCCTGTATTTGGTCAGATAACACCCAAAGATTTCCTACAAACACAGATTTCAGTGAAAAAGTGGCATTATAACGAGGACAGGAAATTAATATTCATCAGATGAGCAACTTTACTGTTTAAATATTTTTCAGCCAACAAGTAAAGTGCAGCGGGTTTCTCTGCAGAGTAAACTACATTTTCTTAGTTTCAGCCAATGTAACAGTATCACATGATCGTGTAGAAACATACGATAAAAAGATGGGAATAAATCCTTTTTAATTTGATTTGATTCAGGCTTCCCGGTTTCTAAATTAAACCAGGGACTGATAATATCTCAAAGTTTGAAATATAGTCATACAGCTGAGAATACACAAACGAGAAGCCTGAGAGAAAAGTCTAAGGGAATCGAGCCCGTTTTCACTAGGTTGAAAACATTTTGTTTCTGTTTCATAATCAATTAAATGAACTGGTGGAATGTTTCAGTGGAGCATTAATAAGAAATAAAGAATGTGAAAAGTTTTTTTTTTCTTTTTTTGTTGTTATGGAGATTTTCTTCCAACAGTAAAGACGTGAGGGTTTTAGTTTTCAGTCTCGCCCGCCTCTCCTTCTCCACCGTCGCCCTCCTCAGGAGCGTTGTCTGATGTCCATAACTGTGAGGAAAGACAGAAAATGAATTAAAATATAAAAATACAGCATAAATATCTGAACATGTCTAGATTTTATTTGCACAGAACTGTTAAATCTGAAGAGATTCTGTTTGTGTTTTCTGCTGGGAAGGACCAATAACTATAGTTACCAAATTGATAAACGTACAGCCCCTTAACAGCTGGTGAAGATTACAGCAGATTAGCATATTTCAGATTAAAGTCTTGTGTTTTATAATTAAACATATCACACTGACAGGTGACAGTTTTTTTACTTCCAAAATATCTAAGAAAGCTTCCATTTTTAAATATTTTTGCTTTGTATGTGATTTCTTTTAGTTTTTAAACAGCAAGATAATTACAGACTCAACTGCAGCTCCAACTGTTTAGCAGCTGCAATTAGATTTATATTTTTATTCACAAAAATATTCTTGTTAACATCAGTGATGATGACGTACAGTGGAAGTGGCCAAACTATATCTGGCTATGTAGGCGGATTTTTAACCACACGCACTGTACAACTAGCGCTTAGCTCCAGAGTTCAGACATCATAAAGTCTTTGCTGTCAGTGTTGCTTGTTTCTGTGGTTTATAGTGACTATTGCTGCACTGCTGCTGCAGATTTTGCCTCTTCTGTTTGCATAATGGTCTGTAAAAGTGACTAAATACTGGATTTTAATTCAACTCTGTTGACTTTTTAAAGTAGTAAAACCCTGTTTCTTAACTGTCATGTGACAGCAGAGCCCTTACTGTTAGATTGTCTCTGAGGAGCTGCATGATAAGGGTGCTGTCTTTGTAGGACTCCTCATGTAGCTTGTCGAGCTCCGCAATGGCATCATCAAATGCCTGGAAACAAGCAAACCAATATTAATGTTGTGAACTCAGCCTCTCATCTTCAGTACACAACAAAAAGCAACGTGTGTGGACCTTTTTAGCCAACTCGCAGGCTTTCTCTGGGGAGTTGAGGATCTCGTAGTAGAAGACGGAGAAGTTAAGGGCCAAACCCAGACGAATGGGATGCGTGGGGTCCATTTCAGTCGTGCTGATGTCAAACGCCGACTGGTACGCCTGCTGTGAGTTTTCAATGGTCTCTAAAAGAGAAGCACAACGCAAGCAGAACATGTTACTGAATCTCATTCGAGAATATAATTAATTAAAAATGTTAAACTTAATTTCATTTGAACAATATCAGAACAGGTCGTCTTAGATGAAGTGGCGAGCTGCCGTTTTCAAAATGTTTCCACAAAGTTAACTCTTAAAAAAAAATATGTAGCTACTGGTTTTATATTAACAAATTCAATTCCTTAAGAAATGTAATTAATTTGAAGGATTTTTAAGAACAATGAGAACAGAAAGGTGTTGTAATCTTACTCGATTTGTTTTCTCCAGAGGCGACTTCAGAGAGGTATCTATAGTAGTCCCCCTTCATCTTTAGATAGAAGACTTTGCTCTCTGCGTTTGTGGAGTTCTCAATTAAAAACGAATCCAGCAGAGTCTGTGAAAAAAAAAAAACCCAGCAGATTCATTTTGGTTAGATAAATATAGACACAACGAAGCCACATAACCCCGTCAAGTTTTATTTAAACAACAGTCAAAAATAAGTATGAAAACAAACCACTCTTCTTCATAAAGGATAACACTAAACAGTGAGACTTATACTTGTGCTTTAGATACTCAACTAGATAGTAAAAGCATTTCTGCTCCATCAGGAATGAGATTTGAAGCTTGGTTCTAAAATAAGCTGCTTGAAAAAGCAAAACTACAAATCATATGTAGAAATTCACATCTGATATTACACACAAGTGTTTTGGTGGGTAAAGCAGGAGGGTTACAAAGGATTAAACTGTGTCAGTGAAACTTCTACTGATGCAGATGCTAACCCACCTAAACAAGAGAGAAACCATTTTACTCTGAGTCGAAACTCTCTGCCAACACTATAACTGAGAGTTGGATCAAAGGGAGGACGTGAGTTAGAGGTGAGTGAATCGTTTTGAGGATTAATTATATGGAATAGGCACAAACGTCTCAGTTGAGTAAATCTGTTGAACTGAGAGTTAATCGAACACGTTTCCACGCTGTGTAGAATCGAACACAAGCATCTGTGTGCTTCTCCCAAACCCTGATGCACATTCATCTCGTTTCATCGTGGGAAACATCAAGAGGCACGCGCAGCTCTCTTTCATGCAGAATGCAAAACTTACTAGTCAGGTCTCTGAAGACATGCTAAGGCTTGAGGATCGACACACCCTCCTCTCACAAACCCTCAATCAGCACACGCTGGCACAGATGCTGTGAATGGAGTCACAGCACATTCTCAGGTATGCACATGAAAGCTGCTGGACAACTGAGCAGCTTCTTCAAACTGGGAATGCTGAAAAATCATAAATTATTTTCATTTCGTAGCCAAGATTCCACTCAAATTTGCTCAAATCAATTATTGGGCTTGAGTGATAATATGTAGGGCTGATCAGTGATCAAATCCAAGCAAGAAACAAAAGTAGAGTTCTATTAAAGCTAAGCCCTGAAATGTGGCAAATAATGCACGAGAATGCATTTAAATCCACGGGTTTGAATAAGCTGCTCGGCAGGAGGGTGTCGCCAGCGAACTGTATCAAACTGGGCTTTAGGAAAAAGTATGAGTCAGTTTTAATACATGTGAATTCTTGCTCTGTAGCAACCGCATAAAGCTTCTGTCTACCAGATGAGACACAGAAGAATCTGCTTTCTGTGTGTGTGATGAGTTAACGCTGAATTCATCCAGACACACCTTGTTGGTTTGGTGCTATGACCTCTTGTTAGCTTTTCAAAAGCCTATTGTTCTAAATCCAGATTCCCAAAAGGCAGGAACAGTCGGAAAACTCCATACTTCCTTATCCTGTATGACTTCAGATGCTTTATTTATAAAACACAAGACAGCTCACAGGAAACGGATGCCATTTAATGTGTAATGATAAATGACAGTCAACCATGTGACTCTTCATTAACATTTTTAAAGAAAAAAACAAGCATTTCATTTTATCACTAAAACCAAGCTGGATGTTTCATGTATTTATTTTTAAAAGCAATATTCAGAATCATCTCAAATTTAAGATTATATTTACAGGAAGGTGTTTATCTCACAAGAATTTTTAATCTCTTACCAAAACACCATTGCAGATTCCCTCCAGCTCCTTCTCCACCTTCTCCCGGTATTCCTTAACCATCTGCTGCTTCTTCTCGCTGCCCTCGGACTTCAACCCGATGCTGGACATCACCCTCCATGCGGACCGCCTCGCCCCAACCACGTTTTTATAAGCGACAGACAGCAGGTTTCGCTCCTCGTTTGACAGCTCGCCACCCATCTCAGTAACCTCCTTCATACATTCTGCCATGTCCTCGTAGCGCTCAGCCTGCTCTGCCAGCTTGGCCTTCTGGATAAGATCCGATCTATCCATAGTTTTTTTTTTTTTTTTAGTAGGGCTTTTAATTAAGAAATCCTGGTGTAATGACAATCAGTCAAGGGTTCACAGATGGCTGCAGCACGGACTCGTTTGTCTCCGCGACCTGGAAAAGAGATTTAATAATAGAAAATGGTGAGAATAAAAAAAAAACATCTGTCTGGTTTGAGTATTTTAAAACGAGTAGTAGTAAATGACCACAATTAAAACAACGTGACAATTAGCCAAAATAATTTAATAATAATACATATCAGACATGTTTTTTAGATGAGGTTAGCTGTGAGCATTAGATTTGGATTTGCTCGTCAGTCCGTGTTGCAAGGTAAACCACCAACAAGCTAACGTTAGCTGCTGCAGCCACTCCTTTCAATGTAACATGTTAGCGGGGTTTGGTCATACAAATGACGCAACGAACCGACACGATATTAGTTTTATGTTAAGCAGTCAATAACATATATAAATACAATTGTATAAAATTCACGATTTCACACCTTAATGTCCAAATTTGCTCCCGAAAACGATCCAAGTTGAGAGAAAACGGAACACGGTACTGGCAGAAAAAAATCCAGCTGAATGTGCTAAAATGGGAGGAGGCTCGTCTGGATGTAGATCCTCCAATCAGAAATCCGAATATTTTTGATTGGCGGGACATGTGAGTAGTTTAACCCAATAGTTATTTAGCGCGGGGGAAGAAGGCGGGTTTTACATTGTAGTTGGAGCGCAGCACGGACTATGGGCCACGGGGTTTCCTCCAATTAGAGCAAGGGATGAAGACGTCACCAGCGTTGCCATGGTGATTCTTATCCAATAGCCTCCAAGCTCTCACACACTGTGGGCGGGTGTGGCCTTAGCTCTGTGTGGATTTCAGCTTTCTTTCTACATTATTAATAAATATATTATCATGAGAGAATAGATTACACGTTACTGGTCTTTATCCAATTAATCCAAACACGTAATGTCAAATCATTAATGATTTGACATTACGTAATTAGAGTGTGGGTGTTTTTTATAGTTTGGGGACAAGCGATCTTACCCATTTTCTAATATTGCAATAAATTGCTATTTTTCTTTCTCGGTTTTGCAGGGAAATACAGTCATTTGAAATGTTTCTATTCATGTACTGGAAGTAGATCACAATAGTTAAACTTTGAATTTACAATAAACAAATGTTAGCATTTGATTCTAATAGATTCAGTGATTTCTGATGAGAGAACATTAAGACACCAGGTACTGACATGTTCTATAGGAGTCTTTTACCAACAAAATGTAAACTTTTAAACAAAATTTCCAGATCCATACATTAAGCTGCAGAACAAGACAAACTGCTGAGTCCCTGGAGGGTGTGGCGGCTCTCAGTTGAAACCTGTCTGTGTAATGACAGCTCTTTATCAGTTCCTTCACACTTTGCAGATTGACATGATAAGCAAACATGAAAGTTATGTGCACCATGTGTTTTCAAGAAACTATTTCTTAGTTTCTGCTTTGATTTGATGGAATCTGTGTGAAAGGTCACCCAAAATAATGCATTTTTAACTGTTTTGTTTGTTTCAAATCCTCTAATCGCCCATTGATTCTGTGGAATGTACAAATAATATCTAAATATGTGCATTTATATTTCACAATATTGTTGGTGCTTTTGTAAATTTATGGAAAACACCTAAAAATCCTACACATTTTTTGTTTGTTTGGACTTCCTTGTTTCCTCTCTCTGTCATTAAAGAGAAAGTAAACAAAATCTAATAATCTGAAGTAATCATCACCTTAAACGTTAAAAAAATACTACATAATGATAATAATTAAGATGAGTTGTAATTCTTTCAAGGCCATGTCTTTATCCAAAGAGACTTGTTAAAGTCACTTTGAGGTCAAGGAAGAAGCTCAATCTATAAACATGATGATGCAGTTACTTTTAACATTTTTTTATTTTTATCAAGAACGTTTGTGTCTATACCTCCATACCTGACACAGTACATAGAATGTCCACAGAGCATCAAACCTTTAAATCTTGTACCACTTCAGCAACATAATCAGCTGAATCAACCCAAATCATTAAAAACAATCTCCCAATTTAAACATAATTGAAAATATGTTGTAGGGGCTAAAAATGCCAAATCAGAAATAGAAGTCTTTTTATAAAAGAACCTGCTCCAACATATTATGTCAATTAGTAAAATATATTTAAAAAACTAACGAAATCTTGGCAGCTATAAACATGTTTTAAAAAGGAGAAATAACGTATAAACAAAACTTTTTACAGAGACAGCCAACCAAACCTTTTATTTTTCTCTTTCTCTCTGAACTCCTCAGACAGCTCTGGTATGTGCTTTATCTGGCCCATGTTCAGTGTGGTGCACACATCCATCCATCCATCCATCCATCCATCCATCCATCCATCCATCCATCCATCCATCCATCCATCCATCCATCCATCCATCCATCCATCCATCCATCCATCCATCCATCTTCTAAATCTGCTTCTTCCTTTTCAGGGTCGCAGGGGGCTGGTGCCAATCTCCAGCAGTCTTTGGGTGAGAGGTGGGGGACATCCTGGACAGGTCTGGTGCACACAGTGATACCAAACTACCCAGAAGCCTGTTTGTTTCCTTTAAACAGGCTGAATAGCTCCTGAAATGCTAAAAGTCAACTGTGATACTAATTAAAGGTACACTATGTAAGAATTTGACCTTGTCAAATTCAAATCCTGCAGTTCATGTAGAAAAAAAATGTCTGCTCTCAGCCACTCACCCCCTCCCCTCCCTGATTTTTCTGTTGGGTTGCCAGTTCTGATGTTGATTCTCATTTAGTTTCTCTTGTATTTGTTCAATTTTTGGGAATGTCTGAAGGTCTATTTGTTTAGTGTTGAGTTTTTCTAAGTGCATTTGAACACCCCATATGTGCAGCTCCGTTGCTCAGTTAGAAGAATGTGGTGGTTTCTTACTTTTTGCTGCTGGTCGTTGTGGAATTCCAGCTGCTTGTGTTGAAGACTTGGCAGCCTTGCAGACTCACATGATTCGTTATGGAACCAGGAAGTCTGGACGTGTAAATAATGATTCTGGTCCGGGCTAGTGTTTTTAAAATGATAGAAACTAGCGACTGCCCAGCCGTCTGAGATCGAGATCTGTTACAATGTGACTTTATTTTCAACATCGGTGGGACATTAGACTGTTGTGTGAGTATTTCACCGTAAAACTCTTACATACTGTACCTTTAAAGTTGAAAATTGTAATGGAAAGAATAATAATGTCTTCAGGCCTGCCAATAATTTTTGCATATATTTGTAAAATAAACACAATTTTCGTATTTTTCAGATAATCTATCACATTTGACAGTTTTTTCTTAATTTAACCACTTGCAGGAGAAAGTGTTTTTGGATTTTTAAAGATACAACATTTACATGTTTACTCTCTGAGTTTTTATACTGAACACGTGACACAAAAGAAATATAGCAACAAAATGTTTTTTTTTTTTATGCATTTCTCAAAAACTGTATTTTACTTGCCAGACACTGAATCCAACTGGTTCAACATAATAACATGCAGAGAAAGTACATTCTGGCTTACTGGTTTTACACAGACATGTACGTTATTTTAGGATCTCAAAGTCTGATTTAAATAGAACTGTATATTTATAATGAGTTACAAAGGTTACAAAGCCGAATATGAGTTTACATGTGACTGATAGTTTTTCATACCCAAAATAACATGAGTATAAATGTATCTAAAAGTCATGTGAGCTGCTTTAATTCTTCCAGTTTTCTGTCGTGTTCCTCCAGAAAGCAGAATCTGCAGCTTTAAACTCCTACGCAGTTCAATTCTTTCAGAGTTCTCTTCAAAACTGGAAGTGAAGTGTCTTTTTCTTTTACGCTATTTCAGTTTATGCATTTAAGACATTTTGTCATAGTTTCAATAAAAACAAAATTATGTCTCAAATTATGATCCAGATAATTAGGAGGGTAAAGTATAAAGCTGATGACTGTTGAAATGTGAACTTTGGGTTGTACCTGCATTAGCACTCCAGGCATGTTCTAGTTTAAAGCTTGATTTCCTTTAAAAGTGTACAGCGCCACCATGTGGACAATCATTTTTACAACAGCTGTAAACCTAGACAGACTTTTTTGACAAATAAAAAGCAAAATGTTGAATAAAAGGCAAAAAAATAATGTTACAATTCCATCATTTCTAACAACAAAGTTGTTTTTCATGTTGCATTAATTCATTTGAAACCATACAACTGTTGTGATCATTATTTTCAAGATTTTTTTTTCATGCAAAATTTCACACGCAGCAAATAACATTCAGGTTTTTCTACAGCTGGGAATTAATTAAACTCTAAATGACCTCTGCTTTGTCTTGCCTTTGAGCATGAACATTTCTTTATGGTGATTTATTTAAGATCAGACCCCTGTCCTATAAAAAAAAACCCAAACAAATAAATAAATCAATATGGTTGTAAAACAGAATAAATCTTTTTTCAGCTGCAGGCAGTATCTGATTTGGAGATGGAAATTCTGTTTGTATGCTTTCCCATGGCAACATTGACCAAGACTGAAAAATGGAAATTTCATTTGAAATAAAACCTCTGATTGTTTGGGGTAGTGATTTCTGCTACAGCATGAAAATCATGTTTGTGTTTTGCTCGAGGTTTTTCCAGTGCACCAGAACTTTCTAGAAAGGTGACAAAACAGCATATTGTGGGTTTTTTTTAGCCTCACGGGTGCTTCTATAAAGTCCTGAGGTGTTTTTATTACACACCTGTGAGGTCTTTCACCTTTCAACAAGCTGAATCTTTCTGATTTTACACTCTTCTGTTTTTTCTCATATGATTTTTACAAAAATCCTTTTGGTCTTTCTTTGTGGAAGCCACCATAAAATCCATCATATTCCATGTGCCTAAAAGCACATAAAATCATCCTTTTGCAGTTTAATTTACAGCCAGCACACATTATGGCATCTCTATAGGAATGCTGCTAAATCAGAGCTGCATTTGCATTTTTATTTTCATCACAGATGTTCACTCCACAATCAAATGTGCGACTCACAGGATGTGGAGGAAGACGTGTGATTTATGAACAATGTATTGCAAGTGGGTAGTTTGAAAATCATTTCCCGTTGAGTTGACATCAAAATTCACTTGTATTATATGTTTTTTCCTCTATCATAAACTCTCATCCAGATGGTGAAAATGTCCTTATGAATGTAAATCTTTTCCTAAACATTAGGTGTTAAAATATAAATAAGGTTTAATCTAAGTAGAATTAGGGTGTTTGACCTGTTAATATGCTCTTGAACGCTCACCGGGAGAACTAAACCCACAGAACTAACAAGGACACGTCTTTCAATTTTGTCTTAAAATCCATAAACCAGCGTTTACTGCTTAATCAAACAAGCTGCCATCATTTAAAGTTGTGTAGCTGCACTCTCAGAAATAGAGGTACGAGACAAGAACATTTTTGTACCTATAGGTACATTTCTTTAAATGTTCCCTCATAAATACAATATTGTTCTTTAAATGGTCAGAAATGCCCCTCTGAGGGTTCAAACTGATTTAAAGTAAATATTTGTACCATTTCAACTGAACCTGCAACCCTGACCAAGGCTGGTTAATCTCAATTTTACTAAGTTTCTTCCATCATTTTCAATATTATAATATTATGTTTCAGAATGTTGGTTTAAGACTTCAAATTGTGGCGTAATTTTACTGTTTTAGTGGAACAACTTCATAAGGTACAAAAATGGACCTGGACTACAGGGTACACCCCCAGCAACAAGAAGGGTACAAATTCTTGTCGCTGGGGTTGTACCCTGTTGTCCAGGTCCATTTTTGTACCTTATGAAGTTGTTCCACTAAAACAGTAAAAATATGCCACTTTTTGAAGTCTAAAACCAACATTCAGAAACATAATATTGAAAATGATTGATGAAACTTAATAAAATTGAGATTAACCAGCCTTGGCCAGGGTTGCAAGTGCAGTTGAAATGGTACAAATATTTACTTTAAATCAGTTTGAACCCTCAGAGGGGCATTTCTGGCCTTTTAAAGACTAATATTGTATTTATGAGGGAACATTTAAAGAAATGTACCTATAGGTACAAAAATGTTCTTGTCTCATGCCTCTATTTCTGAGAGTGTGCACCACAACTGCCAGATTCATTCTTCAAAACATTTCTAACCACGAAGGAATCAATAAAACCTGGAAGGATGATATTTACTACGAAGTCGCCCTTCCTCCTCAACAACTCTCCTCCTACTCAGCTCACAGCACTCGATACGACCTCATCCACAGCTGATCACTTTAAATCCAGTTGTCTTTCACCTCAATCTGTGGATTTATAGAATATGACGCCTTGACCAATGAAACGGAGTTTGTAAAACATGCAGTCTATTCCTGAAGTGTAAACGCTCCAGGGTTTAGTTCTCCTCTTCAACAAGAATGTGCATGTGTGATGTTTTTCAAGTGGTTATTGAGATTGATCAACACAGTCAATACGTCTCGGCTCAGACGCTTTCGGTCGTGTTTGTTTGTGCTACAGATCTTTTGTCTGGGATTAAATCCTTTGATAGGCTTGTTCAGAATCTTTTTATTCACCATCAGCTTGCTGATGACTCATATTAATGCTAAATATGGTACATTTAAAGTATCTATTGAAAGTGTATTGTCTCGTTTTAAATTATATAAACTTATACAACATATTTGGAGCTCCTTTTCAAAGATAGAAAAAAAAAAGATTATTTCCTTCACGCCGCAGCTTGTTACAGCTCGTACATTTCACGGGTCACTGCAGCATCACAAATGAGGTCAGAAAGGCAGAGAAACTCTAGTTGTAGTTACTCATAAGGACGTTTGTTTTGCTGCTTGTTATAAGTATGAAAATGGAAGAAAAACTTGCTGGTGCATCAATCCATGTTGTGACTCAGCAATACAGTTTGGACAAAACCTTCAGTTTAACACAAGAAATGCAACATATGGTTAAAAGATTATAGAAATGATTTCATATAAAAAAAAAAGAGGCAGATCTTTTAAATTTACATATTTCAATGGTCATATATTTATTTGCTTTAACGTGTCTGAATAAAAGGTTATCAGTGAGGCTGCAGAACTTGTCTCGGTCCTTGCTGTTTATATTATAACAAACAGTGTAGCTGATGGTTACTCAGATTTGACATTTCAATGTGTGACAGATTTTTTTTGGTATTCTGTGTGAAGAACAAATTCCACAGGTGCAACAGAAAATGTGAAAAATGTTTACTGATTCAAAACCGAGAAGGAAAAAAAACACACTCATCACTTTTTACAGAAGAAACAAACCACAGTATCCATTTTTATTACTGAAGCAAATAAAAGGAATCTATTTAGAGGAAATCATCTGTATAAATACATATATATTTACATGTGTTGTCTGCATGTAATTAATTCAATGTATTATCTGTAACAAAAACTCCATGTTTTAAATCAGATTTCATAATTAAATACGTAACAGGACATTAAAATCGTGTCATTACAAGAGAAAAATCTATAAACTGAAAGGGTTTTGCAAAACACAAACATCGCAGCCCAAAGTAAATGTTCACAGCTGACATTAAGAGGCTTTTTAGAGGTAAACACATCATCAAACATACATTTGTGAGAAATGATTCACATCATTGAACAAGGATTTTCACATTTAGAGCAGATGGAGTTCACTTGTGCTGTTTGAAACCATCAGCTGTTGCATTCAAAGTTGTTTTTATTCAATATGTAGGATTTTACATACTTTTGTAAAACTTAATGACTGAATACCAGCTCAGGTGTAGTTTTCCTGTGGGATGATGTCATTGAGAACAACGCCAGGTAAGTCTGCCATGATGGTGGACGTGTGGGGGCGCAGCATTCTGTGAGACGCTGTCAGGATGCTTGACCCCTGACCTCTGTCCTTTCCTTTTCGCCTCCTCCGGGACAGCGGATGGAGACACAGGTAGGACAGGAATTTGTTGTGTAATGAAGCATAAATGAAGGGGTTGTAGCAGGCGGAGCTCATAGCGAGCAGGTGAGCAGATACCTGAATGACATTTACATAATTCTTTCCCAAGATGGAGAAATCTGTGTCCAGGTCCCGAATCAGGTTCACCACCTATAAAGTAAAGGTTGTTATTTCAAGCAATTGTAAGAGACAAAAATATTTTCTACAGCAACTTGGTCTCTTTGCAGTGAAATACATTGGTGTCAGATCCCGACTAGCTTTCTATCATAAACGGTACCCATCAGGGAGCTGGTGCCTATTTCCAGAAGTCATTGGGTGGGAGGCGGGGTTACACCTGTGCAGGTCGCCAGCTCATCAGAGGGTCACATAGAGACAGACAACCACACACACTCACAAATAGGGACAATTTAGTTTTACCAATTAACATCCAGCTTATTTGTGGTCAGTGGGAGGAACCTGTAGTCCCAGAAAAAAAAAAACTCACATGTGCAGAGAAAACATGCAGAAAAGTTCCAGTCTGGTTTTAAACAAAGGAAACTTCTTGATAGAAAACAACAGTTTTACCAACTGTTCCACCATGCAGCCTGCTAAAACTAAATAGGTTCTTATGATGATTAACATCCTTTTGAAGCACAACAAGCATCAGGTGCTGGAATAATCCATTTTCTTATTTTGGTATTTTAGTTTATTTCCCTCACATTGAGGACAAATTGGGCAAATTCTCATTCTAAAGATCAAAAACTAAAAAAGCAAATCACAAACTTACCCTCCTTTAACCAGCAGAGACGTAGATGGCTAAAACATCTTATGTTATTACATTTTAAAGCCAATGGCAGAAACAGAATAAAGATCATCCCTATAAATTTGTTGCCACCCACCTCTCGGCCAAATTAAGTTATTTTCTAAACCTCAAATGAAATACAAGTGAAATTGTTCTTTTCAGTTAAGAAATCTGCCGTCCCAATAACAAAAAAAAAAGTTTGGATGCTGTTTAATATGTAAACATAAAGTCAGTGCAAAATACTAGCTTATATTTTATACAGGGTCCCAACTTTTTAGGAGTTTACTGGGGTTGTAAATTCTTGAATTCCAATGAATGAAACAACAACTTATTCATGTGCACCTGTAAAGGGAGCCAGGAGAACGCGAAACAGAGAACAGACACCAGCAGCAGACAGAAGGTCTTCCTCCTCCGTCTACTCCACGCGGCCCGTGCACACCTCAGCTCTGGACATGCAGTTAAACCAGATGTGGTCCTCTGCTTCAGGTGGTAGGATATAGCACAGTAGGATATTGATACAGCAGCCAGTGGTACAAAGTAGGAAAAGAAGAGGATGAAGCAGGAGTAAATAAGACGACCTCGTTCCTGTCCATCCCAGAACTCCTCACACACAGCCATCTCCAGACCTGTAGCATCCAGGTCCAGGTAGACGGTGTGTAAAGCTATAGGTGTTGATAATCCCAGAGAGGACAGCCAGATCAGCCCCACCAGACACCAGCAGAACTGACATCCTGCTCTTTTACGGATAGGATAAGCTACAACTATGTAACGATCCACTGCAATAGCCATGAGGGATAAAACCGCTGCGTACACAGCTGTGGATTGCATGACTGTGACAAAATAACACATGTGGGATCCAAACACCCAACCATGCCTGTCGAAGGCATAGGACGCTGTCAGAGGGACACAGAAGATGCACATCAACAGGTCAACGAGTGCCAAGTTGCCAATGAGAAAATTAGTGGTGTTGTGTCTCTTTTTGTCGTGACATATGAGAAAGAGGAGGAGGAGGTTCCCAGAACATGCGATCAGGACCACGACGGCGTAGAGAGGGATGAAGAGGAGCTTCAGACTGAACAGCAGGTCAAAGCCAGCGAAGGAGGGGACGGGGAAAAGCGAGGGTGAGAAAAGGTGGTGAGAAGAATTACAGCAGGAGGAAGAGGATGAGGAGTTCACAACCTGCTCCCAGTCCATAGCTGCAATAGAGATATGAAAGCTCTGTATGATGAATGCAGCACAAAGTACATGAACTTTCTAAATAAACTGTGAGATTTATGCACAATGTATTGATTAATTTTATTATAAGATCTAAAATTAACAAAGATGACTCACATTTGGACAGAATAATTAACAACCACTTCAGACTCTCTATCTGTCTCATTAAAAGGTTTTTTTGTTCATTTTAACAATGAAATTCATCCTCTGGGTTCTTATCTTTTTATTTTTTCTCCCTGCCTCTAAATCTTATCTGTTTTTTTTCCCAGAATAATGTGTCCAGTCCACACGGACACTATTGAATCTTTAGTATTTTGTCTGTTGACTCAAACTAACCCTCGAGGGTTGTAATCTTAAACAAGCGATGAAGCATTTTTCATATAAATTCAAATCTGTGCTTCAGGAAGAGCTGAGCAATAAGAAGCACTCATCAAATATGATGCATGGAAATAGTCACGAATGACAGCTTGATTTGAATTTTGTAGCAAAAAAAAAAAGAAACAGACAAAAACAAAATACTTGAAAGGCTTGTTGTGCTTATGTCTGATAGATTAGATGCAAATGATATAAATAGCATTGATATTCACACGGAGGCTGAATGGTGTCATTTTGACATCAGAACAGTGTGATCTTGATCTCTCTCTCTCTCGCGCTCTCTCTCTCTCTCTCTCATTTAATTAACAGAAACAATAAATATAAAACATGCAATCAATTACTAGAAAATGAGGTGAATCTTATGTTGCTCCAAAGTAAAGAAGGTGCAGATGTTTCATTACAAGTCCATCATGTTGTGCAAATTAATGACCCAATCAAGCAAAGTAAATAATTCTGGCTATAGCTACAGTTCTGTTGTATTTCTCTAACAAACTACTTCAGTGAAAACTGTTGAATTCCTCCCAGGAAAGCTGATTTCTTTTATTTTGTAAACAAGAATGAACAAACCTTGTTTCCTGATCTGTGACAAACTGCACAGAATAATGATATCAATGTCCCAAAAATATAAAAACTAATAAATCACCATATTAAAAACCTATAAAGCAACTAGTAGTCAGTTTATGGGAAGAAATACATTTATAAAATCATATATATCAGGATCAAAAGTCAGTATTAAAAAGAGAAAATACCTTGTAAGGGTCTCAGACGGGCAGTTCTGCACCTGTTTGCGTTCGTCTCGCTGGGAGTCCTGCTGCTGTGCAGCCTTCACTTCTTCACTGCAGCCCGCTCGGCTTTAGAATAAAGAGGTGTGCTGTTCCTCTCGCAGTGTGTGTCTCACACACCATACAGTATGTGTTTGTGTGAATGAGTCACCTCCCGTAGGGTCGCAAAAAAAAACAATCATACTTTTCTGCAAACACTCCTCAAAGAAATAGCATTTACCTCTATTAATAGATTTATTAATTCAAAAGGATGGTGTGTGTCTAATGGACATTTACAGAGAATCTGACGTGTTTTATTATTATATTCCTTCAATTATATCAAACAGCTTCTTATTAAAGTGGAGGAGTTGTCTTTGACTGCTAATAAATTGTTATCTTAAATTATTCTCATCTTCCTTGAATCATTGTGTGAATGAATGATGTCACATAACCAGCTGTGAGGTTCCTCGCAGCGCAAACACTTTTTAAATCGCTGCTGCTAAAACAAGAGTCCAAATCAGAGTATCAAGTGACAAAACATGATCTTTTTCTCCAGTAGTAAATATTCATAAAACTAATTTAATGATTGTGAATCTGAGTCTTTAATACCAGTGTGAGATTGGGATGGCAGGAGTTCGTCACATGGAGCGACGCTCATAAGGAACAGAACAAGAACTATATTTTTTAACTTCTGAGATGAAAACAACTCATTTTATTACGTTATTCATAAGATTTAGAAATAAAAACTGATTAGATTTTTTTGTGATTTTTAATTTATAAGCCGTCAGTGTGTTTACATCCTGCAGAGACCTCAGCGTCAACCTCCCTCAGGGCCGGCTTCTCCATCAGATTCATCTTTACCCTGATGGGGACAGGACTGAGTCATTATTGGATTCTTTAAGAAGTGCTTTATTCTTTCCTCTGTCTGATGAGTTCGTGTGCAGGATGCAACTTATTGCTGCTGTCATGTCAAGGTCTCACAGTCCATGTTTTTATACAAAAACAGGCTTCACATGAAGCCACAGCTCCATCAGGTTCTCTGACCTCAGAACTTTATTTTTACCTGGGACACAGCAGGAAATCTCACTTTGTCTATTGTGAAACCACAAGGTGGAGACGCTTGGATCTTTATAGAATTGATATTGAATTTTGTTGTTAAATCATTTTTTTCACCTAAAATGATCAAATGTTTTGAGCCAACACCTTTGTGTATGAAGTTTGCAAGTTTTTCCTCATGCATACGTGGGTTTTGGGGACTTTTCCTCCAACAGACAACAAAAGATGCTCAATGACCAGTTCATGGTGGAACAGCCAACCTTCGAGTGGATACTAAGGTCAGTGTTGTGCCCTCTGTTGATGTTCTTCCATCACAAAATCCTGCACAGAAAATAAAAGTGTAGAAAATCTCACCATTTAAAGCACTTTGATATCTGTTTATCTTTCAAATAGTTTATTTTCTTCATGATTTCATGTTTATCCTAATTGAATTTATGCAGGAGAGGATCAAGCAAGTTGTTTCTGCTGCAGGGTGGGAATTTCTCTGATTTTTGACTCAGGAGACATGTGGGCTCCTTTCAGCCAATGGAAGGCTCGTTAAGTGAAACTAAATGAATGAAATAAACAATTAATTATCAATATAAATCAAATAAAAGGAGTTTTAAATGGTATTCAGTATTATCCATCCAGTATCTGTCACTTTTCTTCAAGAGAGTCAGTTCTTGTTCTTTAATTTTGTTTAAAATCCCTTTCAAAATAATTGATAATATCAGTGATTAGACATATAGCTGATGGTGTCGTTTGTTTGTTTTAGTGACTCACAGATTAATTTCTTTATGAACACCTCACAGGGACGAATGTTGCATTTTAGTCAAGAAAAAAATGCCAGTCAGTTTCTAATTTCCTGTCTGTTGGACTCCAGACGTGTTATCATGTGGCACGTCACTGTAAAAACATGATCAGTAACTTTTCCTTCTGAAATAATATTTCTGTAGACAATGTTGTGTTTCATTTTGTGGATGAAGCTTTGAAAACAACTTCTGGAAATATTTGTGTCACAATGAATTGAGTCATGAATTAAGTCATTAATCCCTGCTTTGTGTCATCTAACTTGAAAAGTGCTATAAAAGTACACCGTTTAAAGGAACTTAAGGCAGCTTTACAAAATCTGACTCAGTGCTGCCGCGACAGGCGCTGTGGCTAACTGCAGCCACCAGCCAAGCCGGCACGGGAGCGCGCACAGACACTTTACAGACGGTTCGTCTTCACAGCACTGCACCGGGGAGGCTAACATACTTCACGTCAGGTCTCTCCACTCTGTTATTTGATTTGATCTCATCATTTTCATACTGTATCAGGCTCTAAACACGACCTGTAATGTTTTCTCACCTGGTCACAAGGAAATGAGCCATGTCAGCATCCATTTTCACTCCCAAATGCAGCTGAAGTTCCCTCAATGAACCGAACGCATATCCAGTATTTATGCGGGTGCCTGCCCGGCTTCGGTCATGTTTTATTTTAGACTCACGAGATGCTGCTGATAAAGTTTTTTTTTTCTTCGTGGTGCCACTTTTTTGGGGGGTGAGAGTGAAATGAAATGAAATGAAATGAAAAATGAAATGAAATGAAATGAAATGAAATGAAATGAAATGAAATGAATGAAATGAAATGAAATGAAAAATACTTTATTTATCCCAGAAGGGAAATTCAACGTTGTAGTAGTTTTTTTTTTTTTTTTTT
>SSNP01000235.1:342780-358841 GCA_006937955.1 Pachypanchax playfairii
TTTTTTTTTTTTTTTTTTGTCCAACAATAAAAACAACAATGAAGACAACAATACAATAATAAAAATCAAGGTCTGTTCTTGTTGTAGAGGCTAATGGCTGCAGGCAGGAATGATCTTTTGTATCTTTCGGTCTTGCATCGGACCTGAAGAAGCCTCTCACTGAACACACTCTGTTGTTTGATCACTGTGTCCTGCAGAGGTGAGAAGAGTCCTCCATCATCTTCATCAGCTTGTCCAGCATTCTTTTTTGTACAATCAGCTCCAGCGGCTCCAGAGATACTCCCAGCACAGATCCAGCTTTCCTGATCAGTTTGTTTATTCTCTTCAAGTCTCTGGTTCTGATGCTGCTGCCCCAGCAGATGGCTGCAAAGCTGATTGCACTTTCCACAACAGACCTATAGAAGATTTGCAACATCTTGGTGCAGACATTAAAAGATCTCAGCTTCCTTAAGAAGTAGAGTCTGCTCTGACCTTTCTTGTAGATGTATTCTGTGTTGCATTTCCACTCTAGTCTGTTGTCCAGCTGAACTCCAAGGTACTTGTATTCCTCCACCACCTCTACCTCCTCTCCTAGGATGGAAATACTGCTGTGTTGATTCTTTCTCCTCCTGAAGTCAACAATCATCTCCTTAGTTTTGCTGCTATTTAAAACGAGATGATTGTTACTGCACCATTTCACAAACTGACTGACCAGTTCTCTATACTCAGCTTCTTGTCCCTCACTGATGCACCCAACAACTGCAGAGTCATCAGAGTATTTCTGCAGATGACAGGACTCAGAGTTGTACTGGAAGTCAGAGGTGTACATCGTGAAGAGAAATGGTGAGAGTACAGTTCCTTGTGGCGCTCCAGTGCTGCTGACCTCCATCCCAGACACACAACCCCCCAGTCTCACAAACTGTGGTCTGTTTGTGAGGTAGTCATAAATCCAGGAGGTTGTGGAGGAATCCACCTGGAATTTATGGAGCTTCTCACATAACAAAGCAGGCTGAATTGTGTTAAAAGCACTTGAGAAGTCAAAGAACATGACCCTCAAAGTGCTGCCTGATTGGTCCAGATGAGCGTGTGCTCTGTGAAGCAGGTAGATGATGGCATCTTCAACCCCAAGCCCATTACGGTATGCAAACTGTAATGGGTCCTGAAAGGTGCTGACCTGCTTGTTGAGGTGAGCCAGTAAGAGTCTCTCCAGGACTTTCATGACGTGAGATGTCAGGGCAACTGGTCTGTAGTCGTTTGGTTCAGCTGGTTGTGGTTTTTTAGGTACTGGAACAAGGCAGGATGTTTTCCACAGCACAGGAACTGTTTTCTGTCTCAGACTGGTGTTGAAGAGGTGCTGGAGAACTGGACATAGTTGCATTGAGCAGGTCTTGAGAACTCTGGGACTGACACCATCTGGACCTGCAGCCTTGTTCTGGTTCAGTTTCTCCAGTTGTTTCTTGACCTGGTAGCAGGTCACCGACAGAGTGGAGGTGGAGGCAGAGGAGGTCTTTGGGTGCTCTGAGGTGGAGGAAGATGATGCAGTGTTCTGGTCCATGACTGAGCTGCAGGGTGACGAAGTGGANGGGCCTGGACGTGTCCTGGCTTCAGCAGGGGGACACGTCTGGCACTGCAGGATTTGAGTCCCTGGCGGCGTAGTGTGTTACTGATGGTAGCCTTTGTTACTTTGGTCCCAGCTCTCTGCAGGTCATTCACTAGGTCCCTCCGTGTGGTTCTGGGATTTTTGCTCACCGTTCTTGTGATCATTTTGACCCCACGGGGTGAGATCTTGCGTGGAGCCCCAGATCGAGGGAGATTATCAGTGGTCTTGTATGTCTTCCATTTTCTAATAATTGCTCCCACAGTTGATTTCTTCACACCAAGCTGCTTACCTATTGCAGATTCAGTCTTCCCAGCCTGGTGAAGGTCTACAATTTTGTTTCTGGTGTCCTTTGACAGCTCTTTGGTCTTGGCCATAGTGGAGTTTGGAGCGTGACTGTTTGAGGTTGTGGACAGGTGTCTTTTATACTGATAACGAGTTCACACAGGTGCCATTAATACAGGTAACGAGTGGAGGACCGAGGAGCCTCTTAAAGAAGTTACAGGTCTGTGAAAGCCAGAAATCTTACTTGTTTGTAGGTGACCAAATACTTATTTTCCACCATAATTTGCAAATAAATTCTTTAAAAATCAGACAATGTGATTTTCTGGATTTTTTTTCCTCATTTTGTCTCTCATAGTTGAGGTATACCTATGATGAAAATTACAGGCCTCTCTGATCTTTTTAAGTGGGAGAACTTACACAATTGGTGGCTGACTAAATACTTTTTTGCCCCACTGTAGTTGCATTGAGCAGGTCTTGAGAACTCTGGGACTGACACCATCTGGACCTGCAGCCTTGTTCTGGTTCAGTTTCTCCAGTTGTTTCTTGACCTGGTAGCAGGTCACCGACAGAGTGGAGGTGGAGGCAGAGGAGGTCTTTGGGTGCTCTGAGGTGGAGGAAGATGATGCAGTGTTCTGGTCCATGACTGAGCTGCAGGGTGACGAAGTGGATGTGTGACAGGAAAGCTGTGGGCTCATGGAGGGTGTGTGGTCTGTGGGGATGGAGGCAGGGGGGGAACTGAACCTGTTGAAGAACATGTTCAGTTCTAACTACTGATATTTCACCCATAGACCTTCAAAGGCTCAAGAGATGGAACTGTTTAGGTATATAGTAAACGACCTTTACCATTATAGTTCCAGAAAGTACTCTAAATTTACAATACAATTTTTTGTGCTTGTTTATCTTGTCCTGTCAGTACAAGACACAATACTCACTAAATTGACTTTCAATAATGCTCATTTACAGGATCTGATTGGAAATATTAAACCTTTGTGTAGACTTGTAGGTTTTTTAAAATGAATGCATTTTGTTTTAGTTTCTCTTAATTTGGTCAGTAAATAAGCTTAATTCTGTGTCTGTGTCCTGCTCTCATGGAGAAGTTTTGCTCAGCTGTAGCTGATAAGTGTCTGCTTTATGACCTTGGAGTCAGTACATGAAACAAAAACACTGCAGAAGTTATGTGAGAGTGAGTGATTCAGAACAATAATTCTTTTGTGAAAATTATACGTTCCAACTCATTCCTGAGAGAACGAGTGTAAATTCTAACTCTAAAGAATCTTTTTAAAAGTTTAATATTTGTGACAAATTAAGCATTAATTTTAGAAACCTAGGATTACAGAAATCATGTAATTACCTACAAAATATAATTACAAAAATAATTTATATATTTTGGGTAAAATAATGTTTCACAAAAATACACATTGCCTGAATGGTAAATCAAAATTAGGGGGAAAAGTTGAAGAAGCAATTGTGTTTTAGTAAATTATCAAACTTAAATAAATTTAAGATGAGAATTCAAAATAAGGTGCTGCTCACTTCTGAAGCTGTGAACAGAGTCACAGACAGTCCTTAGGATTTAACACTGTGACCTCTGACCTAGAATTCTTCATTTGGATAAAACTAACTCAGAATAATTGACATACTGAGAACTCAAATAATGTTTTGTTTACTTATTACTTTGACCAGACGTTCATGAATAAAGTCTGTCTTTAAATTGTTATTTGAGCTACAAGCAACCTAAAAGGGGTTTACTTTGTGGTTTTGTTAAATGTCAGCTAGTATTAATATATCCTTAACTAAATAACCTGGTTGTGATTAATCAATTGACGTGGGTTCTGACTATAACTTTAAACAGCATTATGATTATTTCTTTCCAACTAGAATAAAAAAAAGTGAAACCTTGAGAACACAAATCAACTGGAACTCTCTTGTAGTGACAGTGAAGTTTCTTATCACAGCTGGTTTAACAGACATATTTGTTCTTTTCAAACTGAAATTAATCACTCTAACTAGAAAACCTTAATTTGAAAATGAGTGGAAGTATTTTAAACCCATCTGTCAATGGGATGCTTCTCTGCCCAAAAGTTATCTTTTGAACCAAAATAAGTCCTGGAAAGCGACGTCATGGAGCCAGAAAGAAAATGCTAAGTTTCTGCCACATGGGATCATATCGATCTTATAAAAGATTTTTTGCCGATATGTCCTTATTTCATCTTCCTCTCGGTGTCTGATTAATCTGCCAGAATTTCGGTCCAGAGTTTAAATTATTAATTTACATTATTTCTTATGATATATTTTAAATACAGTAGTCCCACAGTAGTAAGTAAAACGACTGATGGTACAAAACAATATTGTGGGTTTTTTGGGGTAAGACTGTTTGCGGTTGAAGATTTATGTAAATTTGGCAAGCTGAACGCAACGCATTCTATACTGTACAGGAGACAAGTCACGGAAGAGTTTGCAACTATATACAACCAATCAGGATACAGAACACAATGCGCTGTAAAAAAATGCAATATTAAAATAAAAAAAATCAACTAAACACCAAGGCAGTAAACGGTGAACCGCGGTATAGCGAGGGACCATTGTATAACAAACAATGCAGTGTACAATATAAAACACATTTGGTGATGGATATGTTTTTCTTATTAGCTCCACCACACAGGAGGGAAGAACTCTCCTGTTGCCTGGACCAAACTTCTCTCCTTTCAGGGCCCATTCCATTACGATGCGATAGGCGACCAGCCTGTACTGTCTGAAATAGACACACAAAATAAGTTGGTGCATATTTGATATTTCAATTATGTCTGACAGAGAAGAGATGAATCACCACACACTTTTTTGCTGTTTATAAAAAAGTAACAGTAAAGTCCTACCAGTGTGTGGTGATTCTTCTCTTCTCTGTTGGATTACTCAAGACTGCACATCACCTGCACCTGGGAATTGGCTGTGCATAGGAACTCTATATCTTTGATATCAAGTATGTCTATTTGAAAGTACCTTGAGTAAACTGCATAGCTGTGATTATTGTAGTATATAAATACATTTTGATTGATGAAGAGCACAACATTTTGTCAGGAAAGTGTCAATATTTATGCACCAACATTTCAGGCTATTGTACATTTTGTATGCTAATGTTTGTTTGTTTTTTTATATCAGTTTATTGCGAGAAAATGTCCATTGTAAGTACACATTGGGCCATAGGGATGTAACCCTTAGGCCTCCCATGTAATAATATGCATTAGGTAGGCCTCAGTGCTTAGGACTAAAGGTGAAAAAAGTGGGATAGAGACACGGTGATGCTCAGGAGGTTATCAAAAGCTTTGCTGCAAACATGAAGTTGAAATTAACATAAATGACTTGGGGGTACACAATAATAAAGATACGCATCACCAACACAAAGTTATGTTATGTATAAGATTATTATTGTTATTTAGATTGTCCATTCAATGCTTCGTGTGTTGATTGTAGGTTACAGTAGCCTACTACAGGGCTCAGACTAATACAATATTACGACATAACAAGTAATTGTATAATTGAGCACTTGTACAGTAGGGTAATAAGGTTATAAAATAAATCTAACAGCCTGTAGATAGACTCTCACTCTGCAGACAACTGGCCATCGGGTCCAGCTGGTCTGGGACGCTTCTTCCAGTTTATTTTCAGGACGTGGAAAAAAGTCTCCAAGACACCCGCATTCAGGAGCGCAGGTAGATCATTATTGTTGGTGATGCAAACAGATGCTGACGCGCCGGCCTCCTCGTCAATTGAGAGGTCTTGCATCTGTGGCATAACGAGGTCCCATTCATGGCAACAGTAGCATTCCACCTCGGTCTGCATTACCTCGCACTTGAAACACGTACACCACCATTTGTCCGTCACCCGAGGTCTTGCAGCTCCAGCTGCGGCTTCACCTTCCACCTCTCTGTCCACCCTCTCTCTCTCTCTGCCCGTTCTACTTCCATCTGATGAATTTCAGCATCCGTATATTCGGGTTCATATAGATATCCCCTTGTGTGCTGAAATCAATGCTTTCATCGTCGCTGTAGTCAGACATGGCGCCGTTAACTTCCCAAACACTAAACTAAGTGGCTGAAACAGGTAGCCTAAGCTACCTGTCACCTAGCGGTTGCAGTGCGCACTGATCGCATTTGAGAGAAAGTAGTCCCAGGCAATTACAAGGTGTGACTTTTTGGACTACCAGGGTTTTGTTATGCAAATAAATAACTCATTCGAACACACACTGTTTTGGGAAGAAAAACGTTTTACTTTGCTGACCCCAGGACAGCTGCTGGGACTACTTTTGCTTTGACCAAAACTGGACGAAAACTCGGCTCACAGGACGCTGTCAGGGGTAAGTCAGTGTGTCTGCACGAGACTGCAGACGGTGATGCCATACAGATTAATGTGAAAAATACCGAACTATCCCTTTAATAAAGCCTGAAATATCCTGCATCATAAAACAGGATGTTTATAACAAACCAAACTGATTCTAAATCATGTAGCTGTATCGTGCTATAATAGCTGTGATCCACAAACATGCTGCTCATTTTTCAAGAAGAAAATCTGCAATTTCAATATGTAAAACTATCAAGAATTATAGTCACATTAAAAACGTTTGTAAAACATCAAACGGTTTGAAAATCCGTCCAGATTTCAGCGAGATAAGAGTGTTTATGTCAGTGCGGATCACGTACCTTCATTCACTAGTCTGCCAGAGAGTTTCACTGTCGTAAGATGGCCGCCGCCCACCGGTCTTCCTCTCTCAAACTCCACAATGACAACTAGTATCTATATATGTGTTGAGACCACAGGCTCGGTGCGCTGAGTCAGGCTGTTGTTGAGGCAGAAGGAGATAGGATGGGTCCAGTCTCTGAGAGTTGTGATGCTAACATTGGCTAACTATGCTAACGGCTTGAACCAAACTTCTCACAGGGCGAGTGCATCTTCGAGATGGTTTTATATGCAAACCCGTGACGGGGCGTGTATGTGAGGCGGTGCCAGTGACGTAGGCACGGGAAAAAATCTACGTCATGTTTTGTTTCAACTAATCACAAAATTCACTTGCAGTAGCCACCGTTCAACCCTAAGAGGGCAGCACTAAGATGTTTTTAGACCTAAAAGTGTTGAATTACACAACTTTACAAGAAAATGTCAAAAAATGCCCAGAAACTGAAAGATTGCATTAGTAAAACCCATTTATACAATTTACAAGCAAAAAAAGTTGTTTTTGGGTGCAGTTACACTTTAAAATTGAAAAAAACTTAGTCCAATGTGTTGAGTGACCACGAAACCAGATCCAATTTCAATTTCAATTTGAAACAGCCAGCAGAGAGAAACACATGACTGGATGCCAGATCATTGTGTTGCAACTGGTGAATTTTGGCCATCAGTCTTGAATCACATTTAAAGTTTTCAAGTTAGTTTTGCCCAAGTTTGTTAGACTTCTTACTTCTCTGTAGTTCCCATAAAGAAAAGTCAATACTTGGCTCTGAAAGAAGAAACCCACAACAACACAACAATTGAACTGTTACCTTTGTGAAGGAACCCAAGAGGATAAAGATAAGGAAGCTTAACTCAAAGAAGTATGGTCTGCTTTCTTCTGGAGTCACCTGCACTACAGTCCCCCCCACCCCCTGCTCTCATGCTCCTTGGTTTGGCTCCTCAGTCTCTGGGATCCACTCTGGCCCTCCAGTCCCACAACAAAGTAAACAATTCAGTTAATTTACCTTGGCTATCACCATTCAACCACCAACTGAAATCAACCCACCCGATCTCCTTCAGATTCAGCCTCTGTGTACCTGAAAGAAAACAGCTTTACTGACTTTGCTGGAAAAAACATTTATTCTTTCTTATACATTATTTGTCCCTGATTTCCAGCTTTTGGTATGGCCTTCAGATGTCATTATGAAAGTATCACTAATAAATATGGATTTACTTTCATTCTCATAGCTCCAACTTTTGTCTGACTGTCAGTGTTGTTGAATGTTTGTTATAATTTAAATACGATGGAAATTAACTACCAAGAGATTACACTATATCTAAAATCAAAGCAAGTAACTATATTATTTGGATAATCCTTTGATCTTCAGGTTGTTTGATAGCATGATTTAGTTTTTTTCTGAAATTCTTTTGCTCCTGCTGTACTGCTCTTATACACCTCTAAATAGTTCAGCTTGCATCAGAGTCAAAAAGAGTTAAAAGATAGAAAAAATATTAGCAGACAAAATATACAAAGATGAGAAGAAAACAGAGATTTAAAGGTTTAGTGGAACTGTATGTGAGAAACACAACTTACTTACAGCTCACAAAGGAAAGATCTGAAGAGTCTGCAACTTATTTCCTCTTAGTCTACTTTTGAGATCTTTTAGACTCAGATTTAGTCTGGCGCTCTACTTAAACAATTGTTGCATCGAGCTTGCAAAACTGACTAGATGTGAGTCATAGAAGAAACCTCAGGGAGATAAAGTAGCCACATCCTACCTCCTTTTATATAGGCAAGTTTTTTTCAAAATAGCTCACAGCTGACTGGATGCCAGCTGGTTTCTGATGTAACCATTTTTTTCTTTGCAGTCAGTATATATAACGTTACTGTGTTCTTCTAAAACCACCTCCTAAAACACCTGCCAGAGGAGTTTATTCACCAACAGTTTTGGAAAAAGGAACATGGCATGTGTCTACAGAGAGCCAGACCAGTGTTGTTTTGAAGTGCATTAAATCTCTGTTTAAAAAGATCCATTAATACCCAGAAGTCTGCACATGTTCCTGCTTCAGCAGTATTTTTCATATGTGAGAAGTCTCTAGTATTAGAAAATGGCCTCCCATGTTTTTAAATTAGTGACTGCTTCCATTTTACATCAGTTTCATGTTTGCAGCCTCCCACTGAGAAACTAATGGTTGAAACACTCTGTTCTTTCAGGCCAAGCTGACGGACTGTCTTGAAAGGTGCTGCAATAGTGGTCTAAGGCAGTGGGTTGAAGGAAATAAAGGTAATGATCATTATCTCCTCACCACTTGACATAACTGGCAGATGTCCAATGACCTGCTCCGGCAGGTGCATTCTGCTTCACCTCCCCTGATGCTCCCAGTTGAGAGGAAAATGAACTGTTTGTGTTGCATCAGTAATCAATATCATACAGAAAAGCTTTTGGGGGGGCTGCAGTTTTTTCTTTTACAGCAGATCATTTGAAATCTCCCTTTTTCAAATACAAATATACAGTGTTCTTTTTTATGAGATGAATTCTATTCAGATTCATGCTGTGTGCTCCTTTTGATGTCTCACTACACTGACAGTCCTGGAAGGGCAAACAGTAAGGAAAATCCCCTTGGCTCTCTGCAGGAATAAACGTGTGTGCAAGGCATGTTCCTCTGAACAGAAAAGGAATTGTTCAAAGAGGAGGAGCTTAATTTAAGTGTTTCAAGGCTAATTCTTCTTTTGTTCAACAGAAGAATAAAACTGGAATAGTAACAAATGTTGTTGCTAGGAGACACCATCCACAGATTGTCTGCCAGAGAAATAAGGTGATGAATATTGGTGCAAAGTTCTGATTAGTTTCCCAACATAAAAAAGGAGCAAGTGATGGAGAGCAAATATGTGTACCAAGATAAAGGAAATGTGCATCACAACAAAACAAGGATGATATTAAAAATAACTCAGTAGTTGTTTCATGCCTTTTTGCTCCTCACCTAAAATGTGCACAACCTTTAGAATTTGAAACACCATGACCCAGACAAGCATCTCCTATCTTAGTGCACCACCTCCCCATGAATCCGTAATACACAGCAATCAAATAGGCATGAATTATTCAATGGAGCCAAACAACTCAAACATAATCATTTAATGAGTTTTTGCTACAGTATGCTTAGATAAAGATAACTTCCTGTCTATGACCAGACTTGGCAGGTTTGTCTTTGAACAAAAAATGCATTTAATTCAGCATGATTTTTTTATTGAGCTTTTGGATAGATTTTCAAGTGTAAGTGTAACAAATAAATACAATCATAAATAAAAATTCCTGATTAGAGGGATCCTATTGCTATATGAAACACTGTATCATTAAAATGCAGTTCAACACCTGTCTAAACATTAGTCAAAAACCAAGTTTTCTTTTTTCCCAAGACATCTCATCTGTCGTGCAGTAACTGCTTCAGGTTTTGAATGGAAATGAAAGGAAACATCTTCAGTGCTCTGTAATTTCTAACCAAGCATGATACAATTCTCATGGGGGATATAGCTGTGTTATAGCAATGCAAGAGGAAAAGAAAAATACATTCTTTGATTTACAGATGTTCAAAAGAAAAAAATCAAAGTGACACAATTCACAGTTTAAGCACTTTTTTCTAGTTTGAATATTAATTTGATGATGATCAGAAAAAAATAATTTAAAAAATCAGAAGCACTCGCAGTTTTTGGTCTGCTACTAACAAATATGCAGTCTGGTTCAAAGAAACACTCCATCTTGGGTTATCTCTGCATGTACAATCATATTAAAACAAATAGACATTTGTGCATTATTGACAAATTTGTTTTGGTATTGCATCAAATCTGAAGTTCAAATACAATCAAAGAAAAAGAAAAACAAATAACACATTAATGCATGTGCTGCCACCATGAGCCAGTCCCATCTGGGACATAATTCAGAATAACCTTACACATACACATATGAATTAAATACCTCCACATACTATAGTGAAAACCTTGCATAAAGACTACTTAAAATCTTGCATATAAACTACTGAAAAGGTATACTTTTCTTACACACTCATGAAATCCTTTCATACACACGTGAAAACCTTTCATACACATGTGAAAACCTTTCATACACATGTGAAAATCTTTCATACACATGTGAAAACCTTTCATACACACATGTGAAAACCTTTCATACACACATGTGAAAACCTTTCATACACACATGTGAAAACCTTTCATACACACATGTGAAAACCTTTCATACACATGTGAAAACCTTTCATACACATGTAAAAACCATTCACACACACACACACACGCGAAAACCTTTCATACACATGTGAAAACCTTTCATACACATGTAAAAACCGTTCACACACACACACACACACACACGCGCGAAAACCTTTCATACACATGTGAAAACCTTTCATACACATGTGAAAACCTTTCATACACATGTGAAAATCTTTCAAACACACACACATGTGAAAACGTTTCATATACAGATGTGAAAACCTTTCATACACATGTAAAAACCGTTCACACACACACACGTGAAAACCTTTCATATACAATGGTGAAAAGCTCTATTTTCTGATGAACTCAGCTGAACAGGAAGGTGATTCACTTAAACAGGAAGGCATTTTACTTTATCAGGAAGGTGACTTCCCTAGACTGTAAGTTCATGTGTTTAACTGGGACGTATTTTGGTTAATTTTGTTCTTTTTTGGTCAGCAATCTTTAATCAAAACGTAAGTGTGTGCTTTGCTGCCCACTGAAAAACTTAATGAAGCTGCAGCATTAGTGATTGTACTTTAGTCGCATACTGTTATCCATCCCACCAGCTTAGCCCATTTGTGCTATAGCTGCAGCTTCAGTAAGGCGTTCAGGGGGCGGCTGGGCAGACATTAATGTTTTGAGTAGCAAAACATGGAGCGGACTGATGACACCAACCGCAAAATTACCCAGGTGAACTTCCGCTCCTGCAAAATCACCTTCCTGTTTAGGTAGAATGCCTTCCGTTTCAACTGAAAATATGCGCGCTTTTCACTAATGTGTATGAAAGGTTTCAGAGATGTGTATAAAAGGATTTGACATTATGTGTATGAACGGATTTTACATAATACATATAAAAGATTTTTACATATATGTATAAAACGTGTATATATATACAGTGGGGCAAAAAAGTATTTAGTCAGCCACCAATTGTGTAAGTTCTCCCACTTAAAAAGATCAGAGAGGCCTGTAATTTTCATCATAGGTATACCTCAACTATGAGAGACAAAATGAGGAAAAAAAATCCAGAAAATCACATTGTCTGATTTTTAAAGAATTTATTTGCAAATTATGGTGGAAAATAAGTATTTGGTCACCTACAAACAAGTAAGATTTCTGGCTTTCACAGACCTGTAACTTCTTTAAGAGGCTCCTCGGTCCTCCACTCGTTACCTGTATTAATGGCACCTGTGTGAACTCGTTATCAGTATAAAAGACACCTGTCCACAACCTCAAACAGTCACGCTCCAAACTCCACTATGGCCAAGACCAAAGAGCTGTCAAAGGACACCAGAAACAAAATTGTAGACCTTCACCAGGCTGGGAAGACTGAATCTGCAATAGGTAAGCAGCTTGGTGTGAAGAAATCAACTGTGGGAGCAATTATTAGAAAATGGAAGACATACAAGACCACTGATAATCTCCCTCGATCTGGGGCTCCACGCAAGATCTCACCCCGTGGGGTCAAAATGATCACAAGAACGGTGAGCAAAAATCCCAGAACCACACGGAGGGACCTAGTGAATGACCTGCAGAGAGCTGGGACCAAAGTAACAAAGGCTACCATCAGTAACACACTACGCCGCCAGGGACTCAAATCCTGCAGTGCCAGACGTGTCCCCCTGCTGAAGCCAGGACACGTCCAGGCCCATCTGCGGTTTGCTAGAGAGCATTTGGATGATCCAGAAGAGGATTGGGAGAACATCATATGGTCAGATGAAACCAAAATAGAACTTTTTGGTAGAAACTCAACTTGTCGTGTTTGGAGGGGAAAGAATGCTGAGTTGGATCCAAAGAACACCATACCTACTGTAAAGCATGGGGGTGGAAACATCATGCTTTGGGGCTGTTTTTCTGCAAGGGGACCAGGACGACTGATCCGTGTAAAGGAAAGAATGAATGGGGCCATGTATCGTAAGATTTTGAGTGAAAACCTCCTTCCATCAGCAAGGGCATTGAAAATGAGACGTGGCTGGGTCTTTCAGCATGACAATGATCCCAAACACACCGCCCGGGCAACGAAGGAGTGGCTTCGTAAGAAGCATTTCAAGGTCCTGGAGTGGCCTAGCCAGTCTCCAGATCTCAACCCCATAGAAAATCTCTGGAGGGAGTTGAAAGTCCGTGTTGCCCAGCGTCAGCCCCAAAACATCACTGCTCTAGAGGAGATCTGCATGGAGGAATGGGCCAAAATACCAGCAACAGTGTGTGAAAACCTTGTGAAGACTTACAGAAAACGTTTGACCTCTGTCATTGCCAACAAAGGCTATATTACAAAGTATTGAGATTAACTTTTGTTATTGACCAAATACTTATTTTCCACCATAATTTGCAAATAAATTCTTTAAAAATCAGACAATGTGATTTTCTGGATTTTTTTTCCTCATTTTGTCTCTCATAGTTGAGGTATACCTATGATGAAAATTACAGGCCTCTCTGATCTTTTTAAGTGGGAGAACTTACACAATTGGTGGCTGACTAAATACTTTTTTGCCCCACTGTATTTATTTATATATATTTAGTGCTGTCAGTTAAACGCGTTATTAATTACGTTAACTGAAACCCGTTTTAACGGCGTGCATTTTTTTATCGCTAGATTAACGCTTGTTCTATTTGGGCCAGCCCGTTGTAGTTTTTCTCCACGATTTTGCAAAAAACTCGTTACGTTAGAAAACTACAACATCACATCGGCTCTAGTAAGACCGGTCTTGTGCGAAAATGTGTTCCCCTGAAATATTCTGTTTCCCCTGTCTCGGGAGCGCGCACCGCAGCCAGAGGGGCGGAGCCGACAAGCTTCACAGCCCTTCAGATCAGTTTCTCGCTAGACTGAAACTAGACTGATAAAAGGACAAGTTTCCCTGTCGAAGTTCTTGCTTTATTAAACCGTTAAATCAATGAACGAAAACGAAAATTGTTTTGAGTGTTTTTTTTACTCGCCGTGAGAATCAAGTCTCTCGGTATTCACGTACACTAAACCTGGCGGTTAGACTTGATTAGTCTGAGCTACAACAATGATTAATTTTACTCTGGGATTAAAAATACATTTTTGAATTTCAATTGAAATGATTATCATCCACCAAACACTATTTTCTATAACTTCTTGTTTGTTTAGGCTGCCATGTTTTTATATTACTTTATATATGTAGATGGATGAACGGACAGACAGTCAAAGTTACAGGGGGGAACAGGATTTCTCAGCACCCTGAAATATTCCGTTCCCCCCTCTTTACTTTTTAATACTTTGACTGACAAGCCTGTCCTTTTCTGTCCACAGTCCTCTCATCATGGACACTTACTTCTGTGAATATGAAGACGTTTGGTCTTTTTATGTCAAAGTTACAGGGGGGAACAGGATTTCTCAGCACCCTGAAATATTCCGTTCCGTGAGAGAGCTGTTGCCTTATTGTTACGTTCAAAACAAACATGAAAGAATATGTTAAACCATCATTTAATTGCACTACAGGCTATTTTGCCTGATTTACCTTAACATGTGCACTTTATTTTATTTCGTATCCCCCTGTTTTGATCCCTGTTGAAGAGATGGCTTATGTGACACTTTTTTCTTCAGCCTTCTGTTGAACAGTGTTATATTGTGTGTGAGATCATTTTCTCCAACTGTGAATGACTGTTGAATTTAGGTATATGCCAGTGTTTTTTTTCAATAAAAACATTTGCACAAAGCAAGTCGATCCACTCTTCCATAAGAGCATTAAAATGAGAAAAAAAATAACTGGGACAAAAGAGAAATCAAGGGACACTTGAACTAGATAATGTGCGATTAATCAAGCTTAATCGCGAATTAACTTGGACATAAATTCGATTAATCGCGATTAAATATTTTAATCGTTTGACAGCACTAATATATAAATAAATAAATTCCCCTCTCACCATTGGGTGGTGTTTTTTCCCCTTCCAAGCTCGGGTCCTCTACCAGAGGCCTGGGAGCTTGAGGGTCCTGCGCAGTATTTTAGCTGTCAAGTACTGCACTTTTCTTTGACTGAGATGTCTGAGGTTCTTCCAGGGATCTGCTGGAGCCATTCCTCCAGTTTGGGGGTTACTGCCCCAAGTGGTCCGATTACCACGGGTACTATTGTCACCTTCATCTTCCAAGTCTTCTCTAGCTCCTCTCTGAGCTCTTGGTATTTCTCAAGTTTCTCATGTTCCTTCTTCCTGATGTTGCCATCACTTGGTATCACCACATCCACCACAACTGCTTTCCTCTGCTCTTTATCAATCACCACAATGTCCGGTTGGTTCACCATTACCATCCTGTCTGTCTGGATCTGGAAGTCCCACAGGATCTTTGCTCAGTCGTTCTCCACCACCTTTGGAGGTGTTTCCCACTTTGACCTTGGGGTTTCCAGCCCGTACTCCACACAGATGTTTCTGTATACTATGCCAGCCACTTGGTTATGACGTTCCATGTATGCTTTCCCTGCCAGCATTTTACACCCTGCTGTTATGTGCTGGATTGTCTCAGATGACTCTTTGAACAGCCTACACCTTGGGTCTTGTCTGGTGTGGTAGATCTGGGCCTCTATCGCTCTGGTGCTTAGAGCCTGCTCCTCTGCTGCCAGGATGAGGGCCTCTGTGGTGTCCTGTAGGCCGGCCCTCTCCAGCCATTGGTAGGATTTCTTGAGGTCACCCACTTCAGTTATATTCCGGTGGTACATCCCATGTAGGGGCTTGTCCTCCCATGATGGTTCCTCCTCCAGCACCTCCTCATCTTGCCATTGTCTCAGGCATTCACTGAGTACGTCATCTATTGAGGCCTTGTCCTGGATGTATTTATGGAGCTTCGATGTTTCATCCTGGATGGTGGCTCTCACGCTCATTAGTCCTCTGCCTCCTTCCTTACGGCGTGCGTACAGTCTCAGGGTGCTGGATTTGGGATGGAACCCGCCATGCATGGTGTATATACAGTATATATATATATATATATATATATATATATATATATATATATATACAGTGGGGCAAAAAAGTATTTAGTCAGCCACCAATTGTGTAAGTTCTCCCACTTAAAAAGATCAGAGAGGCCTGTAATTTTCATCATAGGTATACCTCAACTATGAGAGACAAAATGAGGAAAAAAAATCCAGAAAATCACATTGTCTGATTTTTAAAGAATTTATTTGCAAATTATGGTGGAAAATAAGTATTTGGTCACCTACAAACAAGTAAGATTTCTGGCTTTCACAGACCTGTAACTTCTTTAAGAGGCTGCTCGGTCCT
>SSNP01000235.1:360864-437975 GCA_006937955.1 Pachypanchax playfairii
ATATACACTCACCGGCCACTTTATTAGGTACACCATGCTAGTAACGGGTTGGACCCCCTTTTGCCTTCAGAACTGCCTCAATTCTTCGTGGCATAGATTCAACAAGGTGCTGGAAGCATTCCTCAGAGAGTTTGGTCCATATTGACATGATGGCATCACACAGTTGGCGCAGATTTGTCGGCTGCACATCCATGATGCGAATCTCCCGTTCCACCACATCCCAAAGATGCTCTATTGGATTGAGATCTGGTGACTGTGGAGGCCATTTGAGTACAGTGAACTCATTGTCATGTTCAAGAAACCAGTCCGAGATGATTCCAGCTTTATGACATGGCGCATTATCCTGCTGAAAGTAGCCATCAGAAGTTGGGTACATTGTGGTCATAAAGGGATGGACATGGTCAGCAACAATACTCAGGTAGGCTGTGGCGTTGTAACGATGCTCAATTGGTACCAAGGGGCCCAAAGAGTGCCAAGAAAATATTCCCCACACCATGACACCACCACCACCAGCCTGAACCGTTGATACAAGGCAGGATGGATCCATGCTTTCATGTTGTTGACGCCAAATTCTGACCCTACCATCCGAATGTCGCAGCAGAAATCGAGACTCATCAGACCAGGCAACGTTTTTCCAATCTTCTATTGTCCAATTTCGATGAGCTTGTGCAAATTGTAGCCTCAGTTTCCTGTTCTTAGCTGAAAGGAGTGGCACCCGGCGTGGTCTTCTGCTGCTGTAGCCCATCTGCCTCAAAGTTGGACGTACTGTGCGTTCAGAGATGCTCTTCTGCCTACCTTGGTTGTAACGAGTGGTTATTTGAGTCACTGTTGCCTTTCTATAAGCTCGAACCAGTCTGGCCATTCTCCTCTGACCTCTGGCATCAACAAGGCATTTCCGCCCACAGAACTGCTGCTCACTGGATATTTTTTCTTTTTCGGACCATTCTCTGTAAACCCTAGAGATGGTTGTGCGTGAAAATCCCAGTAGATCAGCAGTTTCTGAAATACTCAGACCAGCCATTCTGGCACCAACAACCATGCCACGTTCAAAGTCACTCAAATCACCTTTCTTCCCCATACTGATGCTCGGTTTGAACTGCAGGAGATTGTCTTGACCATGTGTACATGCCTAAATGCACTGAGTTGCCGCCATGTGATTGGCTGATTAGAAATTAAGTGTTAACGAGCAGTTGGACAGGTGTACCTAATAAAGTGGCCGGTGAGTGTGTGTATATATATATATATATATATATATATAATATATATATATGAATAGAATAGAATAGCCTTTATTGTCCTTGTACAGTGTACAATGAAATTTGAGCGCTTCTAACTTGGTGCAAAAATGTAAAACAATCAAAACAACAGACCAGGAGAGATCATCAGAGAACTGCACGCCCAGGAACCTGATGGAGTGGACCCTCTCCACACAGTCGCCGTGGATGTAGAGAGGGGCCAGGTCCTCTTCGCCCCTCCTGAAGTCTAGGATGAGTTCTTTTGTTTTTGTGATGTTCAGCTGAAGGTTGTTGGCAGAGCACCACACAGTCAGTCTGTTGACGTCATCTCTGTAGTCAGACTCATCCCCTCCTGAGATGAGTCCGACCACCGTGGTGTCATCCGCAAACTTTATGATGGTGTTTGAGAGATGGGTCAGGGAGATATAGACAGTATATAAAGGATTTCATGAGTGTGTAAGAAAAGTATACCTTTTCAGTAGTTTATATGCAAGATTTTAAGTAGTCTTTATGCAAGGTTTTCACTATAGTATGTGGAGGTATTTAATTACATATATGTATGTGTAAGGTTATTCTGAATTATGTCCCAGACGGCACCTCATACATATGCACATGATTCATGTACGAAAATGAGTAAAGAATGCCAGATTAAACTGTGCTCAGTCCAAAACATATGGTACATTCAGGCAATTTTTGTAAAATTCTACAGGAGAGTGAGTTGAAAAAGTATTTTTGTGAGCATAAATGGAAAAAAAAACGGTTTGGTTTTAATGGGATGTTTTTTTGGCTACTATAAAAGTGTGCATCAGACACAGCAAGCTGACAGTGGGAAGGACATAAGCAATTACGTGAGAGGCTTTAGTGACAATCCGTTTCCGTTTTCTCTCTCGAGGGAATGTCAAAGCTCCCATACCACACTCTGACTCTGACAGATGATTTTTTGGGCCTTTTAGAGCTGAATTTACAGGTCTTTTTTGACAGGGTACGTCTTCAGCTGCCTGAGGACATTCAGTCTTTGCTAGGTCTTTTTGATGATGTGCTTGGAGTTGAAATGTGCAACTGGTGAAAGTGTTAAGGATTTTTGGAGAAGCCTGTCTGGCATGTGGAAAGATGGGTGGGAACCAGGGCTTTGATGTTTATCCTCTGGAGGTTTGAAGTTGTACATCAGAAAAAAATATAATATTAATAAAATGATTAAATAACAAATAATTGTTTCTTATTGACACTTTTTTATTGCATCATTTATTGGATAACAATAACATAATTATGGATTTTGTTTGTTATATCATGGTATTGACAACATTACCACAACAACAAAAATGGAAACTAGAGAAGTAAGAAACTTTGAGAGGGACTGTCACTGTGTGTGGGACTCAGTAACCTTCAGCAGAAAGTTGCCTGGATTCGAACCCAGGACCTTCTTACTACAAGGCAACAGTCAGTACGTTTACATGCAGCCAGGGAAATTCGATTCATTGCCTTAGTCCGACTGAAATCGGACTGAAATTGAACTGAACTGGACTTTGAATGGTCCTACTAAGCTACCCATATGATGCGATTGAAAGTCGAATTTCTTCATGTAAATGCTCGGCTGCTTAGTCGAGCTATCTGGCATGCCCCTTCAGGAAATGACGTCGTGGCAGCACCGCGATAAACAGTGGTGACAAGTAAACTGGGATACGGCTCTCGCCAGGGGGCTAATCCTTCGTCCGACTCCTGCCAAAAGCTCGACTTAGGTGTGCATGTGAACATATTGAGTGCTACCAACCACGCCACCATGCAACCTGATTAGAAATTATTTCAAGAAAATTAGGACAATTGCACTAAATGTTTTTAAGTCTTTGCTTGCATGAATTCTCTCCATGTTCATATATCCTCATCCCCCAAATTAGCTTTAAGTGTAAATGTTTGTTACATTTTAGCCCCGTGACTGACAGTCAGTGTCACTGATGTCTGTTGTAGTGAATCCCAGGTTCTTCTTTAGAATTACACAGGAAACTGTTTTACAAGGCTGGTGCAGCCAGGAAAGAGTTCTAAAGATTGCTCATTGAGAAATGTGTTTTTACTGATATGCACCCATTGCCTTGTCTCATTTTCTCCTTCAGAACTGGATCATTCGTTGCTCCCTCTTCCATGATTTTCACCAGTATCTTTCTGGGTGTCTAATATCTTCTCTGCCAGTTTTTGCATCCTTCATTTGCAACATCGCTTTCACTGAGTAGCCCCAATATATGCAGATCTGTCTTTTGAGGAAAAATTAGAAATGCATCTACGTGTTCATCTCCAAACACTGCAAGTACTTGTATACCTGAATACTGATAAAGGATCTTTCCTCCTTCTTCTTATCTGTTGTATGGTAGTTCTAATCCATTCCTTGTGTTGTAAAAAATGAAAAAAGCACATGCTTACTCGGATTACTCCAAGTCAAATACAACAGAATACTCTCACTAAAGGAAATTTAAGTAGCAGTACATATAATATATTTTTTCTCTGATCTTAGAGAATGCAGATCTGAAACAAGAAAATTGCATTAAGAAATGAAAAATGTAATGAAAAAATACTGGAAACGCTCTTGTTTTCATGCGTTATACCGGACATTTCAAGCAGTTATGTCTCTGCCAAGGCTTAAAGGTGATTTGCAATTTAAAGTACTGAAAAACCCTGATAGACCTACAACAAAAATCTACAGGGTGAGAGGAAATTTATAAAAGAGGAGGATATCATGAAATATATTCTATTGCTCTGTCATCCTTTTGAAGTTAATTTCAGTTCTTGCACATTATTTTTACTGAAGCTATTATCTACTTTAATTACAATTTAGACATCAGTAAGATAACAGATCTTAATGAAAAATAATAATAAAAGGTGACACTATAAGACATCTGGAGACAGGGATTCACTGATGGAGGTTTTTATTTGACAACATTATCAGATTTATAAGTGCTCCACCAGGAGCACTTAAATTAAATTTAACTCCACGTGAGCTATTTCAAGTTAACTAATTAATTTACTTGGTAGGATTTTTGGCTCATGATGCCTTTGTGAGGATAAATCAGTGAAGTGACATGCTCAGTTCATACTGTCTTCATAAGTTGAAGTAGTATTAAAGGAACTTAAGGCAGCTTTACAAAATCTGACTCAGTGCTGCCGCGACAGGCGCTGTGGCTAACTGCAGCCACCAGCCAAGCCGGCACGGGAGCGCGCACAGACACTTTACAGACTGTTGGTCTTCACAGCACTGCACCGGGGAGGCTAACATACTTCACGTCAGGTCTCTCCACTCTGTTATTTGATTTGATCTCATCATTTTCATACTGTATCAGGCTCTAAACACGACCTATAATGTTTTCTCACCTGGTCACAAGGAAATGAGCCATGTCAGCATCCGTTTTCACTCCCAAATGCAGCTGAAGTTCCCTCCATGAACCGAACGCATATCCAATATTTATGCGGGTGCCTGCCCGGCTTCGGTCATGTTTTTTTTTAGACTCACGAGATGCCGCTGATAAAGTCTTTTTTTTCTTCGTGGTGCCACTTTTTTGGGGGGTGAGAGTGGATGCAGGTCGTTTGCTGGCTGCAGAAACATCCATAAGTATACCTTCAGTGTTTGAATCCAAGTCCACGGCGGCCATGTACTTCCTGTTCAAGAGCTGTCGGCAACGCGCATGCAGCGTCAATTTACGTCACATCCCTACAACTGCGCGGGAAATTCGGACGTCGAACTGCAGCGCATTATGTGGCACACAGCGTTTCCAAGGCAACAGACATATATGCGGATGGCCTCGTTATTTTGGGTTTTTAATGCTTCATGACCCATTAGCATTGAATAAACTGGAAATGCATGTGTAGTTTTTCACAAATCTTGCCTTATGTCCCTTTAAATACATAGCAATCTGCCTCTTTATATATAGAAACATTTAATGACTGCACAAATCTTTATTCTAAATCTGGAAAAAAAAATAGTATTTAGTGGTGCCACAAGAGAAGCCTCAATCACAATGATCTATGAACACACTATGAATGATTTTAGACCATGTTTTATGGCCTCCTTTTGTCAGTAAGTAGACTGGAAGAAGGTTTCAAGACACACCTACAAAGAACAAAATAGCTCTATGACCAGCGTAAGGCAGAAAATCCCAATATTTATTTCCTTTATTCTTCTGAACACTTTGCCTTCTTTTCCCTGCTTTTGCAGAAACATTGTACACATACCTAAAACTGCTTTGATCCACATTTACATTATATTTACATTAAAGTGCTAATATAGTTTTCATATCGGGTGACTAATAAAAGAGAAATTTTCAAGCTTCAAGTCAACAAGATGATTTTTTTAAAGACAGTACAACAATTCTATAGACTAATGTAACAAAGTAACAAGAAACATCACCCTTTCAAAGCATGTTTACAACAGGTTTGCTATGAGAATCATGTAATATAAAATTAGAACTTATATAGTACTTATGTAGTACTTTTAGCCGGATCTAATGATAACAACCGATGGACTAGGATGTGGTATTGAAGCCCATTTATTTACAGTTAACCACAGACACACTGTAAGAGCTGAAATCACAAGATAAAACATAAAATCATTCACTTCATATAACCAATTTTTAGCCTTTGCTAAATACACCATAAAAAGGGGATAGCAAGTACTAGCATTAGCATGCTAGCTTACTCTAAGAGTGTTTCTCAATGTCAAGGAACCTTGCTTACCGAGGCACTGCCTTGGTAGAGAAGGCATCTTGCTTACGGGGTCACTGGAACAGACTTCACTCACGTGACCGCGGCCGTCTGCTCACGTGCACTGTTTACGTCCTGCCCATCGCCCATGGAGCTAGAAATGTTAATAAAAATAAAATAAATGTGCAAGCGAGTTAATACCTTCTAGCCACTGAAGCTGCAACTACAAAGCAACTAACAAACCGTATAACTGCTTTGGATCAAAAAAACAAACATTTTAAATATAAGCCCGATAGCAACAATCAGTTAACTTACATTTAAACCTTTGAAGCTTTTGAAGTAGCTGCTACCGGCTCCTCCACTCCCATTTTTTGAAAATGCCGCAATGTATTCTGGGAAATTTGTGACAGAGGGAAGACATCAAGGCATGTCTCATGTATCCTTGGTATGTTAGCTAAACAGCGGGCAAACCGAGTACAGATGCCTTGGTAGCAAATGAACATTGGAACGCGCCTTGGGGGGTCTCGATGACGTATCTCCTAGGCAACCGGGGCGAGACCAAGGCATCAAGGCAAGGTTCCTTTGCTTTGAGAAACACCCTAAACAACACATACAATCCACAAACGTACCTGTTCGCCTTTCAGCTAGATGTTAAATTAAAGATGGATGGAAAATGATAATGTTCTGATCAGCTATCTTATAATAATAATAAATTAAGTAAATATTAAGAACTCCAGCAAGAACATACCCAGTATTTAAGATGTACCAGGATCCTAGAGGAAAACTGTTCCTGCAGGTGTAGAAGGTTGTTACAGGTAAGTACAAGGTAAATGCTTAAAAGAACTGAAGGACGTGTAGGAAAAGGTAATTTATTGGAAGGTACTATTTTAATTTTAGTTATTACAACTCTAAACTAGTAACAACCTAATTGAGTTGATGGATAATAGTGAAGGTTTTTCTTAGTAAATCCAGCAGTATTTCCTCTGTATTTACCTCCTTATTACATGTGGTAATTACCAGTAACACACCAAGATTTACCATAGAAGTACCAGGTAATTTCTTAGTAATTAGGGGACTGTAAAAGGAAGCGTTATCGACATATAATTGGATGCATCTCAGCTGTTCACTAGAAGTTCTGACATGTTCTCTGGCAAGCGTTTGACCCACATGCGAGACTCAGACACAGACAGCGTTCTCTGGTGAAAAGTGACAGGTTTATTTACAAGATATTTACAAGTGATAGAAATGTGCTCGATGCTCAGGACTTCTGGAGGACAGGATCCAGGAACTGTAGATGAGAGATCTGTTAGCTGGTGATTCTTGTAAATGGTTCTGGGGATAATGCAGCAGGTGAATGTTTTCACTCACGTGAGGATGATGAGGATGGAGCTCGAGGGAGGGCAGGTTCAGAGGTGCGGCAGTGCAACAGGTGGAATCCAGTGCCAAGTGAGAGCACTGAAGAGCGGGCAGGCAGTGAGGAGGAGATCGGTAACACAGGGGTCCACAAAGGTTCAGGGTTCTACTGGCACACAGACAGGGAAACTCAGGAGGGAACACGAGGAGCAGGCTGAGGTGAATCCTGGCTGCACACTGTAGATGTCATACTACTGTGTTGAATGCAGACTAATTTTGTTTTTTATTATGTTGATGTTTTAATTGTTGATATTATATTTATAAACACCAATAGGCTCTCCACAACTTCCAGTATAATAATTAATTCATTATTACACTAGACGTTCTGTGGAGCTTTTTGGTGTTATGACAGGAGTGACAGTGTTTAATGGTTGCACCAGGTGATTTACATTAAACAGGTTTTAAATGTTTTTTGCAAATTGTACTATCATGAAAATATATCAACATCATTTTGGCCGTAATTTTTTCATGTCTCAGGTAAAATAGGATGTGTGAAAAGTGTTTTTATCCAAAATCGGGTAGTATAAATATATACAAAATACATTCTCACTTGAAATAACATGTTCGAAGAAACAAAGTTGTAGTAATTTCAGAAAAATCTTAGCAATGCCGGCAGTAAACAAACGAAGGGAGGCTACAACAAAGATTTCTAACGGAGGTGTTTCTGGCGTTGTGGGAAGTTAAAACACATGCACACTTTTCAAAAAATAGCAAACCACCACTGAGCTTCTCATTCGGGGCAAAATCCTCTTTACTACCTTTATTCACTCGCAAAACATACAGTACTTCAAAAACAGGTTTCTATGTTATCCACATTTTTATTTTTATTCACTACCGCTCATTTTTAAATACACAATTTTGTCTTTTCACCTAAACACTTCAGTTATTTAGATGACTATTCCAATATATTTATTTATTTATGTATGGACTTGAATTAATAAATCCCTGACATTGGATGAAACCTCCTAAAAATAATCCAAATGATTTCAATGAGTCCTCTGAACAGAAACAAGGAAGTATTCTGGTTGACGCGCAGTAATTTAATCCTAGAAACCTAACAATGCTTCTCTGTAAAATTAATGGAACGTCAGCAGCTTCAAGAACAGAGAGGAGGGTTGATCTAACCTTTTGTTCTGTAATAAAACAAAAACAAGATCGCAGTTCTGTTTTCAGACTAAACCCCTTCCGTGTTCGCATGTGACAAAAGGTGTGGACAGAAAACAGTAGATGCATACTGAAAGACTTGGACTGAATACCCAACAAGCCCTTTGAACTTCTCGGCTTGCAACAAACCCACAGTTTAAAAAAAAAAAACACAGACAGAGCCGAAGGCATTACAGAGAAACACATCTGTATTGACAGCAAGTGGAGATAATGCTGGTGAGCAGGAAAGAAAATCCAGGTATTCAGTTTGTCACTGCACTCAGCCGATCCTCTTACAATCCACTGAGCTTAGAGAGACACATGGTGCTCCGCCAAAAAAAAATACTGCCACAGGTAATTAAATGTTTCGGGCACTTGAAGATAAGGAGAGAATTGTGCTGCTTTACTGGTTCAGTCTGCAGTCACAAGAAGATGGGGTTCAAATAAATTATGTCAGAAAAATATACAGGAACATAGTTTTTCTAACTTGCATTTTTTGGTGAACGTGTGTAGAGGTCTTTTCAGTCCACATATGTTGTATAGAAGGTAAATAAATAAAAAGATGTGCTTTTCTGAACTCCCAGAGAAGAAAATCAAAAGCCACATTGTTTCCTTTTGAAAACAGCAGCTTTCTACTGTGCAGAAATACCTGTACATGTGATCTTCATGCAAAATTCATCACAGGAATATACAAAATATTCTTCCCTACCAGAAAAAGGTGAACCAACCTGATATTTTGCAAATTCCCACAGAATCTTTTGGTTTAAACCGAACTTTCCGGAAACAGACGAAATTCCTGAAATAGACATTGCTTAAACTAGTTTTTTAATTAGCTGGACATTTCACTGTTTAGAATATTTACAAATTCCATTAAAAAAATAAGAGTTAAAATGAAAAAGGAATAGCATTTGAAACCAGGGGCGGATTGAGACAATAATTCAGGCCACCACCACCTAAATATTGTAAACCTAACTTACTTAAAGTCAATGTTATCATTACAATTTTCCCCATTTTCAGGCAGAGAAATCTATCAAAAATTTTTTTTCAAGTCACCAGTTTAGTCTATTCATATGACTGTAAGTTATATGATTATGACATCAAACAATCTGTTTACTGTGTAGCAAAACTAATGTTGCCACCAATATTATTGATGTGATATTGATCATGTCATGCCATGAGACAAAACTATAAAAGTCTGTGTTCTTTATCTATCTCCTCCTCCTCTGTAATATCTTTCACAAATTTGGAATTCAGTTTCACTGCTTTGCGGATGACACCCAGCTCTACATGTCCAGTAAACCTAACTCCTCTCTCCCACCTTCCTCCCTTACCCTCTGCCTCTCAGAAATCAAATCGTGGTTCACCTCCAATTTTCTTAAACTTAATGGCAATAAAACAGGACTTCTCCTTGTCGGCACCAAATCCACTATCTCCCAAAGCAGCAGTTTTTTTTTAACTATTGACGGTGCCACAGTTTCCCCCTCCCCTCAGGTCAAGGGTCTGGGTGTCATGCTCGACGACAGCTTACTCTCTTTTCAGGCTCACATCAATAACATTACCCGGACAGCCTACTTTCATCTTCGATCTATAAACCGTCTTCGCTCCTCCCTTACCCCCACACTGCCGCCATTCTCGTCCACGCCCTCGTCATGTCTCGTCTTGATTACTGTAACTCACTGTAACTCACTCAGCCCATATCATTACCACTTGAGACCCTCTTATTGCCCCTTGGACTGTCTTCCATACTTTCTGCTAAAAAAAAGCATTTGACAGTGTTGATTCCTTCATCCTGAATTATTTATTGCATGGATAACTTACACTTGTAAAAGATGCACCACATTAACATGTTTGTGTGATTTTATGTGTGGGTGTTAACAACTGTTTGCTCTTACTGGTACTGCAGTCTCAATGTTTCACTCATTTTCCCCAGAGATTAATTATGCATGATTAGTTTTTTATTTGTTTGATTGGCTTTAGCATGAATACATTTCTAAATTTAACTGTAGAGGTGTTGGAAATATAATTCATGAATCATGGTCTGTCAGTCTGTTTATTGGTTTTAACAGTCACAGTCTATATATGGTCATGTCACTTCCCGTTCTGCTCTTCTTGTAATGATGTCATTGTCTGCACCCTTTCTCTTTTAAGATCTGGCACTATTTAAGCTGCAAGCTGGCAGCTCCTCAGTGCCAGATCATTGTTCACTTTGTGTGGCAATCATCCAGTGCCTCCATAGTCACAGTCTTGTTTCATAGTTTCATTTCATGTTCCATAGTCTTGTACTTGTATTTTGTCACAGTTATAGTTCTTGTTTGCCGATAGTGGTGCCACAGCCTGTCTGCTCCCCAATAGACTGTAAGTCAAGCTGCCTTTGTTTTTCCATGTGAATTAAATCTGGATTCACAAGCTTTTCACAAGATTTGGCCTGATTTTTGTTATTAATAAACCCTTTTTCTTAAACCTGCACCTCGCCACTCTGTTCTCTGCATCTGATTTCTGCCATATGTTTGCAGTTCCACTCATGACAATATACAGTAATTCCCTCCTTTGTTTCCATTGTTTTGGGACTTTATATGCAAACTTACAAGGCTACTAGGCTCCACAAATGTTACTGGCCATGTTATGACTTTTCTGAGTATCTGCATCTCTTACCAAATTACCAAGTGAGATAAATGAATAAGCTGCTACCTTGGAACAAGCTGCATGTTCCACAGTCACTTCAAAAACTTGTTCTTGAAGATGGTGGTGTCTTAAATGTTGTTTTTCTTTCCAGGGAGCCTCAGTAACCAAAACCCTCATCGTACACTCTGAAACTTGTTCTGTGTTTTTCTTTTACAAGTTTTAGGCTGTTAGTCCAAAATAATTCAAATAAATAGGAGGTAAATCCATTCATGGAAGCAGGTTGGCCAAGCATTAAATGCTAATTGTTATATGAGCTTATAGTGGGAAGATGATGATACAAGATGCACATGCAAACAATAATAAAGCACTCATGATGAGGCCCACCATCTCATTGTGCTTTTGAGCCAGTTGTCAATCCTATGAGAAGAGTCCTACTTAAAGTAGTTTCTTTATATAAATAGCCTAAATAAATGTACATACATTTTTTTTGCTAAAAATTGGCCAAGGAACTGATTCAATCTCAAGATAAATACATTCACCATATTGCTTTCACAGAGGGATTCACTGATGTCTTTGCGCTGTGACTGTCTCAGATAAAAACCAGGCGTGTCAGGTGAGAGTGTGTAAGGATATCAAGTTACACTCTCGTGCTTCCCCACTTGAGAGGGACAAACATCCACCCAGAGTTTTAACTGGATTTCTTGCTTATGTTTATTTTCAGCTTGTTAGCATGCCAGGTCAGGTGAAAAACCTTCATCAAGCAAACATACAATCTTACATTAGCTTTTAAGTATTTCATCATTTATCACTCATGGCTTATTTTAAATAACACTAATCCTAGACACAATAAAATACATATGTCACAAAAATGCATGATCCAACCATAAACTATTTAAATATCTCCCTAAATCTCATTAATTTATCAACTATCTTTGAATTACCACATGACCCAGAAGTGAATGAATACATACAGGAAGCAGATTCTTAACAAAATGCACTTTTGAACAAATCACAACAATCAATCCTTTTTTGCTTAAATCAATTCCGTTCCTACATAGTGTAATCATCTCACACATTTACCACAAACAACATAAGGTTAAACAAACAAACAAATTCAGATCAGCATCACAATTGTTTGGCCACACCGAGTCAAACAACCAGGGGTCTCATTTATAAAACTTGCTTACGCACAAAACGGGGTCGGAAAACTGCGTAAGCAACTTTCCACGCAAACTTTGGGATTTATAAAAAAAAAAACGTAGCAGAAAAATGTGCACAACTTTAAATTGAGTAAACCTAGCTTACGCACATTTTGGACATGGAGAGCACCTGCAGTGCTGCTGCTGAGAAGGATAAAATTATTAATTCCAGCAGCATTATCGATTGTACCGCTTCGTGCGCACACAGAAAAACACTTGGGGCCAGATTGAGAAAATGTCATGCGTCGCTTATTTGTTATGCCACTGCTGTGACCTCCAAAAAGCACTTCCTTTAGTTTTTCCACCCACAAGTACCTCAATTTCTGCTTCTGTAAAGTTGTGCTTCCTTGATCTGCGGTCGCCATCGTTATTGGTGGAATGCTTCAACGAGCCAGCTTATTAATATGCATGAGATCCTTAAAGGGGTTATGACATCAAAATGCACTTTTTTGAGTTTTTTGGGGTATATCATGATGTGTTGTGCACTGATGAGGCCGTGTGAACGTCCAAAGCGAGTATCAAAGTTCCCGTTTGTGGGCGGTCCGCTTTGTTTCATATTTAAAAAACGGTTGAATCGGAAAGCACCATTTTTTCCTACGTGGCATTTCATCTACGTATTTCGTCCAATAAAAGTGCACAGTAAAGTAAACAGTCCAACCCCCAGCCCATACACCGTTAGCTGCGTTGCGCTAGCTTGTGCTGCTGCACTTGAAAAGAGATGACTACGCAAACGGGGACCTGTTGTGTCCGAGGATGCTCAACCCATGCTGGAAGTTTACACTCACTCCCGAAGGATGAAAAAACTAGAGAAGAGTGGCTGAAGTTCATTTATGGAGAAGTGCCACGCAGTTATAACCTCAATTAGAAAATATGTTCAGCTCACTTCACGGAGGACTGCTTCCATAACTTGGGTGAATTCAAGTTGGGATTGTCAAAGAAACTGATTTTAATTAAAAATTCTTTACCAACCGTGAAGGAGGCGACCACATCGTCAATACCTGTAAGTTTATTTATTTAATAAAATGCTGCCTTGCCTGATAAACGTTTGTTCATGGTCTGAAGAGTTCATGATGCTAGCATGTGATAGCCGCTCTAGCAACAATGTCCGTGAGCAACAGGTTTATCATACCATATTGTGAATCTATTTTCATTGATAACATCTGACAGCACTGTTTATTCGCTCATGTGATTAGTTGAGTTTTATGTGTTCACCCCTCCGTCTTCCTCAGAAGACGTTTCAGGCTCGAACATATACGGTTGTAAACGTCCACTCGCCATGTTACTGGACTGTTGACGGAGCCGAGAAGAAAGGCTTGCTGCGGGCAATGGTTGTAGCCAATCAGAGCGAAGTCAGCCAGGGAGACCCACATATCATTAATGAAAGGAACCGTGTTGCTGAGAAGAGGATTCTGACCTGCCCGTACACCCCCGCCCTGTTAGTTTTTTAATCAAATTCTTTTGTGAGTTGACATATGCGGGCATATCTACTACATGAAATAGCTTTACGCCAGTTTAAACAGTGATGTCATCACACCTTTAAGACACTTTGCATTGACCATTTACAGCAGAAAGTGGGCGTGTTGAGGGCGGGATGTGATCCAGAAACACCTGAGCACATTTCTAGGTAATGTTTGATTTATCAGAATCAGAATCGTGTTTATTGGCCAAGTATGTGAGCGAACACATACAAGGAATTTGTTTCTGGCTGATGGTGTCTCTCAAACACAACAGTAAAAAAACACAACACTATATAACAACACAGTAAACGATATAACAACACAGTAAACGATATAACAACGCAGTAAACGATATAACAACGCAGTAAACGATATAACAACGCAGTAAACGATATAACAACGCAGTAAACGATATAACAACGCAGTAAACAATAAAACAACGCAGTAAACGATATAACAACGCAGTAAACGATATAACAACGCAGTAAACGATATAACAACGCAGTAAACTATATAACAACGCAGTAAACAATAAAACAACACAGTAAACGATATAACAACGCAGTAAACGATATAACAACGCAGTAAACTATATAACAACGCAGTAAACGATATAACAACGCAGTAAACGATATAACAACACAGTAAACGATATAATAACACAGTAAACAATATAATAAACAACATAATAAAAGACAGTCTGTAGTATGAATGCTTAGTGTGATTTTATGTTTTTAGATATGCGGATAAGTGATATGGATTGTGTGAGTATTGTGTACATAAAGTGCAGTTCCAGTCTAGCAGTGTGTCAGTTCAGTTATTTAGAAGGGAGATGGCGAGGGGAAAGAAACTGTTCCTGTGTCTGGTGGTCCTGGTCTGCAGGCTTCTGTCCGTCTGCCAGAGGGCAGCAGGTCAAAAAGTCTGTGTCCCGGGTGTGAGGGGTCAGAGATGAGTTTCCCTGCATGTTTCCTGGTTCTTGAGCTGTACAGGTCCTGGATGGAGGGCAGGGGGGTGCCAAAGATCTTCTCTGCTGACCGTAGAGTCCGCTGCAGTCTGTTCTTGTCCTGTTTAGTTGCTGCTCTGTACCAGACAGTGATGGAGGAGCACAGGACAGACTCAATGACTGCCGTGTAGAACTGGGTCAGCAGCTCCTGGGGGAGACTGTACTTCCTCAGTTGCCTCAGGAAGTACATCCTCTGCTGGGCCTTTTTGAGAATGGAGGAGATGTTGGTCTCCCACTTCAGGTCCAGGGAGATGGAGGTACCCAGGAACTTGAAGATCTCCACAGTAGACACCGGGTTGTCTGATATGGTGAGGGGAAGCAGTGTTGAGGGATGTCTCCTGAAGTCCACTATCATCTCTACAGTCTTGAGCTTATTCAGCTCCAGGTTTTGCTGACTGCACCAGAGTACCAGCCGCTCCACTTCCTGCCGGTATGCAGACTCGTCACCATCCTGAATGAGGCCAATGACAGGGGTGTCGTCTGCAAACTTCAGGAGTTTAACTGCAGAGTTATTGGAGGTGCAGTCATTGGTGTAGAGGAAGAACAGTAGAGGTGAGAGGACACATCCATGTGGAGCACCTATACTGAGGGACCGTGTTTCAGAGGTGCATGGTTGAGTCCATCCTGACCAGCTGTATCACGGTGTGGTACAGCAGCTCTACTGTTATGGACCGCAAACGCCTGCAGAGAGTGGTGAAGACTGCGTCTAAGATCACCAGGACCCCCCTTCCCTCTCTGTAGAGCATCTACCAATACAGAGTTCACAGGAGAGCTGCCTCCATCATCAAAGACCCCACCCACCCTCAACATGGACTGTTTACTCTCCTCCCCTCGGGCCGGAGGTACAGGAGTGTGAAATGCAGGACCAGCAAACTCAGAAACTCTTTCTTTCCCTCAGCCATCAGACTCCTTAACAATTAACAGCAGACAGGAGTCCGTAACATAGTACATTTACACTTACTGTAACTCTGTCAATGCACCTTATTACTACTTAGTATTTTTTTTTTTACTACCGTCTACCTCATGACACTTCTTTGCACAATATTCACTTGATGCTGAATGTTGCACAGTTAATGTAGCACAATGCACATCATGTACATAGTTATAACTGATACTGATACTTATATTTTACTTATAGTTTATATTTTTGTTTACTCTTTGTATGTTCTTTTTTAAAATTAGTCTTTTATATATTTTTATATACACTTTTGAATATTTATGGCATTCAGTGTGGACGGCAAAGTAAGAATTTCATTGTACAGGGAAACCTGTTTCCTTACTGTGTATATGACAATAAACACTTTGAATCTTGAATCTCCCCTAACCTCACTTGCTGCTTGCAGTCTGTCAGGAAGCTGGTGATCCACTGACAGAAAGCAGGAGACACGCTGATCTGTGAGAGTTTGGAGGACAGGAGTTCAGGCACAATGGTGTTAAAAGCTGAACTAAAGTCCACAAACAGAATCCTGGCATAAGTTCCCGGACGGTCGAGGTGTTGCAGGATGTAATGCAGTATAAAGCAGAGATTGCGTGCAGCTGTGCGTACGCCATGTTTTATAGGTCCCAAACTTACTTGGCGTAAGTAGATTTTTTTTGCTGAACTTAAGTACGATTTTAGTAAAGATTCTTCTTGAAACTGAAAAAAACAGTTTCTATTTCATGATTAAAGAATTAAAAAATATTGATCTTCATTCTTAAAGGAATATGATACATATACAGTGGACGGCGGTTATATACACGACCTCGGTGTCCAGCAGTTTTATGCATATAAGTGTTGTGTGTATTTATCTGTCGGTGGTCATTTGGACTGTAAACACGAGTAGCAGTGTTCAGTATTAATAACAGATAATCAGAAATGATGTAATAACACAATTACAATATATTAGTAGAATAAAACTCTCAAACAGAGGGAGTTATATACTCGTAGAGAGGATCCAATATAACGCTGCACCCAAGGTTATATAATTTTGTTTCCTCTCCTTTTTGCTCTGAGGTTTTCTCAACTACTGGTTGGATCTCTGTAAATCTCATGGTACTTTGAGAACTCTCATGAGACTTTAGGTAAAACCCCATGAGATTTCAGTGAGGTGAAATAGGGCGGAGTCCCAAATGTTTGTAGAGCATGTGTGAACAGAGAAGCTCACGGTTTGCAGGTATTTGTTTTTTATTCCTGTATTTTATTCTTTCCTCTGGTTGTCATCTTATTTGCTGGTATGTTTTGCAGGTTGTGGATGTGATTGTAAGCTGGAGAACTAGTGAGTAGCAGTGCAGCTGCTAAAGCTGGTTAACAACTAGTCTGTTGGTTTACTGTTTCTCTTGAATTGTTTTTATATATTTATGTATTGTAATTGCATTAGTAATGTAATGGTTTGAATGAGAGCTCTTTTGTGATGTTTGGTTTGATCTGGTTCACCTTATTAGTTTAACAAGGTGAATAGAGAATGTTAATCATGTATATCTGAAGTAGTGGAGTTCAAAGTGAATTAATTTGACTTGATAAATTACTGTATGGAAAGGGTTAGTATCAGTAATATGTTGTCCTGTTATGCAGGCCAGGTCTTTCCCTTTTGACTGTGATCATCAACTGGATGACTGGATGCTGTTCCTTTTCACCCGATGGCGAGCCACCACTAGGCCGAGCCACCGCCAGGCCCAGCCACCGCCAGGCCGAGCCACCGCCAGGCCGAGCCACCACTAGGCCCAGCCACCGCCAGGCCGAGCCACCGCCAGGCCGAGCCACCACTAGGCCGAGCCACCGCCAGGCCCAGCCACCGCCAGGCCGAGCCACCGCCAGGCCGAGCCACCACTAGGCCGAACCCAAGCCTAGAGAACCTATTCATCTTTTACTGGTGTGGTAGGAGTGCAGCAAGCTAACCGCTTGTGATTTTCCCCACAAGGACTGTGTATCTCTTCTGGACTGAATCCCATCTTATGGACTCAGTGATTGACTACATTGAATCAACTGGAGTATTTCTTGAAAAGATATGCGTAAAGTTGAAGACACTAGAATGCTAATATAACACATTTGGTTGCACAGAAATCTTGTTTCTCTTATTAAGCCAAAATCAGATGTGCATATAACCGTCGACCACTGTATTTTCAAAACTTACAGAACCCTTTTTTTATTTTCTCCTTTGTTCTTGTTACACTGAATGTAGAAAATAAGCTACAAGTGAAAGACTGGATATTCAATGTTGTGGTGAGAGTGTCTACAAGTGTTATGCTGTGGGAGACAATTTGTAGGCCCAGTTTGGGAGACTTCTTTCCAAATCAATAAAAAGTTTTTATTCTGCAATAAAAATGTGTCTTTCCTAAATAGGTCTTCTAGGACAAAAATGTTCAGACTTGCTGATCTTCCTTCTCTTCAATAGATCTCCTCAGGCATGCAGAATTAATATCAAGGTGCACTGAGCTGTTCTGGCCTCATGTTGTTCTTATACCCCAGCTCAACCCGGCTCTGCAGCATAAAGTGTTGAGAGAAATTAAAAATCGTAGGTGCCACAAGTACAAACATGAGGACTTGTTGACCGTGAACTTGTCAAAGTCTCGTCAGACATGCCTCTATCACATTTGTTTTAGGCAATGAATCAAACCAAATTAGGCCAATAAATACCAGATGAAGCTGCAGTTTTCATTTTGGAGTTTGCTGTGTAACATTAAAATGGTACATGCTTGCACTTGTATAGCACCTGTCAAGTCAAAGGACACAAAGCGCTTCACACAACAGTTTGTCATTTACCCATTCACACACACACACATTTGGTGGTGATACCACACATTGTAACCACAGCTGTCCTGGGAAACACACTGACAGAGGCAAGACTGCCAGACACAGGTACCAACAAACAAATTCTGACCACCACCATACAGGCAGGATGAGTGAAGTGTCTTGCCAAAGGATACAATGACAAATGACTGGTGGCTCTCCGATTACACGGTGACCTGCTTTACCACCTGAGCTACCCCATTAACTTAGACATAATAATAAATTAGTGGAAATTAGTAGAAATTACTGTTGCTAAAGTATATGCTTATTCTATTAACTCAGTGCCAGCCATTTTCCGATTTCTAACCCCCCTCAGCGCCAGAGACGTTGAGAATTTTATTGATTTTTGAAGGCCCTCACAATATTTTGTCCAATGACTATGTGAATTCTGAAACCACCATCAGAAAGATTATACTCCCTTCTTTCAGCAGCAAAAAAAAAATGTTTATACCTTTTTCTGTTCTTTAGTGATCTGCAGTAGAACAGATGCTAGTTTCATCAAGATCACCAGTCTCAAAACTAAAAAGTAGAGAAAACGGCTTTTTGTGCAAGAGGTTTTTCAAACAGATCAGTGATTTTAATTTAAATATTTAATGTTTTAATGATACCTGCAACATCTGAATAATGTTTTACTTCTATGAAACTAAAAAAAAAAAACAACACTAAAAAAGCACTTTTTGATAACTTATTTTATATATAGCTATAAATATGCATTTATGGACAATTTCAACATTTAAAAAATATGTAAGAAAAAAGTTACAGATTTATGCTCACGTACTCTCGGTGTATGTGTATACGTGCATGCGTGCATGAATTAGTGAGTAAGCCAAACCGCCCACCCGCCCCCCTCAGCAATCGGTCCATTTGTCCTAGAGTACACTTTTTGTTGCTATTGGTTTAGATCGGAGTTCTCAAAATAGATCAAAGCAGGCCGATCAACTATAAAGCTTGGTTCACACTGGCCGCAGAAGCGGCACGGAACGGAGACCACTTCCATTCAGCGCCCTTATTGACTTATGGTGTAGTTCACACCAGACGTGGAATGCTGCAAAGCGATTAGTTCGGCGTCTGGTCTATTTTTTGCATGTACATGTACATGTATGTTGAAGAACAGTCTGGTCCAAACTAAACTGCTGAGATTGACGCATTTTAGAAGCAGAGTTCATAAAAATGTGAAATGCTGCGTAAAACATGTGACACTACGCTTCTGAGACGTATCTGATTCCCACTGCTTTGTGCCCAGTGGAAACGTTCCATTGCCAGGTTCCCCTGCCTTTGGTAGGCTGCGGGGAACGAAATTGCTTATGGGGGTCAGTAGGCAGGGCAGCTGCTATGCTTTTGGGGGCCCTAAGCTTAATTGACCAGGGAGCCAGAGAGCCTAACCCTAACCCCCGCCCTCCAAATACAAGCATACAAAGACCAATTAAACATTGGTTACTTGTTTTGAAATTTCGAATTAAATATAGATATGAACACAAATAATATGTATGCCAACTGTCTCAGCTTTGTTCAACAAGCATACCTTCATATAAGAAAACAAATTATGACACTGAAGCTAGATTAGAGGGCCTAAAACTGATCAGGGATTAAAACAGGACTGTAACAGTTCAAAATCAGGACCAAACCAAGACAGAACCAGAATCAAAACTAAATGAAAGTAGCACTGAAAATCATCATAGACCTGCACTACACTAACAACACCTTTTTATTGTGGCAACATGAGACTTTATCTTCAAGACTTGAGTTTTGGGAACATAAAAGCCTAAAATATTAATAAATCCTGCCAAATAACGACATTATTTCTATAACTATTTAATAATAAATAAATAAATATAGATTTAGAAAAATTACAAACCTATAAGATACACTAGTGAACATGTTCTAATGAGTTTTGGCAAACAACTGACTTTGACTAATGTGTATTTCTCACCTGGATCTTGTTCCTTCTCTGTTCTGTCCTCATTCTCTCTCTCAAATAATCCATTCTAACAATCAAGCCAAACATCAAGAACATCAAATATATCGTTGAAATCAGATGTTTACATATACTTCAGATAAAAATACAAAAACACTTTTTTACCATCAAAAGTCAAATCAGAAAAAATGTTGTTTTTTTAGATTACTAAATATAAATGTATTTGTTAAATTTAAAAGTAAAGATAATTGTATTGTATTTTAATTGCAAATTGCACCCAAATTATATTTAAGATTGAGCCACACGTGTGGAGGTCTACAATTATTCTCCTGATGTTTTGGTTGATTTCTCTTGATTCTCTCATGTCATAGAGATTCTGTGTTATGGAGGTGCTTTAATATACATCCACAGGTGTGTCACCAGAAATCAGAAACTTCTTAAACTCAGAATAGAATCATTTGGAGTTTTCTTTTTGACACAATACAATAAATAAATAACATATACTCTTGATTTTGATGAAAATTATAAACACATAATAACTCTCTCTTTATTTTGACATGTAACTATTTCAAAATATGTTTTACTATGTTTTATCTAAAACAAAAATATTTACTCTAATTTGATGTTTAACAATGATAAAAATGTTTTTGTGTTGTTTACTGAAGTGAATGTAAATATCTAGTTACAACTGTGAATATACTGCATTTACAAATCAAAGATTACTTCAATTTACTTCCAAAGTTTAGTGTAGTTGCTGTCTCTGAAACATGGTTGGACAAAGATAAATAATCAGATGTGAAACTGGAGGGGTAGGAATTATTTGTAATGAATAGAAAAGGCAGGAGAAGAGGTGGAGTCGCAATTTATGTGGAAAGAAACTATTTATTGAAAACTAACAAGTATAGGGACTCTGTATTTTCTATGCATAGGCATATGCACCATAGTTGATCTTCAGCTCAGGCATTGTGTTTCACTAGTTGCTTATTTCACCTCCATGAATGGAAGAATGAGAATAAATGAATTAGTCATCCAATAATCTTTCCACAATTTTTATGTGAAACAACAAAAAACTATGTTGTGGAAATATCAATAGAAAACTGAGGATGTTAAGTTAAACTGTTTTAAGATACCAATATAAAAATTACAAGCATTAAATAACTCCTAAAGTGTTTAGTTTAATGGCAGATGCTTGTTTTATACTTTATTAAACAATTATTCAGAAGTGCTGAGGTAGTCTTTCACTGTGTTATGGATTGTTAGATGCAAACTAATTAATTTGATGAAATTGGAGGGATTCTTTGTCTATTGTTGTTTTTTTTGGTATGGTTACCATGGTTCCTGCAGTTGATTGGGACTCATAGGTTCCACCTGGGAGGAGGAGCACACCTGCTGTTGGAATCAGTGGGAGGGCTTTATAAGGCAGAGCAGAATCTTTCTCAGATGGCTTTTTGGGAAGTTTTCAAAGCACATGTCAGTAGTGTTTTGAGACTTTGGAGATCAGATTGTCAGCCTATTGTTGGCTTTCTGTGAGTTTAAGACTTGGTCCATTTACAGTTTGCAACAAAGGAAACAACTTTGTTTTCCTCATATCTCCCCCTTTGGTTTATTGTTTCCTTTACATTAATATTATTCCGTCTATCCTTTGATAGAATCAGTGGGTAGTAGTGTGTTTTTTTTCTCATTACTACCTTTTAGAACCCATTTGTACACTTTTGTTCTGGAGTTTGGGTGTGGTTGTGGGCTGTTTTGTTAGTTTTCTGATGATACGACAACAAGCCTGAGTCACAGTTGAGTTTTGCTTTTGGGAAAACGTAACAACTGTGGGACTCTGAAAGATAAGCTGGTAGAAATATAAATATATCCTTTTTTCTTTTTGGAGCTCTGCAAGAATAAATGTGAATTAAAGAATTTAGATGGACTAGATTGCTTTTTTTATTTGGCATTGATCCAGTAGCGCTTGATTTAAATAAATGCCTCATTGATTTTTCTTTTTTAATTGTCACACACAGAGTGGTTGGCCACCATGATAAACATTGAAAAGTATTAATTGGATAAATTCAACCTTTATACTAAATATTGATTCATGGTGAAATTTTAGTTTGACATGAATAAAAAAAATATTTACAAGTAAATGTACTTAGTACTTTCTACTTGAGTGCTGTAATGGTAGTACTGTGATTATATGAAGCATTAAAAAGAATACAATAAAACACAACTTATCAATAAAAGTATATTTATGTATAAAAGACAAGTCCAACAAGTTCCATTCTTTTGCACCTTCTCTGTTCTTTCATTTGTGTCTGTTTTTTTCTTCATAGGATGTCAATATGTTCCTGCATTTTCTACATACAGTATCAGTACTGTGTGTAAAAAAGCCAGTTAAATGTTATTCTCTCTGTCTCCTTTCACTTTTAAAAGTTGCCATATTTAAAAAAAATGTAAATAAATAAACAATTTATGAATATATCACTAAATCTGTCATTTGTTAATTTTAGTATTCATGAATGACCAAGTCTCATCTCTAGTATTTGTCTTAATTTCAAGTTTCCACCTTGTAGATAGTTCAGGAGGTTAACGAGACCAACTAGTCTTTTGATTTCTGCTAAGTACAGTTTAGGTTACCAGGATACAGAGGATGGTGCAGGTTTAAGTCAAAAAAGTGACCAGAAACTGAAAGATTGCTTTAGAAAAACCAATTTAATACCGTTTATAAGAAAAAAAAATGTTTTGAGGTTTAGGTACTCTTTGAAAGCCAAAAGCAAAAGAAAATTGTGAATAAAAGAGTTTTATACAATAATAATAAAAAAAAACATAAACAGTCCTGTGATGGACTAGCGACCTGTCCAGGGTGTCCCCTACCTCTCGCCCTGTGGCCGCTGTAGATAGGCACCAGCTCACTGCGACCCTGAACAGGAAGAAGCAGGTTCAGAAAATGAATGGATGGGTGCATGAAAAAGGGAAAATCAAAAGCATGACTAAGATTAACTCAAAAATGCCTGGACTTTTTTGAAGGGGTTGCCTGTTGCACTGTTTGACACTGTTGCAACAGTTTAGGTACTTAACAAGTAAACATTATTACAATAATTTCTTTTTGGGTGCATGCAAACCTGTGAAGTCTCTCCTTTATCCTACAAAAAGACAGATTACATCAATCAGTCCCTCCAGGATTTTGCGATCGCAACTATTAATGCAACTTCAATGAAACTCCACAAAATCAGGGCACTCATTCAACTTCCTCCAAACACAGCAACTTTCCTAAAAAAAATAGTCATTTGTGCCTCTTCCCTAATGTTTCTGTTAGTTTTCGCACAAGTACTTTCTGCGGAGGCAGGAGAACGTTAGTGGAGGCTTGGCTTAGCTTTTCAGAACAGAAGAAGAAGAGAACCCCTATGTCACTTCCTGTCTTTGTCCTGTGCCGGGAGAATGAAGACACAAGCGACATGGGTGACAATAATAAATCACATTTGCCAACAAAAATATCGGCAAGAGACCGCATGCGCTAAACAGTTTCCAACACTGCTTCACGAGAGCGGAGGTAAACTTTTGTTCAAAGTGCGATGTTGTTATTGAACATAAGCGCAAGTGGTTGATTGACAAACATTTCAGCGGTGCAAAACACACGAGACTTCAAGCAAACGCACATCCCCTTCCACTAGTTACTGTGACCGAAGCGGCTGCATCCAGAGCGATAGCGACCACAGAACAAAAAACTTAATTACTTACAATGCCATTGTTTGCATTATAAAATAAAATATAGGAAACATTATTTTGTTGTTTTAATTGAACCCTTTATTGTTTCAGTATTTTAAATCACCATTATTTTAAAGTGGGAAACATATTATTTAGTTAACATATTTCTCTAAACTCGTTTAGAATCAGCAATGCACAGCTAGTGAATTAGCTTTTTGGACTCATCCTGGACAAATTCATGTTTTAATAATGGAAATAAGATTTTACATTCAGTTTGGACATCATAAGATCAGATAATTATGATGGGAGCCTGAGAGATGAACATTCTACTGAAAAGAAATTCACTACTTTTTGAAAAACAGGCTGCAAAATCTGATGTTTTTCTCCTCAACAATCATAAAAATGGCCCACGAAATCCTGGAGGGACTGATTAATGAAACTGCTACAACAAGATAAATGAAACAGCTGGTAGACTTTTACTTGTCCTCCTGTAATGATAATGTATTTTCTTGCCAGTCTAGTGTTTGCTATGATCTGACATATTTTAATAACAAGGTTTGATTGTCTTTCATTTTGCATGAAAACTGTAATCTCTGGAACAGATTGATTAGTAAAACAGAAACTAGGGACCAAGAATTCTAATCTGGTACAAATTAAAAAAAAATCTAAAAATAAATCTGCTGTTGAGCTTTTATGTAACTAAACAAAACCATTGAAGCAAAAATGCACAATCTTGCTCATAATCACTCCACTACATGCATTGCCCCAAACTACAAAAGAGGGTAAAAGAACAAGAAACCCAGACAAACAGATGCTTGATTTTCATTCCTCAAGTCAGCAGTCATTCTGCAGCACAATAATTAACTACAGCTCACAAAATCTGGGACAGCTCATTTAGAAGTATTGACAGACTTTGGATGCATGTTATACTATTACTGCAATGCACTTCTCTCACTTGACTGGTTGTGTTCATTAAGACATGCAGGAAGTGAACAAATGAGGCTATAATCCTGTAGATTCCAGCTCAACCTTTTTTCAGATGTCTGTTACACACTGGAGGTGGGCAAAGTCATCAAAAATTAGATGACAGTATCCTTAAATTTTTCAATGCATGTATGGACAAAAAAAAATCACACAAGAAGCCCAAAACACTTGTCTTGTGGAATGTATTCATACACATTAGTCACATAAAAGATATATACTGTATGTATACACTATAAGTAATGCAAAGAAAAAAAGGTCAGTTTGCACTCTTTCATGGACTGTATGTGTGGCCTACTCTTGTTGATCGCTGAAAAGGAGGTATGTGTGCTCAAAACTTGATTTCATAGCAACAATAGCCAAGCAGTAGTCATGTCCATGACAGATGATGATTCTTATCCAGTCACATTGTAATTTATACTTACTTGTTTTCTGCTAATACTTACTTTTGTCTGTTTTCAAAATGCTCCAATGCTTGTCAGCAGAGACCAAGGGTTACAAATCAGGATTTGCCTGTTTTGCTTCAGAGTACGCATTTAGATTTCCAATTGCCTGGAGACAGTAATTTTAGAATTATGATCTTAAATCAAATTATGAGATATATTGTTGGGGTTTTGTTGTAAAGTTTGAGGAGCATTTGCGCTAAGAGACCAGTGGGTTTCAGCATTGTTCTCTGATGAAAGTTGATTCATACTGAGCAGAAGTGATGGTCAGCAATGATGTTGGAGACATCAAGAACAGCACGAACTATCAGCCACCATTGTCACCAGTTAAGCCTTTGGTGATGGTGTTAGTGTGGGCAGGTGTGTCTAGTCAATACAGAACTGTTCTATACTTTGTGAATGATGCAGTGACTACATGAATAACATCATTATTTCATTCTCTGTGACCCTGCATGAACAACACAGACCTAATTTCACCTTCATGAATGAAAATGTTCCTCCTCATTGAGGTTGCATAAAAATGCAGCTGCTGGAGACTGGGGTACCTCAAATGGTGCAGCCTTGCATTTCTTCCAGACTTGAATCCCATCGAAAAACTGAAACCATGCCTATCATCTAAATTTTGCCATCTGGCCTCTCCACTAGAATCCCGAGCCCCTCAGAAGGCAGGCATGTGCAGCCCAAATATTTGTGACCACATTACCTGTGCATGCTGTAGTACCTGCCTCTTTCATCTACAATGGTGGCGCCAAAGACACAAAAGTCACTACAGGCGTCTCTTGTTTTGATGAAATTCTGAGTGAAGAGACTTGTTATTATCTACATTTGGATAATTAATCACTAGGAGAGCATAATGACCGAAAACTGGATCAAATACATGGGGCAGCCGTGGCTTAGGTGGTATGCAGGTCGTCTGGTAGCGGGAGGGTCACTGGCTCGAATCCCCTTGCCTAAGCCTCGTGTTAGGTTTTGTATAATTTAAGACCCAAATGCTGGAGAGTTGCTCACAGGAGTATGATAATTACCAAAATGTTTAATGAGGGAAGTAAAGCGCCGATTCGGCAGCAAAACAAAAACTTACATTACAAGAATGGTGCTCAGGGGAACCGGAGGAAGCGGAGATGACACAGATAATCCAGACAACGGGGAACATCCAGGATCAAAACCCAAAAACAAACCGACAAAGAAATAAACTCCCCATGCCACTTACAAAATCACAGACCAACCTGGAGAAAACTTTGAAAAAGTAATAAAACATAAACAAACCCCAAAACCCAACACCTGACCTCTGTCAGTGTGTGTCCCAGGACAGCTGGGATGCACACTTCAAACTGTAGTGTGACGTTCTTTGGGAGTCATATGACTTGTGTAAAAGCACTATACAAGTACACACTATTTACCATTTAAGAAATTGTTTGAGCCTCTTGTCTTCTTATAAGTTGACAAACCAGAATATTATAACTAGGGCTGGGCAGTAAACCGGTTTGTACCAAAAACTGGTGTTTATTTTGCTTACGATATGAATTTTCACATACCACTATACAAGCAAATAGCCAATGTTGGAAGTGGAAATCGATTTCAGTGCTACACACTAAGACCGTGAAAAATGACTGCTGGCTATGGATGTAACACACAGATAACTGACCCAGAACAACTTATTCCAAAAAGACATACTTCTGTAGTCTGGAATTTCTTTGGCTGCAGAAGGTCAGAGTTGGACCAAACATATCTATCCTTTGTGGTAGCCGGCGGCTGTAGTACTAGCAACTTAACTGCCCCCTATTGGTAATTATATTTTGAAGAGGCTGTGCAACAAAAACATGGTACTGTTCATATGACAGTAAAATGGGTTATTTAAAGCCAATCTAATGCAGTAATTATTTACTTATTGGAAGATAATGTGGGTAGCATTGATCGTATAAAAAATAATCGTCAAATACCGTAAAACTGACATAATTTTGAAAAAAGTGATACGAAACTTTTGCCATACTGCTCAGCCCTAACAATAACCAACATTTAGGCAGTAGTGAATATTGTACTTTAAATAATTCCAAGTTCTTAAGAATAAGTATGTTCCCAGCTTCATCCATCCATAAAGTTCTGCATCTGGGTCTTTTACTTGGAGGAGAAGCCTGTCAGGTTCCAGCTCTGGTTTGTTTGTTCTCCTACTAACCTGTCATTCCTGGGTGTGGCAGCAGCTGGTGCCATCAGCTGATCAGGCGCAGGTGTGGCTCATCACCCAGCCCCTCCCGGGCTGGGATAAAAGCTGAGGAGGAACCAGAGACAGATGCCAGGTGGTTCCACAACTTTATGTGGTAACGTGTGGCTGTTCTTAGGATTAGATATTGTGATTGGTATTTGGATACTTACCTCGTCCTTGTCTTCCTCCGTCTCCAGTTCCTTGTCTACCTGGGCTTTGCCTCCCCGATCCTGAGCGCCACCGTGCCGTCCAGAGGGCTCAGCTCCAGTTCCCGATGTGTTCCAGCATGTCTGCCCCAGCCTCAGGTCTCGGTCTGTCTCTCCTCCTCAAGTCCTCTGCACAGCTGCCCTCGAAGTGCCACCTTACTCTGTCCACCCTGCACCACCAAACAAGAAACCCATCATCACCTGGATCCACAGCATCATCATTACTCCCAGAAACACCACCACCACCAGGCTACCTCTGCAGTCCTCCCTCCACGCCACAACCATCACCTGCACCCGTAAGACTGCGAGCTCAATCCTCCCACACCATAACTGCAGCCTTCACCCTCCAGTACCACAACCCACTAACCTGTTCTCTCCTCCGCTGTCAGATCTCCTCCTGAGGTCCGCTGGTTCCAGTCCTCCAGCTTTCCTGCACATTTACAGTATCTGTTGTCATATAACTGTCTCCTGTGGAAAACAATAAACCTATTGTTTTAAACCTTTTACTCCTGTGTCGGTCTGAAGTCTGGGTGCTATTAGAGTTCGCTCCAACCCCGCAACATGACAAAGCCGTGAAAATCTGGAGAAGGAGCCAACCAGGAGGGATCCTTATCAAATGTCTGAACCACCTTGCTTCTTTCACTGAGGAGGAGCAGCAGCTCCCCTGGATGGCAAAGCAGTCTGTCCTTAATATTTTTAATGTCACTTCTTTTGGTGAGACTGTACTAATGGAAAAAAATGTCCATTATAATCATGAATGTTTTGAACACTGATCTGATAAAATTTGACACCAATCCCACACGCCTGTAAAATATCCATTTGAGCCCCAAAAGGACAGTATAAGCAAGAACATCTGCAGGAGTAGATATTATTTCCAGAACTAGCTAATGTTGCAGTATCAAGGTTTAAAACAGATATCAGTATATTTTTAATTGCTGTATAGGATACTTCTTTGAGTGTCAAAGCATGTCTAAGTATAGATATGTGACTGCAGATGGGACCACAGCATTGCCAAAGGCTTTGTTAAGAAACAGAGCCTCTGTGGACCACTAAATTTTTCTATTCTAACTTGTTAAATGAGACCTGCGAGGTTTGATGAGTGGGTGCACAAGAGAAATTGCCACACACTGAAAATATTAGATCAAAGGAAAAAACTCCCCCCAAAAGCAAATGGCTTCCATTGAGCTATTATGGTTTGGGCGCAAAAATAACTGGAAGAAAGCACCAAAGAAAGAAGGTGGGAAAACAGAGGAATGGTAGTTGAAAATTTACTGAAGGAAATCTATTTACTCAAGAACTGTAGAGCAATAGGAGATTAGGCCTCATAGTTGTACTGGTTGACTAGAAGGTGTCAAATCAATTTTAAATTCCATCCATCCATCCATCCGTCCTCTGTTCAGGGTCGCAGGGAGCTATTGTCTATCTTCAGCGGTCACTGGGCGAGAGGTGGGGGACACCCTGGACAGGTCATTTTAAAATTCATTCTAACAAATCTATAAAAAAAAATAAAGCTCAAAGGTTGGATCCAACATGTGACCTGGCATGGCTGTCAGGGTTTTGTATTTAAGGAAAAACTAAACAGAATAGTCGCTATGATTGTTTTATAGTTGTTTTCAGGAAAGCAGTGAAGTTTCCCCTCCTCAATGATGATAAAATTCTTTGGACATTGCCAGTTAAAGCTGGAATTTTGTCAAGTGTTGAGAGACTGGAAATTGGATGGTTTACAGTACAGGAAACAAACACACACAATACACAAACCAAAACAAACCCATCGTGCAGACAGACACAAGGACAACCCTAATGCCCTTCTTTGGACATGGTTACACAAATACTGAATTCCAGGACAGATTGGGAATATGTGGAATTTTGAGGAAAACCTGGAAATGGATGGAACTCTATATTAAAAAGGTTCCAATGATGTTACACTGTACAAAATAAGTAAATTTTTTTGATGACGTAGAATCCTACCATGGGCATCAACAGTGATTGTAGTTCAACAAAAAATGGAAAGCAGCAATGTCACTCTTATTTGACTAAGACAAGTGGACGGAGATGAGGAAAAGGACAATTCGATGGATTTACTCATGTCCAATATAAACTCCCTGTTATGCTGCAAAGTTTTTCTGGATACTAATACAGAGACTCTGCTCACTTTTGAACAAATACACACAGAGTGAAAAAATAATTTTAAATAAGAGATAATAAATTTGCACCAGGTAAACGGTCCACAGATGAGAAAGTTTCATCCAGAATAGAGAAGCAGATTTTAGCACTAGTTTGTGGTGTCAATAGAACGGCAAACAATCTTTTAATTTTTCTATGAGCAGACCGCAGTGCAGATACAAATACATTGTATCTTGTTATCTCCATCAGTGGTCCCAGAGCAAATAGATCTCTTGTACATTTATAACAATTTGAATCATTCGTGTATGGGAGACATGTCTTTGGAGTTACTACAAAATCTCATTAGCTACCAGTGTTCTTTTTATGACATAAGTACCTTGTTGTTTTGTAGTTGCTATATGGGTCAATAAAAATAACAGTGATTATAGGTTAGCATCAGAAAGGAAGTAAAGATAATGAAAATAAAAGTGAGAATGGAGACAGTGATGATGGAGAGCGGGAATTAGGCAAGAAACCAAAAGTGCTGAAAAGAAACAACAGGCAGCACCAATTAACTTGCTGTAAGAGTAATGACTCTTGAGTTTTCACTGTGGCTTCAACCTTTTGCTGGCTCATTTATAACTTAGAGACCATTAAGTGCCCAAGTAAAGTCAATCTCCCATTATCCTATTCTCATGTTATTTAAATATTCATAAAGCTTACTTTCTGAAAATGTCCTATTTTTTGTTCTGCTGCTTTTTTGTTTTTTTCAGAATCTTCCAGATATTGTTGGTGTTTCCAGTTGGTCTGCAATCAAACAAGGACACAAAATGTGCCCAGGTGTGACACCCAACCATTTTTTAGGTGAACCAATGGCCCTTCAGCCCAGGTTTGTCTCTATCTAATTAGGGACACTAATGCTATGGAAGCTGAAGAGGCACATTGATGTCTTCCTCAAATTGCACAAGGCAATAGAGAACGAGTAACATGCTAGCAGAGCCTATTGTTAAACTAAAAAGCAGACATTCTTGTTTTCTGACGGGTAAAAATTGCATCCATCATTCTACATTCAGATATCGTATATAAAAAGTGTGTTTGACAGTTATTTTAATAAAACTCATTTAATATTAAAGCTGCAGGTGAGTCGCAAACTTTCTTTTTCAAAAAGACAAAGTTGGGTTGGGTTTTCATCAACTGATGGTTTTGTTTATTTATTTTTACATAATATCCAAATGTCAAATAGTCGCTGAGCTGCTTTTACTTATCACCTTGTTCCCTGCTTTGCAACTCACCGGCTCTTTACACATGTACTTTTGAAGCATTATGGTGTTACACAACACTGCTTAAAATTCTTTGTTTTAGAACAGACAAAAACTGTAGTTCAACTAAAGCAATATTGCCTGCAAGGAAGAGTAAAAATTAATTACCTTTTCCTCTCCAGCATATTTTGTGCCTAATGGCTTGCCTGTGTGACATCTTTTTTTTTACTTGATTAACTCCCTTTAGAGCTTTGCAAAGGCAGCAGGTATGTTTTCCATCTGTGGTGTCTAATTTATTGATGTACAATGCCAAACTGTGATTATTCGCACCACATCCACTGTGGATACGTGATTTGGTTTCACCCAGCAGTGCCAAGCTGTAATACAATCAGAAAGCACACACATTTCCTGCGCTCTAACAATTGCTTTGACTATTTTGTCTTTTCTTTTAGACACTGATCATCATTAAAGTTCTTCAAATAGATAATTCTCTCCAGCCTGAAGATTCAGTTTATTCAGATCAGTGTATGATTTCGATGATGCCATTTAGTATCTTAACTTGACACATCTTGTGGTTGCATCTGTCAGTTTTGGTTTTGATCTACTTTTTTCCCTCATTTTTTGACATTTTGCATATTTTTACATTCACATATGAACTAACATATTTGCACCTTTACCTCATCAAAGGTGAAGCACTTTTTAGCAGCTTTCAGCAATTGACAGAGCCATCCAAATGTTCCATCTAGTCTCTCTCTCTGCCAAAGGCATGAGTTTGGTTTTTATTTATTTATTTTTTTGCCTCAGCCACAGTCAGTGTTTTGGCTGCCTGCCATCAGCATTTCACACTACTGCCTCTCCTCCTTTCCTTTCTCAGGAACTTTGTTTGAGCTGTGAAAAAGCTTCAGAGGACTCCTGGTGTGTACGTTCCATATCGTGGAGAGACTGGAAACGAACTACTTTTTTCTTTTATTTTAAACACCCAAGGCTGGATTGTTTATAGGCATAAGTAATTGGATTTGCTCTCTGGAAATATTGCATGGTCATTTTTACATTTTTGATCACTGCATTTACTTCTGAAAGGAAGTATCTGAATGTTGTAGATTCAGTCAGTACTCAAGAATGTGGGACTGACGTGGAGAAAGACGTGTCTGACATGAACAGGGGCCGAGCAGTGTGCAGCATCAGGCTTCAGTGATCCATGCTAGCTAGCATTTCAGCACTAGCAGAACTTGTACTGAGAAACAATAAACAGCTTTTTACCATTGATGACTCCGAGATGTTTGAAGAAACAAAGTTGTAGTAGTTCCACATAAAACTCCAGCGATGTCGATAGTAAACAAACAATGGGAGACTCAAATTCACAATTCTAACGGAGGACCCGAGCTTGGAACGGGAAAAATTGTTATTGCTTTGATTGTTACTGCTGCCATTAACTGTTTCTCTGTTTATCTTTCTATAGACATGACGACTGGCCCAAATCCATCAGTGTTTGTCTCTTTCCTGTCAGCTCAGACCCCAGTCGGCCATCCTGAGCCGGGTTCTGGTTCTGGTTCTGCTAGAGGTTTCTTCCTGTTAAAAGGGAGTCGTTCCTTTCCACTGTCTCTAATCGTGCTGCTCAGGATGGAGGATTGATCTGAACTAACAATTCAACCCAATCAGCTGGTTCCTTAAACAGAAAATGTTTTATTATTAATTGGTTGATTTTTCTGTGAAGTGCCTTGAAATGACTTTGTTATGAACTGGAACTTTATATGCATTGTCATGTCTACTCGTATCCTTGTGTCCGTTTCCCTGGAGTTTATTAGTAGTAAACAGATTTTTTGCTGCCCTGTCAGCTTTTTGTTTTTGCCTTTAATAAAGTATTTTCTTTAAGTTCCTCCTGAGTTCTTGGGATTTCCAGCCTTCACCTCCTATCAACACATTATGACAGTCTGTATCATGTAAAAATATTTCTTACAATTTCATTGATACAGAACACGTTTGAAATAAAAAATACACTTTAAACATGTACTTTTTGAAATTAATCAACCTTATGTGGGAAGAATATCTTCTGAATTTTTTATTTCAATAATTAGTAAAAAAAAAAAAAAAAACTAGTAAACCCTTTCCATTTTTAATTCAACCAAAGAAAAGCTGATGCTCCAACATGAGAACTTAAACTTTTTTTACAGTTCAAAGAGCTAAACCATGCTAGGGAATGTCCCAACAGCTAATTTATTGTCTTACAAATGTAATTTGGAAAGCCTATCAGCAGCTGATAAACAACATCTCTGAAGAAAAAGGTTGGCGACCTAAATAATTAGCTCACCATTCTTTATATATTGTTAAATTGGTACCTTTTAACAAACATACAGATAATTTAGATGAGAAAGGTTGAGACAGATGCTTCCCCATCTCAAGGTTTTCATCGAGTTTCTGAAAACATGAAAGAGTGAGTTCATGCCTCCATTATCCCACTGAGTTTCTCCCTTCGTTCACTTGCAATAATTTTTAATTTCCTTGGTGCTGTCTTGCTCCACTTGGCATAATCAATTTCAATTTCTTATTACTTAAAGACAAAGGGATCCACTCTCTGCTGAGAATCTTTGATCGAGCACCAGTTTACTCCACAGTCCTTCATAATTTGCACCACTTATTTGCACTGCTATCTCATCCTCCTGCAGTACACCTCTCTCTCCATTCCATCCTGTTACCTTGGACAGATGGCGCTCATTGCAGGTCAGATTTGATTATGGCACAAGAATGAGAGGACCAATTATTTGTGAAGGCTCAATTCTGTCTTGTTGTTATAAAAACAAAATAAAATTAGTAAGAAAGGGAAAAGCAGAATCTTGTATGAAGTGTTGTTTTTTTTGTTCAAGATATCTGTACATGATTTACTATAAAAAAATATGATTTATTGACACAGGAGCAGTTAACACAGGCAATAGTGTGTAATTTCTCTTCCCTATAAAACCAACATTTTTATAAGAACATCTGAGTGAGAAAAACTTTAGCAATAAGCTCCAGCTGCTGCTGCATTCAAACATTTTGGTCGACAACCAGCCCCCCCCCCCCACCAAAATAAAAAAGACATTATTGGAACATTTCACCATCCTGATGGGATTACAGCATTTTTTTGTTCACATTGCTTTTCCATCCAAAACATCCACTAAATGATAATAGGAGAAGCCATAATTACACTTCATCTGAGTGTAGTAGGGGTGGGTTATTATACTTTTCAGCTGTTTCTTCATGAAACAGAAAAGGCAAATGTAATCAAAAGAAATAATCAAAGTAAATGATTGGAGCAGAGTAATCCTTCAGGGGAGACTCAAACTGATTTGTCTGTTCTCAGGGCCATTTCAATTACTTCCACATCACCAATCAGAATAGATTTCAACTTTTACTCTGCTTATTTGTACTAATCAAATCATGATTCTGGTGTCATGTTCCTGTCACTTGGTTCTGCAATTACATTTTCACCTGTACTGACTCCTGCCTGTCATTCACTTCACCTGTTCACACCCCTTTGTAAGGGAGGTTTGTCATTCTGCCTATTGCTAGTTTGTTGGTTTTCGTAGTCTCTCACTAGCGTTACCTACCTGTTTGAAGTCTGTCTCAGTGTGGATGATCCCAGAGCTATCTGACCTTGTCCCTAGCCTGCTTCCTCTTCAGATTTACAGCCATTTCTGACTTTGTAGACCTGAAATCAGATTCGGATTAATCAACGGTCTGCTTAGCCTCTGTCCCTTCCTGTACATTCACCTTCTCATCTTCCAGTAAATGGATATATGGCTTGTGTCTTGGACATTTGTACATTGTAACTGTGTAAAGATTTGTTAGCCACCTAGCCTGCAAGCTGGAAGTAGCTACTCATCTGTCTATTCGCCCTGTGTGTTGTGGTAATTATTTAGAAGCAGTCATATACTGAGAAGATTGTATAAATGATTTCCTCCTGCTTCTTCACTTCTCACGTCTAGTTCAGTTCTGGGGCACTGGAGAAAGCGCCCTCAGGAGGCGGGCTCTTAGATCAAATTAGCCAATAACAGATCTGCATTGCCAAACGGAAGAACTTCATTCAGCCAATAAACGCTGAGAAAATAACTTAAGGGCGATTTTCGAAGCGCCCCAAACCAAGTTAAATACCACGAGTGTCACAGGCTCAGTTTTGTGACCCACATGCTGGACTCAACACAGACACGGTTCTCGGGTGCAAAGTGACAAGGTTTATTTACAAGTCTATATACAAAAGTGAGAATGTGCTCGGTGATCAGGTGCGCCCAGGGAAGGTCCAGGAACTGCATGGGATAAACAGGTTAGCGTGGTGCGTCTCAGGAGGTTCCAAACTGCAGAGGAGAGTAGGATTAGTAATGGTTCCAATTTCAGAGTTTGAGAGAACATTGTAGGCAGAGAAAAGCTGGGACTCAAAGGAAGCTGGTATTAGTGGTGCTTGGAGGGAGGGCAGGGAGGTGGAGATCCAGGGTCGGGTGAGTGCGCTGGAGGGAGAAAGGCTGAGACGGGGATCAGACTCCTGGAACACGGGGACAGTCTCAGAAACACGTGGAGCAAGCAGCGGAGAAATCCTGGAGGAAAAAAGGGCTAATTACAACGGGAAAAATACTCAAATTGCTCAAGGACTAAACACGAGGAGCGTTGGCACGCAGTAACAACCATGTAGGTCAACAACCAGGTGGTGAATGAGTGTCAGCCACATGGTTTATATGCTGCCTGCCTCCAATCAGTCCTGATCCCCGTCAGGTGTAGCTCATCAGCTGCCTCAGCTCCTCCAGCGCAGATCCTCTCTGTAAGGAGATCACTCACCCGACACAGAAACACAGAAACACAGAAACACAGAAACACAGAAACACACAGCACAGACACGGAACCTGACAGCGAGATTAACCCTATCATACACCCGTAAATGAGAGAGGAAAGCAGTCGAGGCTTCACTCGGAGCTAGCTGGATGTAGCTATGCTAACTGGGTTTGTTTAAAACAAGCAGCTCTGATCCTGGATGGTTACAGGAGTGAGGAGGGAAAATATAAAGAAGAGAACACCAGGAGACACGTGGAGAACAGAAGTAAGAACAATGTTTTCTACCTTACAACAGAACATTTTAACACTTGTACTTTTGACACACGGACTACAAACTCGCAGCGAGAAATAAAGATGGCGGATTAATTCTGTGTTTAGCTGGAAGTCCATGATCATGTTTGGCATTTCCAGGGCATGTCCTGTGACATAATAGTTCAAAAAAACAATAGATAATAGAGAAAACTGAAAGCTTGAAAAATATGACCAAAATTTTTTACAAAAATGTCTCCACAACACATGGAGTGAAAATGTTTAACTCTTTGCACTCCTAGGCTCTCTAAATTCACTACACAATTAATTTAAGGGCTAAAAAAGTGGAATTTTCATGATATGTTAAGTAAGTAAGTAAGTTTATTGAGATGTGATGATAAAGATGATCTGGGGAGAGATAACCCAAAGTCTCACAGGATTAATGGTCGGTGTTGGGGAGTGGTACTTACAGGTAGCATAATGAGCAAGCAGCGGCAGGGTCAGAGTCAGAAAACAGGTCAAAGCCGGGTAATCCAAGTCCAGGTTTGAAACTCACAGGAAATCCAAGCAGCAGGACGAAATCCAATAAGGAACAGACAGAGACGGGGTCAGAAGTAATCCGAGATCATAGCACACAGGTATACAAAACAGATAGACAGATGCAAAGACAGAAGGCAGCAGGTGTAGAAGTGAGGAGCAATCCAATACTCTGGCAACCAGATACAAACACAAAAATAAATAAATATAAATAAAAACCAGAACAGGTGTAGAGAATGAGTGTGACTGACAGACAGGTACAAGACATACACTAATCATGCTGTGAGTGGGGTGGCAGGAGGAAGCACACTGTAACAACCATAATTGTGCTGCATTCTGTTCTTAGTACCAGTCTGTTACAACCATCAAGAGGCCAGGTGAAAAAGTAGATCTGATGGTGGACTTTACTGTTTCAAATGTGCCATGCCTGGTGTTACATCTCGCTCATGTCCTACCTGTTCCACTGAGTTTCATGGAGCTCGACACTCTCTCAGACCCGCCAGAGAACATCCTCAAATACCGCCAGCAGATAATCATCCTGTAACACAATCTGCAGAATCAGGCAGTGCTGACACTGAAAGAGAGACAAAACCAGCTGTTAAAAGGCAGGAAAACTTCAGGGGGCAACCCTCCCCCCATCAATAACGTCGCCCTTATTGACTCTGTCAGACCTAAGTGTGCCACCTGTACTCAACACATCGAAGATAAGGTTTCTCAGTCCTCATGGAACACCCCTTTCAGAGTTAAGGTGAACTTTAAAGGTGCAGCTATGGAGGCCACACTGGATACAGGTGCATCCCTTTCAGCAGTGAATGCAGATCTAATACCTGAAAAAACTCAAAACATCTTCATGAATTCTCCACCAATAAGACTGGCCAATGGCACGAACTGCAATCCACTAGGAATAACCTGGCTGCCCATTGGATTTATGGGTAAACAAATCTATCAACGTTTTGTGATGGTGCAAGACCTGTCATCACCCTTTGTCCTTGGGATGGACTTTATGACTCACACTTCACTATCATTACATGTCCCAACCAGAACCATTCTTATGGATGACAATTGCCCTTGTTTTGATGAACTTTGTGAGAACGGCTTTGTGGAAACTGATCTCGAGTGTGGAACAGTGACTATGCCAAACACTCCAACTCTCTCTGCATGACAAGGTTGACAGTGCTAACTTGGATTCTGTGGAGAAAGAAAAACTATTACAGTTGATGGAAAGCTACAGTGATCTGTTTGATGGTCACCTTGGTCACACTTCTCTAGCAGAACATCACATCCTCACAGGGGATGCAAAGCCCGTTAACTTGCCACCATACCACACTTCCCCAACAAAAAAAAAAATAATAGAGGAACAAGTAGAAAAAATGTTACAGGATAACATAATTGAACCAGCATCAGGACCATGGGCAGCTCCCGTGGTCATTGTGAACAAATCACCTTGTGAACCACGGTTCTGAGTTGACTTCTGAGGTCTAAATCAGTTAACAGTGAAAGACTCTTATCCACTCCTGAGGGTGGACGAATCATTGGACTTTTATCAAGAGGGAAGTTTCTCACAACCCTAGATCTTGCTCGTGGATACTGGCAGGTCCCCATTGCAGAAGACTCTAAACCAAAGACTGCTTTTATCACACACTGTGGCTTGTTTCAGTTCAAAGTCCTTCCTTTTGGCTCATGTAATGCCCCTGCAACTTTTCAGTGGCTGAACAATGTCCTGGCTGGCTTAATGTATACGTCCTGTGCCTTTATCTGGATGACTGGTTGACTATTATATGACATCACAAGTATGCGCCGCTCCCTGCTTTTCAGAAGGCGAGAGAAACGTGCAGTGAATGGACACACAGATGTATACTGTTTTTCTTTCATTTCTTTTATTTAGTAACGTTACGGATTGTGTGAACACTATTTACTTTTATGTTTAATTTACCAGTAGCTGTTTAACTTGGCCTTTTACGGTTGTTGAAGAGTGTGAATATAAAGAGCAAACACTGTGGAATTCCCAGTACCAGTGTGAGCGTGAGTTTTTCCTCCACATCTCTCAACCACAGAACATAACCCCAATGTTACAACACACAAAACTAAAGTGAAACTAACCATACACAGCCATTCTAACCCCAACATAAAATTATTAGTCAGCAAAACTCACAGGAGGACAACTACTAAGAAACGGGTGTGGGGAGCACTAGGACACAGACAGGTGGCAGGTGTGGAGGTACAGTTCAATACATACCTTTAAAGAACACTTTCAGTCTTAATGTGGAATTGATTTATGATAGCGATTTGGGAGTTTATCTCTACAAAAAAAAAAAAAAAAAAATTGATACACTTGATGTATCAGCGTCGGAATTAAACTGGACTCCAAACAGTCCGCCTCCTTATATTGTTTCCTTCTCTTTGATTTCTTGCTTGTATGTTCTCTCAGTGTAAGTCGCTTTGGATAAAAGCGTCTGCTAAATGACAGTAGTAGTAGTAGTAGTAGTAGATGTACATGTCACTGGAGGTCATAAGGTTTGCTTTAAATCAGCTCTTGCATTCTTTTCCTTTCTAATCTCTGTCTCATTTTTTTGTTAAAGGCGGTATATGGAACTTGAACAGAATAACACAGCATAAAGCTTTCAGCCATCTGGGTGCCTGGCTCATTAACCCCCCCGCGCCTCACCAAACCCACTCAGAGCCCCAATCCAACCAGGATAATAAAATATCATGAGTTCAGTTCACTAATCATACTCTCCAGCCCCACTGATCACATACTGACTCTGATAAAAGCAGCTCCTACCTGTTTGTATCGATTCAATCTGTGGCAAATAGTTCATAGTTGCACCGCGACTCCAAAACTTCCTGCAGTCCCTCTTAAGGTCCTCTGTTCTCCTCACACACCATCCTGCATGCCCCACTTATTCAATAAAATTAAAAAAAGCAATAAAATCCTCCTGTCATGGTTCAGTACCAGGTGGGGGTTGTTTGCGAGCTCCAAGTGTGACCCAACTCCAAACACACAGCGAGGAAACAATTTGCAGGTTAACAGTGTTTAATAATGTACAGTGCTCCAAATACAGACAATAGTAAAACTGTACACTTGGTAGTGAACTCAGGACGGAACTGGTGCGGGACAGGAACGGTCCTGGGTTGTGGAAGAGAGAGAGGTTAGTGACAGGCTGTGATACCAGCTGCGGTGTGCGGGGATCGTGCTCGTTAAACTCACGGTGACGTGTTTGTCGTCCGGTTGTGAGGAGGGATCCAGAGATGCTGCCGTGGGGGTGGTGATCCAGGCTGTCGGTACAGTGATAGGAGATCTGGGTCCGGGTGCTGTACGTGCAGACGTGACTGCAGCAGGGGTGACAGCAGCGCACTGACCGGGAAGGTGTGGATCAGAGGAAGCCAGAGACAGACAGGGAGCCAGAGGGAGAGAGCTGGTTGCGCGATCTCGCAACAGAGCTCTATGGAATCCGTGGTAAGCCAGTCCTCACGATAGGCGGGTAGATGACCACGCTGAGGCACTGTAGTCTGGAGAGGTGCTCCAGGACAGCGGGCTAAGCACAAGAAAAGAGAAGGCAGGTTAGACACTGCTAGAAAAACGCTCCAATAATAATCACTGGCCACTCTGTTACCACGGGAAGTTAGTGGAACAAACTGGCGTCTGTCTCTTGTTCCTCCTCTGCTTAAGTACCCATCTCTCCTGAGCTGGGTAATGATCCACACCTGCTTCCACTGATGATCTGCTGCCACGCCCTGCAAGACAATTAGGTACACCAACACCGCCCACCAGCAGCAGAGATCCTGACACCTTCGTGGTGTGTCTTCCAGTCGAAAAAGTGGCCAGAAGTGTTCATCCACTTCAGCAACATGTAGCTCCATATTAGCTAGCAGCTAATGAAAATGCCAGCTATTGGCTGGTAGATGTAAACAAAATGTCAACGTCGTGCCGCCAAAATTAATATTTTATAATATTTTACTTTGAATATAATTTTTAAAGGAAATGCTGTATTTTCATTCTACAACCCTCAAAACACCTCGTGGAGGCATTATTTAGTTAAAATATTGCTTTTTATTGAAATATTCCATATACCACCTTTAAAGCTAAATCTAACTTTCGAATGAGACTGTCATGGTCTCTAGGAGACGTTTGACCCACATGCGTGACTCAGCCACATACACAAGCTCTTGGTGCAAAAGTGAAAGGTTTATTTTACAATATTTACAATAGTTAGAATGTGCAAAGGTGCTGGTGCTCTCGGGAAGGTACTGGGGATGAGATCATAGGTTAGACGCTGACTTTAGGAACTGGCAGAATGGTGAACACAAGGAGGTAGTACTCACAGGGATGATGAGGGGATGAGCATGAGGAGGAGACAGGTCCAGTGAGAGGGACTGTGCAGGGAGATGTTATCAGGAGGGATGTCAAGTGAGCGCTAAAGAGCAGGCAGGCAGGCAGCGGAGATCGGAGCTCAGGATCAGGTCCACAGGGGAGTTCAGGAGAAGGTGACTCTGGAGGAGCTCCACAGCAGGGCTGGAGGAGCCAGAGCGCAGATGGTAATCCTGGAGAGAAGACAGGGTTACACTGAACACTCTATCAAATACAACTTAGAAATCTTTAGTATAAAACACTAGGAGAACTCTGAAGGTGGCTTTGGTTTCTGTTACCAGTATGGTTAACAACCAGGCGTCAACTGTAGGTCTGCCTGCAGTTTAAATACGCCCCAGCATCATTAGCCTGATCTCCGCCAGCCATTGTCAATTAACCTGCACCGCTTTCGAGCATAGATGTTACTCTGAAAGGAGAGCTCACTCGACACACAAAAACACAGTCACACAAACACTGGCCATGACAAAGACTTGGGAGACAGCAGCCACTCAGTGATTTCTTATCTTGTGATGTGACCCTCATTCACTTTCCAACCTGTTCACATATTTATTTCAATGAAATGGTTAACCTGGGTGCATTCCCATAACAATGGTTGTGTATCTTCTTCTGCATGTTTTTAATATACAGATGGAGCACATTGTATATACACAGATCTTGCTTTTGTTTGAGGGCCTGACTGTGTCTCATTTACATAACTATAATTACCCGTGTGGGCAGAAGACTGGCTGCTGCCCCAGGTAGCTATAAGACTAGGCCTGTTTTTCTCCCAGCCTGCTTGTTCCACTGTGAATGATTTAAATTGCCCAGTCTAAACACCTTGCAGAATCTCAGCGAATTACAGCTTTAGAGTCCCTGCTTTCCTTAATGACACAATATGCTGAGGGCTGCATGAACTATTTTTCTTTGGAAGAAGGAAGAGGAGAAATCTTAGAGAAGGGAATCAAAGACTCTTTACTGGCCAGACAGTTTCTCCCTCTTATAACACATAACTCCAATTTCTCCATCAAAAAGCACTGCTGTCTTTCAAAAGAATCATGTATCCATGAATAAAATGCAGTAAATTTTTGTTTTAACTGCTTCATGATAAAAGAGAGTGGTTTGAAGTGCATAATGGCCAGCATTGGTGGGACAAACTTACTAAACAATCATATTACCGTAAGTGGTTTCTCTAACTGAATAAAAAGAGGAATATAATTTTGAGACTTTGAGATGTTCTGATTCCTAAAAAGTGATTTACTATGACTGATTTTGAAAGCTCAGTGCCCGTCAAAAAAAACACCAACTCTTCAAAAACAATATCTCCTTTATTTGAACATTACTTACAATTTTATAAATGGTTCAAAATTTAAATATATATTTTATCAAATTTCAAAGTAAAAATTGTATGTGGAATGCAAATCAGAGATTTTTTATATCAAAACTACCCTGGCAGATAATGATAAACATTACCTGCCACCAGAGCACATACCTCCACCAGCAGCAAGCAGAAGAATTATGGAATATGGGCCAAAGAATAATACAATTAAACAAATAGTATTTTTACAATAGAAGGATCATTTATCAGGGTGTATTACAGAGATAAACTACTTCAGTGTTTTGGTTTAGGGTGACATTCCCAGAAATCACTTCATATAAGGAGATAAAGAGACCATCACAAAAAAGCTTTGATTGAATTTTGAAGGTATGTACACATTTGTATGTGCTGGAGGTGCGTGTATGGGATTTGTAAAGTTATACCCCCTCTAAAGATAACAAAGTAGGCTTTCAGCTCAGTCATCGTAGAGGATTGGCCTCTGTCCTACTGAGCAGCCTTGTATCATGATGCATACAAGGCCAGACTCAATAGCTGAAAACCCAGACTAGATACTGCATATGAAAAAAGGTTCATTTACAGGGGAATGGGGGGAAGACAAACAGGAATACAGTGCTACGAGAGGTAATCTGTAACAGAGGGAAGAGGCAGGTTAGGATCCAGATGATGGTGGAGGTAAATGTGCTGGCCAGAGGGCTTATGTGAAACGGGGTCCAGAGGAGCACAGGAGGGTGGAGGAGTCGGAGCAAGCAAAACCAAAGAACTTGATGAAGGATCAGGTGGCAGGCAGGTGAGTTCCGTGAGTGGGCAGGGCTTGACTGAACATCAGTTGGTGGTGTGGATGACAAGAAGCGTCCAGCAGGCATAGCAATCCAAGAGGATCCAGAGGTGAAGTAATTCAAGGTGCGACAAAAACGTGTAATCCAAAAACCAACAACCTTCAGGGGGGAATGAGCAAAATTACACATTAAACTATACTTTCAGACCTACTACTCTAGATCAACACAGTCACCCTGTTAAAATTAATGGTCTGGCATTGAGTTGTGGTGAAGCCCATGCTTTTAAACAGTCCAGAATGATGAGTGATGATCCACAGCTGTGCCTGCTGGCGGTCCAGAATAATCAGATAGACTGCTACCACCTGGTCACCTGAGGAGAAGCAGCAGTAGGAATAAAACACCAGAGGTGAGAGCTGGGAGAACTAGAAGGTGAGAAGATCAAAATAAACAAAAACCAAAGGATCTTATTAACAGTAAACGCGAGGGCGTTGTCATACTGGGTTGTGGAGGGGGTCGGACAGGGGGAAAATAAAGGACTCGTGAGGACAGGTTTTATTTGTGACACATGGAACACAGGGTGAATCTTGAACGAAGCGTGGAGTTTGAGACGCACACAGGTGGGGTTCACAACACTTTCTACTTCATAGAGGCCGATAAATCTAGGGGCAAGTTTCCGAGACACACATTGCAAAGGGATATCATGAGATGACAACCAAACCTTCTGACCAGGGGCGTAGACCGGGGTTCTCCGACGGTCGGCCCAGCGCTGGTTCTGGTTCTTAGTCCGGAGTTGGGCGGCTTTCATCTGGGATCAGACACGTCGGCTGTGGCGGAGATGGTGTTGGACTGAGGGTACGGCCACTTCCGCCTCCTGGGAGTAAACAAGGGGGGAAGGTAACCCAGTGCAGCTTCAAAAGGGGTGAGACCAGTGGATGTGCTAGTGTGGGTGTTGTGTGCATACTCAATCCAAATCAAGTGGGAGCTCCAAGTGCTGTAGTTCTTGGCCGTGACGCACCTGATGGCAGCTTCTAGCTCTTTGTTAGCTCGCTCCGACTGTCCGTTTGATAGAGGGTGATATCCGGATGACAGGCTCACTGAGGCCCCCAAGGTGTTGCAGAAAGCTTTCCAGACCTGCAAAGTAAACTGGAGACCTCAGTCAGAAACAATATCAGAAGGGATGCCGTGATGTTGAAATACATTAACTACCAGAAGGTAATTGTTTCCAGAGCAGTGGGTAGTTTGGGGATGGGAATAAAATGTGCCCATTTAGAAAACCGATCTATAATTGAGTATGACTGTGTTACCTTTAGAGGGAAGACCAGTAACAAACTCTAAAGCAATATTGTACCAGGGGCGGGAAGAGGTGGGTAAAGGGTGAAGCAAACCTGCAGGAGGCCGGTGAGTGGCCGCAATAATCAATATAAGGGCTGAGTGACTTATCTTTCTTTTTGACGAAGAAAAATCCAGCTCCAACAGGTGAGGAAGATGGTCGGATAATACCAGCACGTAATGAATCCTGGATATATGTCTCCATGGCTTCTTGTTCACTGCGAGACAGATTGTAAAGGCGGCTAGTGGGGAGAGGAGAACCAGGAAACAGGTCAATTGCACTATCATACGGACGATGAGGAGGTAGACAGGGCCTCCTCTTTGCTAAACACTTGAGCTAGATCATGATATACAGAAGGAACGTTATTTAAATCAGGAGAGGTGTCGTTACCCACCCCCACCCGGGGAGGCGCTGCAGGTGATGCTGATTGTAAGCAACTGGAAAGGCAGAAGGAGCTCCATCCTTCGATCCACTTCTGGGTTCAGTTGATCTGGGGGTTATGAAGACTTAACCAGGGGAAACTTAGCACAAGTGGAGTATGAGGAGAGACAAAATTCAGAAACTGCATGTATTCACAGTGATTACCAGAGACTAGAATCTGTACTGTTCTGTACAATGGGTGATGCAGGCCATCTGCTGGCCACTCAAGGAGGTAGCAGTTACCAGTTCTGAAGACGACTGACTGGGATCTTCAATCATCGGACTAAGTCTTCCTGAATGAGGTTCTGTTCCGCACCAGAATCCACTAGTGCCTGTAAAGGGAACTGATCATGATTAAGGCATAATGTCACAGGTACCCGAAGGCAAGAGGGATGAGACGTAGAAACTACTGGGCCCACTGGAGGCCACTTATCTACCTGTGGGCTCTGGCTTTTAAACATTTGGGACACTTTGCTGCGATGTGACCGGGTTCTCTGCAGAAAAAACAGCTCTTCGTCTCCCTTCGTCTCTGTCATTCCTCCGCTGAGAGTCAAGTGCTGCCGATCTACATCGGCTCTTCCTGGGGTGTCTGCGCACGTTGTTTGGGTGCTGTGCTAGGAACAGACGACTGAGACGGCAGAAGTAAGGATACAGTGTTGTTGAACATAACATTATTGGTGCGTAGGTTCCTGGGACATGCTCTTTCACATAGATGTTCATCTATTTGAACCTCTAAGGTAATTACCTCCTCAAGTGAGTGCGGAATACTCTGTAGGGTTAGTTAATCCTGTATAGCACCTTTGAGAGCCCTGATGAATATGGTTTGGAGCGCTAAATCATTCCAGCCTGTCTCCAGTGCTATGATGCGAAACTCAGTAGAAAAGTCAGACACAGTGCGTTTACCTTGTCATAGCATGATATGCTGCCTCCTGTTGCCCCACACACTACCTCCCTCTGGAGGTCAGGCCATAAATGTTGTTTTCCTCAATGGCTACATCAGCAAGAGGAAGTAAGCATGGCAGAGGACATGACTCATCTTAAAGCAGAAGCACCTCATGAGAACAGTCACTGTGACTGGGGCTTTGAGTTGCAGAGGCGAGAAGACGCTACTGTCTCTGAAAATTCACTTTTCTCTACCAGGATCATAACTATAATTCTTGGATGCTTACAACCCTTAATAAATTGAGTAGAAACACCCGTGGCTCACCTGTTTCCCCCTCCATCATCCAGGCTCCACTTGCATTAGGCACTGCTCTCTCCTATCATCCATCACTCTGAGGTGTTGTCCACAATTGGCTGCCCTTGATCACCCCTGACTTGCCTTGACTGGGGGCCTGTGCTTTGTGTAGCAGATGCAAGTGCTGATAGGATGTGACAACTTTATTAAGCACAAATCAGGAGGCCGCATTTCCATTCTCAGTTGGACGTGAGCGATGTCTGCCTAAAGCTGTGGTTTTCATCATGGCATGGAACTTTCTCCCTCCTCTTATCTTTTGCTTTTTAATTCAAAAGCCTTCAGGTCTCTGACATTATCAAATCCTATCCTCAACTATGTGCTACAGGAGCCTTCAGGTGACATGTGATAGTTTGGATTGTTGATTCATCAAATTATCACCAAGCTCAACAGCTAAAGAACCATTCTTACTTACTATATAATAGTAGCTTTGATCGGTATGATGATGATTTTTCTTGTCTCAATTAGACAACTATCTAATAAAAAACTGTTTGGATCTTTGATTTTCCTTGTTCTGTAACATCCTGTGCTCATGCTCCAACAGGCTGTTGTTCTTCTGGTTTGTCTCCTGTCTGTTTTTATGTTTGAACTAGTCTTAGGTTGTTTCCAGTCTTCCTGCCTTGCAGTATCTTTTTTTTTTAAATTGTGAGCTATATATTTCTTTCCCTCGAGAATCTCCTTGCAGTTGGGTGGTAAAGCAGAATGTACTTGTTTGTCTTTTACATATACTTTTTAAACGTGCTGTATTTGATTTAATATTGGGCAGAGAATTGACCCATCCGTGAGCTCATCCTATGTGCCTAACTCTGTTCAGTATATTTTTAGCTAACACAAGGGAAGCCTCTGTTTAAACTACTTTGTGGAACATTTTTCAGGTCCTGACTGGAGGCAATTTTTGTTTATGCTATGAGTCTGTCAGCCTTTCCCTCCATTTTTCTTCAGTTTGACATTGTTTGCATCATAAAATTAAACAATCTGACACAACTAATGTCCATAAAATGTATTTTTCCTTGACAGGAAACAGTTGATTGTGTTTTGTGAAAGTGTTCGACAGTTAGCGCAAACTTTAGCAAAAATAAAAGATTTTAAGGTGTGTTCGTAATTGTTTTCCACATTTCCTATAACTGGAAATGTCCAAATATGGGACAGTTTAAAAATATAAATAAAGAACACAGTTGAAATGAAGAGGGTGTTTGATTAAGTTTCAAGTTTATTTATTTATAAAGCACCAGTTCATGACGAAGTCATTTCAAGGCACTTCACAGAAAAATCAACCAATTAATAATAAAACATTTTCTATCTAGGAACCAACCGATTGGGCTGAATTGTTATTTCAGCACAATCCCCCATCCTGAGCAAGCACAATTATGATGAGGTGTTTCTTTTTTATTTACGTTTGCTATTTATTTTTGCTGTTTTTACAATACTGTCTTTCCCACTTCACAGTGGAATTGATGGCAAGGTTCAGCACTTCTCTTCCATTAACACTCTGAAGACCACTGTCTTTGTCCACAGGTTTAATAATGTACAAAGTGTGAAACTGAAATAAACATATAACACAAATACAATTACAACGTGTACTTATTGTAATCTCCTATACAGTTTTTACATTGTAACATAACTTCAATTAACATTTTAAACGTTTTAGAAGCAGAAATAACTCACCTGTAGGAGGTGCTAAAGACACAGCTACATCAACATTAAGAGCATACTACCAGCTTGGCATGATCAGATGCCACTATTTACATTTAATAACAAATACTCTTACAACAGTTCAGCTCATGTTTGGGGAAAACAGTAGAATGAGTTCAACCACTGGTCTCAGAAATACTTTTGTCCCATTCTGCCTTGACTTTGACTTCGGCCTTGTGGACCTTCTCGTCTCTTGTTTCAACAAATCACATCCCTGTGTATTTTGACAGAGAATAGTATAGTCAAATTAAATGACAGAAATTTCACATAGCATAGTTTGATTATAACAAAAAATCAATTTACTGAGATTTTGGAATTGGTTCTTCTCAGAAGAATAAAGAAATGTATCTGCATTAATGTGAGGGGTGAAAGTAGTGTTTTGACTGCAGTGTGAGCTGTTTATTACTGAACGGTTTTCCTTTACATCCTTGTAGGTTTTGAACCTGGCTGGAAGCTTCAACACATGTAGATCAGGGTTCTGTAGCCTGCAGTTTTAGGACCACATGTGGCCCTTCAGACTCTCTGAACTGGCTCCTTTTAACTTTGACCAAAATCCTCATGAACCTGAATAACAACAGGGAATGGATCATGTTTGCCTCTTAAAACATAGAATTTCCACAGAATCACACTAATATCTCAAACAGGTTGTTCTGCCTGTATGAACTGGTTCCAGAACCAGAACTGAACAAACAGACTTGCATTTTGCACATTAAAAACAGTTTTTCTGAGGTTTCTGTTGAATATTTTAGCTCCACAGGTGTTCTTACCTTCATAGTGGGTGAAAACAGGTCAACAACTTCTCTTTCAGTTTTTATCTCTCAAACTACGCAGGTGGTGATAAAACCCGAGTTCTCCCGAGTTCTAACGGTCTGTATCTGTTTCATCACAACTCCTTTGTTCGTTAGTATTCGGCAGCTCTTGCTATTAAAAATGACCCCCTCTGGCGGTTCTAGGTGGTATTGGAATGTTGGCAGTTCCAGTGTTAAGTCATAATTATTTGTAACTGTGTCATGGTTGTCATGAGCTAACCTGAATTTCTTCTATAATTCCCCCTTTTTTGAACTATAAATATATATAGTAATCAAAAATTAAAGGGAGGTATTAACATAATATGATCATAATAACAAAATAATAATCATAATGCAATAACCAAACACATAACCCTCTAGGAAAGGAGATGAACCCCTAAATTAAACTTTTACTTTTTCTGGCTAAATTAAAGATGAAAATATTTAAAAGAATATACAGTTTATTGTTTACAGCATCTGTTCCCATTTAAGTACTGGGGCACTCTGGGGTTGATATGAAACATCTGCAGGGGAGCACAAGATACGATACTATTTAAATATAAATAAATACATAAATAAATACATAATAAATAAGGAGAATAAAGTTTTAATACATGACATGAAAACAGGGCCTTGTGGTGATACAGCTACTTCTCAAATATGAACCAGAAAGATGAAGATGGATAGAATAACTCCATCTCTCAGACTGATGATGTGACCAGTTGGATTAAAATCCTCTGGTTTTAAATGTTTACTGCAGAGAATTAAGACTCTGGATCTGTGAAACCTTCGCTTCTTGAGGAATCTTCCCACTTCTTTCTGATATTGATTTGGAAAACCTTTAAATCCAAATCCAGAGATTTTAGTCTACACAAAAAATAAAAAGATTATTAATCATATTAACTTCATTCTTCTTCGCATTTTTTTCATATTAACTTTTACTTCACACTTTATTCCCATTTTCACTCCAGAAAGCTGATAAATGTTTATTTTGAAATAACACAAACACTTCTATTGAAAATGAACCAAAGCTGCAGAAATCATGAATAAGTTCATCAACAGAGAGTTTAAACCAGTAATATTATTTATTTCTACCTTATCATTCTTCTGTCAGCTATAATCAATGTTATAGAATATGTAATTTCTAAATGTCAGATGAATAAACAACGGTATTCCTATGTACCTAACGTTAGCCAGCTGGTGGACATACGGTACAAAATATGTATTTTGTCCGAAAAAAATAACGATGTCCAGTCCTACCCCTGAATTCCCATGAGCCCTGGTCTCCATATTCCATTTATTAAAGCAGAAATACTCTGAACAACATTCAGACATCCTGTATGAACCGCTGTTGTTTTTACCTGTGAGTCTGCGTCAAATACCGGACTCTAATTGCGGCCGCATTTCCTGCGCCGCAGCAGCAAATGGGGTGTCTAGTGATTGTATACTTGTCTATGTGGTGGATGATTTTAGAGCCTGGCTTGGTAGCTGGTGTTGGGGCCTGGGCCTGGCCTGTTGACTGGTGTTGAGGTCTGGGCCTGGCAGCTGGTGTTGGGGCCTGGGACTAGCCTGATGGATGGTGTTGGGGCCTGGGCCTGTTGGCTGGTGTTGAGGCCTGGCCTGATGGATGGTGTTGGGGCCTGGGCCTGGCCTGTTGACTGGTGTTGAGGTCTGGATCTGGTAGCTGGTGTTGGGGCCTGGGACTAGCCTGATGGATGGTGTTGGGGCCTGGGCCTGGCCTGGTAGCTGGTGTTGGGGCCTGGGCCTGGACTGGTAGCTGGTGTTGGGGCCTGAGCCTGGACTGGTAGCTGGTGTTGGGGCCTGGGACTAGCCTGATGGATGGTGTTGGGGCCTGGGCCTGGCCTGGTAGCTGGTTTTGGGGCCTGGACCTGGCCTGGTAGCTGGTGTTGGGGCCTGGGCCTGGCCTGTTGACTGGTGTTGAGGTCTGGATCTGGCAGCTGGTGTTGGGGCCTGGAACTAGCCTGATGGATGGTGTTGGGGCCTGGGCCTGGCCTGATGGATGGTGTTGGGGCCTGGGCCTGGCCTGGTGGCTGGTGTTGGGGCCTGGGCCTGGACTGGTAGCTGGCGTTGGGGCCTGGGCCTGGCCTGTTGACTGGTGTTGAGGTCTGGATCTGGCAGCTGGTGTTGGGGCCTGGAACTAGCCTGATGGATGGTGTTGGGGCCTGGGCCTGGCCTGGTAGCTGGTGTTGGGGCCTGGAACTAGCCTGATGGATGGTGTTGGGGCCTGGGCCTGGCCTGATGGATGGTGTTGGGGCCTGGGCCTGGACTGTTGACTGGTGTTGAGGTCTGGATCTGGCAGCTGGTGTTGGGGCCTGGAACTAGCCTGATGGATGGTGTTGGGGCCTGGGCCTGGACTGGTAGCTGGTGTTGGGGCCTGGGCCTGGACTGGTAGCTGGCGTTGGGGGCCTGGGCCTGGCCTGTTGGCTGGAGTTGAGGCCTGGCCTGATGGATGGTGTTGGGGCCTGGGCCTGGCCTGGTAGCTGGTGTTGGGGCCTGGAACTAGCCTGATGGATGGTGTTGGGGCCTGGGCCTGGCCTGATGGATGGTGTTGGGGCCTGGGCCTGGCCTGATGGGTGGTGTTGGGGCCTGGGCCTGGCCTGGTAGCTGGTGTTGGGGCCTGGGCCTGGACTGGTAGCTGGTGTTGGGGCCTGGGCCTGGCCTGTTGACTGGTGTTGAGGTCTGGATCTGGCAGCTGGTGTTGGGGCCTGGGACTAGCCTGATGGATGGTGTTGGGGCCTGGGCCTGGACTGGTAGCTGGGGTTGGGGGCCTGGGCCTGGCCTGTTGGCTGGAGTTGAGGCCTGGCCTGATGGATGGTGTTGGGGCCTGGGCCTGGCCTGGTAGCTGGTGTTGGGGCCTGGGCCTGGCCTGTTGACTGGTGTTGAGGTCTGGATCTGGTAGCTGGTGTTGGGGCCTGGGACTAGCCTGATGGATGGTGTTGGGGCCTGGGCCTGTTGGCTGGTGTTGAGGCCTGGCCTGATGGATGGTGTTGGGGCCTGGGCCTGGCCTGTTGACTGGTGTTGAGGTCTGGATCTGGCAGCTGGTGTTGGGGCCTGGGACTAGCCTGATGGATGGTGTTGGGGCCTGGGCCTGGCCTGGTAGCTGGTGTTGGGGCCTGGGCCTGGCCTGGTAGCTGGTGTTGGGGCCTGGGCCTTGCCTGTTGACTGGTGTTGAGGTCTGGATCTGGCAGCTGGTGTTGGGGCCTGGGACTAGCCTGATGGATGGTGTTGGGGCCTGGGCCTGGACTGGTAGCTGGTGTTGGGGCCTGGAACTAGCCTGATGGATGGTGTTGGGGCCTGGGCCTGGCCTGATGGATGGTGTTGGGGCCTGGGCCTGGACTGGTAGCTGGTGTTGGGGCCTGGGCCTGGCCTGATGGATGGTGTTGGGGCCTGGGCCTGGACTGGTAGCTGGTGTTGGGGCCTGGGCCTGGCCTGGTAGCTGGTGTTGGGGCCTGGGCCTGGCCTGTTGACTGGTGTTGAGGTCTGGGTCTGGCAGCTGGTGTTGGGGCCGGAACTAGCCTGAGGGATGGTGTTGGGGCCTGGGCCTGGGCTGGTAGCTGGTGTTGGGGCCTGGGCCTGGACTGGTAGCTGGCGTTGGGGGCCTGGGCCTGGCCTGTTGGCTGGTGTTGAGGCCTGGCCTGATGGATGGTGTTGGGGCCTGGGCCTGGCCTGTTGGCTGGTGTTGGGGTCTGGGTCTGGCAGCTGGTGTTGGGGCCTGGAACTAGCCTGATGGATGGTGTTGGGGCCTGGGCCTGGGCTGGTGGCTGGTGTTGGGGCCTGGGCCTGGGCGGTGGGTGGTGTTGGGGCCTGGGCCTGGACTGGTAGCTGGTGTTGGGGCCTGGGCCTGGCCTGTTGACTGGTGTTGAGGTCTGGATCTGGCAGCTGGTGTTGGGGCCTGGAACTAGCCTGATGGATGGTGTTGGGGCCTGGGCCTGGCCTGGTAGCTGGTGTTGGGGCCTGGGCCTGGCCTGGTAGCTGGTGTTGGGGCCTGGGCCTGGCCTGGTAGCTGGTGTTGGGGCCTGGGCCTGGCCTGTTGACTGGTGTTGAGGTCTGGATCTGGCAGCTGGTGTTGGGGCCTGGTCCTGGCCTGATGGGTGGTGTTGGGGCCTGGGCCTGGCCTGGTGGCTGGTGTTGGGGCCTGGAACTGGCCTGATGGATGGTGTTGGGGCCTGGGCCTGGCCTGGTGGGTGGTGTTGGGGCCTGGGCCTGGCCTGATGGATGGTGTTGGGGCCGGGGCCTGGCCTGGTGGGTGGGTTTGGGGCCTGGGCCTGGCCTGTTGTCTGGTGTTGAGGTCTGGGTCTGGTAGCTGGTGTTGGGGCCTGGGACTAGCCTGATGGATGGTGTTGGGGCCTGGGCCTGGCCTGGTAGCTGGTGTTGGGGCCTGGGCCTGGACTGGTAGCTGGTGTTGGGGCCTGAGCCTGGACTGGTAGCTGGTGTTGGGGCCTGGGACTAGCCTGATGGATGGTGTTGGGGCCTGGGCCTGGCCTGGTAGCTGGTGTTGGGGCCTGGAGCTGGCCTGGTAGCTGGTGTTGGGGCCTGGGCCTGGCCTGATGGATGGTGTTGGGGCCTGGGCCTAGCCTGTTGACTGGTGTTGAGGTCTGGATCTGGCAGCTGGTGTTGGGGCCTGGAACTAGCCTGATGGATGGTGTTGGGGCCTGGGCCTGGCCTGGTAGCTGGTGTTGGGGCCTGGAACTAGCCTGGTGGATGGTGTTGGGGCCTGGGCCTGGCCTGGTAGCTGGTGTTGGGGCCTGGGCCTGGCCTGTTGACTGGTGTTGAGGTCTGGATCTGGCAGCTGGTGTTGGGGCCTGGGACTAGCCTGATGGATGGTGTTGGGGCCTGGGCCTGGCCTGGTAGCTGGTGTTGGGGCCTGGGCCTAGCCTGGTGGCTGGTGTTGGGGCCTGGGCCTGGCCTGGTGGATGGTGTTGGGGCCTGGGCCTGGCCTGGTAGCTGGTGTTGGGGCCTGGGCCTGGCCTGTTGACTGGTGTTGAGGTCTGGATCTGGCAGCTGGTGTTGGGGCCTGGGACTAGCCTGATGGATGGTGTTGGGGCCTGGGCCTGGCCTGGTAGCTGGTGTTGGGGCCTGGAACTAGCCTGATGGATGGTGTTGGGGCCTGGGCCTGGCCTGATGGATGGTGTTGGGGCCTGGGCCTGGCCTGATGGATGGTGTTGGGGCCTGGGCCTGGACTGGTAGCTGGTGTTGGGGCCTGGGCCTGGCCTGTTGACTGGTGTTGAGGTCTGGATCTGGCAGGTGGTGTTGGGGCCTGGGACTGGCCTGATGGATGGTGTTGGGGCCTGGGCCTGGCCTGGTAGCTGGTGTTGGGGCCTGGGCCTAGCCTGTTGACTGGTGTTGAGGTCTGGATCTGGCAGCTGGTGTTGGGGCCTGGGCCTGGCCTGGTAGCTGGTGTTGGGGCCTGGAACTGGCCTGTTGACTGGTGTTGAGGTCTGGATCTGGCAGCTGGTGTTGGGGCCTGGGACTAGCCTGATGGATGGTGTTGGGGCCTGGGCCTGGCCTGTTAGCTGGTGTTGGGGCCTGGGCCTAGCCTGTTGGCTGGTGTTGGGGTCTGGGCCTGGCCTGGTGGCTGGTGTTGGGGCCTGGGCCTGGCCTGGTAGCTGGTGTTGGGGCCTGGGCCTGGCCTGTTGACTGGTGTTGAGGTCTGGATCTGGCAGCTGGTGTTGGGGCCTGGGACTAGCCTGATGGATGGTGTTGGGGCCTGGGCCTGGCCTGGTAGCTGGTGTTGGGGCCTGGACCTGGCCTGGTAGCTGGTGTTGGGGCCTGGGCCTGGCCTGTTGGCTGGAGTTGAGGCCTGGCCTGATGGATGGTGTTGGGGCCTGGGCCTGGACTGGTAGCTGGTGTTGGGGCCTGGGCCTGGCCTGGTAGCTGGTGTTGGGGCCTGGGCCTGGCCTGGTAGCTGGTGTTGGGGCCTGGGCCTGGCCTGTTGACTGGTGTTGAGGTCTGGATCTGGCAGCTGGTGTTGGGGCCTGGAACTAGCCTGATGGATGGTGTTGGGGCCTGGGCCTGGCCTGGTAGCTGGTGTTGGGGCATGGGCCTGGCCTGGTAGCTGGTTTTGGGGCCTGGACCTGGCCTGGTAGCTGGTGTTGGGGCCTGGGCCTGGCCTGTTGACTGGTGTTGAGGTCTGGATCTGGCAGCTGGTGTTGGGGCCTGGAACTAGCCTGATGGATGGTGTTGGGGCCTGGGCCTGGCCTGGTAGCTGGTGTTGGGGCCTGGAACTAGCCTGATGGATGGTGTTGGGGCCTGGGCCTGGCCTGATGGATGGTGTTGGGGCCTGGGCCTGGCCTGATGGATGGTGTTGGGGCCTGGGCCTGGCCTGATGGATGGTGTTGGGGCCTGGGCCTGGACTGGTAGCTGGTGTTGGGGCCTGGGCCTGGACTGGTAGCTGGTGTTGGGGCCTGGGCCTGGCCTGGTAGCTGGTGTTGGGGCATGGGCCTGGCCTGGTAGCTGGTTTTGGGGCCTGGACCTGGCCTGGTAGCTGGTGTTGGGGCCTGGGCCTGGCCTGGTAGCTGGTGTTGGGGCCTGGAACTAGCCTGATGGATGGTGTTGGGGCCTGGGCCTGGCCTGATGGATGGTGTTGGGGCCTGGGCCTGGCCTGATGGATGGTGTTGGGGCCTGGGCCTGGCCTGATGGATGGTGTTGGGGCCTGGGCCTGGACTGGTAGCTGGTGTTGGGGCATGGGCCTGGCCTGGTAGCTGGTGTTGGGGCCTGGGCCTGGCCTGGTAGCTGGTGTTGGGGCCTGGGCCTGGCGTGGTGGCTGGTGTCGGGGTCTGGGCCTGGCCTGTTGGCTGGTTTTGGGGCCTGGACCTGGCCTGGTAGCTGGTGTTGGGGCCTGGGCCTGGCCTGTTGACTGGTGTTGAGGTCTGGATCTGGCAGCTGGTGTTGGGGCCTGGAACTAGCCTGATGGATGGTGTTGGGGCCTGGGCCTGGCCTGATGGATGGTGTTGGGGCCTGGGCCTGGACTGGTAGCTGGTGTTGGGGCCTGGGCCTGGCCTGTTGACTGGTGTTGAGGTCTGGATCTGGCAGCTGGTGTTGGGGCCTGGGACTAGCCTGATGGATGGTGTTGGGGCCTGGGCCTGGCCTGGTAGCTGGTGTTGGGGCCTGGAACTAGCCTGATGGATGGTGTTGGGGCCTGGGCCTGGCCTGATGGATGGTGTTGGGGCCTGGGCCTGGACTGGTAGCTGGTGTTGGGGCCTGGGCCTTGCCTGTTGACTGGTGTTGAGGTCTGGATCTGGCAGCTGGTGTTGGGGCCTGGGACTAGCCTGATGGATGGTGTTGGGGCCTGGGCCTGGACTGGTAGCTGGTGTTGGGGCCTGGGCCTGGCCTGGTAGCTGGTGTTGGGGCATGGGCCTGGCCTGGTAGCTGGTTTTGGGGCCTGGACCTGGCCTGGTAGCTGGTGTTGGGGCCTGGGCCTGGCCTGTTGACTGGTGTTGAGGTCTGGATCTGGCAGCTGGTGTTGGGGCCTGGAACTAGCCTGATGGATGGTGTTGGGGCCTGGGCCTGGCCTGGTGGCTGGTGTTGGGGCCTGGGCCTGGCCTGTTGGCTGGTGTTGAGGCCTGGCCTGATGGATGGTGTTGGGGCCTGGGCCTGGCCTGGTAGCTGGTGTTGGGGCCTGGAACTGGCCTGTTGGATGGTGTTGGGGCCTGGGCCTGGCCTGGTGGCTGGTGTTGGGGCCTGGAACTAGCCTGATGGATGGTGTTGGGGCCTGGGCCTGGCCTGGTGGATGGTGTTGGGGCCTGGGCCTGGCCGGGTGGATGGTGTTGGGGCCTGGGCCTGGACTGGTAGCTGGTGTTGGGGCCTGGGCCTGGCCTGTTAGCTGGTGTTGGGGCCTGGGCCTAGCCTGTTGACTGGTGTTGAGGTCTGGATCTGGCGGATGGTGTTGGGGCCTGGGCCTGGACTGGTAGCTGGTGTTGGGGCCTGGGCCTGGCCTGGTAGCTGGTGTTGGGGCCTGGAACTAGCCTGATGGATGGTGTTGGGGCCTGGGCCTGGCCTGATGGATGGTGTTGGGGCCTGGGCCTGGCCTGATGGATGGTGTTGGGGCCTGGGCCTGGACTGGTAGCTGGTGTTGGGGCCTGGGCCTGGCCTGGTAGCTGGTGTTGGGGCATGGGCCTGGCCTGGTAGCTGGTGTTGGGGCCTGGACCTGGCCTGGTAGCTGGTGTTGGGGCCTGGGCCTGGCCTGTTGACTGGTGTTGAGGTCTGGATCTGGCAGCTGGTGTTGGGGCCTGGAACTAGCCTGATGGATGGTGTTGGGGCCTGGGCCTGGCCTGATGGATGGTGTTGGGGCCTGGGCCTGGCCTGATGGATGGTGTTGGGGCCTGGGCCTGGACTGGTAGCTGGTGTTGGGGCCTGGGCCTGGCCTGTTGGCTGGTGTTGGGGCCTGGGCCTGGCGTGGTCGCTGGTGTTGGGGCCTGGGCCTGGACTGGTAGCTGGTGTTGGGGGCTGGGCCTGGCCTGGTAGCTGGTGTTGGGGCCTGGAACTAGCCTGATGGATGGTGTTGGGGCCTGGGCCTGGCCTGATGGCTGGTGTTGGGGCCTGGGCCTGGCCTGATGGATGGTGTTGGGGCCTGGGCCTGGACTGGTAGCTGGTGTTGGGGCCTGGGCCTAGCCTGTTGACTGGTGTTGAGGTCTGGATCTGGCGGATGGTGTTGGGGCCTGGGCCTGGCCTGGTAGCTGGTGTTGGGGCCTGGACCTAGCCTGATGGATGGTGTTGGGGCCTGGGCCTGGCCTGATGGATGGTGTTGGGGCCTGGGCCTGGCCTGATGGCTGGTGTTGGGGCCTGGAACTAGCCTGATGGATGGTGTTGGGGCCTGGGCCTGGCCTGATGGATGGTGTTGGGGCCTGGGCCTGGCCTGATGGATGGTGTTGGGGCCTGGGCCTGGCCTGGTAGCTGGTGTTGGTTCCTGGGCCTGGCCTGGTAGCTGGTGTTGGGGCCTGGGCCTGGCCTGGTAGCTGGTGTTGGGGCCTGGAACTAGCCTGATGGATGGTGTTGGGGCCTGGGCCTGGCCTGATGGATGGTGTTGGGGCCTGGGCCTGGCCTGGTAGCTGGTGTTGGGGCCTGGGCCTGGCCTGTTGACTGGTGTTGAGGTCTGGATCTGGCAGCTGGTGTTGGGGCCTGGGACTAGCCTGATGGATGGTGTTGGGGCCTGGGCCTGGCCTGATAGCTGGTGTTGGGGCCTGGGCCTGGCCTGGTAGCTGGTGTTGGGGCCTGGGCCTGGCCTGGTGGCTGGTGTTGGGGCCTGGGCCTGGCCTGGTAGCTGGTGTTGGGGCCTGGGCCTAGCCTGTTGACTGGTGTTGAGGTCTGGATCTGGCGGATGGTGTTGGGGCCTGGGCCTGGACTGGTAGCTGGTGTTGGGGCCTGGGCCTGGCCTGGTAGCTGGTGTTGGGGCATGGGCCTGGCCTGGTAGCTGGTGTTGGGGCCTGGACCTGGCCTGGTGGCTGGTGTTGGGGCCTGGGCCTGGCCTGTTGGCTGGTGTTGAGGTCTGGATCTGGCAGCTGGTGTTGGGGCCTGGGCCTGGCCTGTTGGCTGGTGTTGAGGTCTGGATCTGGCAGCTGGTGTTGGGGCCTGGAACTAGCCTGATGGATGGTGTTGGGGCCTGGGCCTGGCCTGGTAGCTGGTGTTGGGGCCTGGAACTAGCCTGATGGATGGTGTTGGGGCCTGGGCCTGGCCTGATGGATGGTGTTGGGGCCTGGGCCTGGCCTGGTAGCTGGTGTTGGGGCCTGGGCCTGGCCTGTTGACTGGTGTTGAGGTCTGGATCTGGCAGCTGGTGTTGGGGCCTGGAACTAGCCTGATGGATGGTGTTGGGGCCTGGGCCTGGCCTGGTAGCTGGTGTTGGGGCCTGGGCCTGGCCTGGTAGCTGGTGTTGGGGCCTGGGCCTGGCCTGGTGGCTGGTGTTGGGGCCTGGGCCTGGCCTGATGGCTGGTGTTGGGGCCTGGGCCTGGACTGGTAGCTGGTGTTGGGGCCTGGGCCTGGCCTGTTGACTGGTGTTGAGGTCTGGATCTGGCAGCTGGTGTTGGGGCCTGGGACTAGCCTGATGGATGGTGTTGGGGCCTGGGCCTGGACTGGTAGCTGGTGTTGGGGCCTGGAACTAGCCTGATGGATGGTGTTGGGGCCTGGGCCTGGCCTGATGGATGGTGTTGGGGCCTGGGCCTGGCCTGGTGGCTGGTGTTGGGGCCTGGGCCTGGCCTGGTAGCTGGTGTTGGGGCCTGGGCCTGGCCTGGTAGCTGGTGTTGGGGCCTGGAACTAGCCTGATGGATGGTGTTGGGGCCTGGGCCTGGCCTGATGGATGGTGTTGGGGCCTGGGCCTGGACTGGTAGCTGGTGTTGGGGCCTGGGCCTAGCCTGTTGACTGGTGTTGAGGTCTGGATCTGGCAGCTGGTGTTGGGGCCTGGGCCTGGCCTGTTGACTGGTGTTGAGGTCTGGATCTGGCAGCTGGTGTTGGGGCCTGGCACTAGCCTGATGGATGGTGTTGGGGCCTGGGCCTGGCCTGATGGATGGTGTTGGGGCCTGGGCCTGGACTGGTAGCTGGTGTTGGGGCCTGGAACTAGCCTGTTGACTGGTGTTGAGGTCTGGGTCTGGCGGATGGTGTTGGGGCCTGGGCCTGGCCTGGTAGCTGGTGTTGGGGCCTGGAACTAACCTGATGGATGGTGTTGGGGCCTGGGCCTGGCCTGGTAGCTGGTGTTGGGGCCTGGGCCTGGCCTGATGGATGGTGTTGGGGCCTGGGCCTGGCCTGGTAGCTGGTGTTGGGGCCTGGGCCTGGCCTGTTGACTGGTGTTGAGGTCTGGATCTGGCAGCTGGTGTTGGGGCCTGGGCCTGGCCTGTTGACTGGTGTTGAGGTCTGGATCTGGCAGCTGGTGTTGGGGCCTGGGCCTGGCCTGATGGATGGTGTTGGGGCCTGGGCCTGGACTGGTAGCTGGTGTTGGGGCCTGGAACTAGCCTGATGGATGGTGTTGGGGCCTGGGCCTGGCCTGATGGATGGTGTTGGGGCCTGGGCCTGGACTGTTGACTGGTGTTGAGGTCTGGATCTGGCAGCTGGTGTTGGGGCCTGGGACTAGCCTGATGGATGGTGTTGGGGCCTGGGCCTGGACTGGTAGCTGGTGTTGGGGCATGGGCCTGGCCTGGTAGCTGGTGTTGGGGCCTGGAACTAGCCTGGTGGATGGTGTTGGGGCCTGGGCCTGGCCTGATGGATGGTGTTGGGGCCTGGGCCTGGCCTGATGGCTGGTGTTGGGGCCTGGGCCTGGCCTGTTGGATGGTGTTGGGGCCTGGGCCTGGACTGTTGACTGGTGTTGAGGTCTGGACCTGGCAGCTGGTGTTGGGGCCTGGGCCTGGCCTGTTGACTGGGGTTGAGGTCTGGATCTGGCAGCTGGTGTTGGGGCCTGGGCCTGGCCTGATGGATGGTGTTGGGGCCTGGGCCTGGACTGGTAGCTGGTGTTGGGGCCTGGAACTAGCCTGATGGCTGGTGTTGGGGCCTGGGCCTGGCCTGTTGACTGGTGTTGAGGTCTGGATCTGGCAGCTGGTGTTGGGGCCTGGAACTAGCCTGATGGATGGTGTTGGGGCCTGGGCCTGGCCTGGTAGCTGGTGTTGGGGCCTGGAACTAGCCTGATGGATGGTGTTGGGGCCTGGGCCTGGCCTGATGGATGGTGTTGGGGCCTGGGCCTGGACTGTTGGCTGGTGTTGGGGTCTGGGTCTGGCAGCTGGTGTTGGGGCCTGGGCCTGGCCTGTTGACTGGTGTTGAGGTCTGGATCTGGCAGCTGGTGTTGGGGCCTGGAACTAGCCTGATGGATGGTGTTGGGGCCTGGGCCTGGCCTGGTAGCTGGTGTTGGGGCCTGGGCCTGGCCTGGTAGCTGGCGTTGGGGCCTGGGCCTGGCCTGGTAGCTGGTGTTGGGGCATGGGCCTGGCCTGGTAGCTGGTTTTGGGGCCTGGACCTGGCCTGGTAGCTGGTGTTGGGGCCTGGGCCTGGCCTGGTAGCTGGTGTTGGGGCCTGGAACTAGCCTGATGGATGGTGTTGGGGCCTGGGCCTGGCCTGATGGATGGTGTTGGGGCCTGGGCCTGGCCTGTTGCCTGGTGTTGAGGTCTGGATCTGGCGGATGGTGTTGGGGCCTGGGCCTGGACTGGTAGCTGGTTTTGGGGCCTGGACCTGGCCTGGTAGCTGGTGTTGGGGCCTGGGCCTGGCCTGTTGACTGGTGTTGAGGTCTGGATCTGGCAGCTGGTGTTGGGGCCTGGGCCTGGCCTGGTAGCTGGTGTTGGGGCCTGGGCCTGGCCTGGTGGCTGGTGTTGGGGCCTGGGCCTAGCCTGATGGATGGTGTTGGGGCCTGGGCCTGGCCTGATGGATGGTGTTGGGGCCTGGGCCTGGACTGGTAGCTGGTGTTGGGGCCTGGGCCTGGCCTGTTAGCTGGTGTTGGGGCCTGGGCCTGGCCTGTTGACTGGTGTTGAGGTCTGGATCTGGCAGCTGGTGTTGGGGCCTGGGACTAGCCTGATGGCTGGTGTTGGGGCCTGGGCCTGGACTGGTAGCTGGTGTTGGGGCCTGGGCCTGGCCCGGTAGCTGGTGTTGGGGCCTGGTCCTGGCCTGTTGACTGGTGTTGAGGTCTGGATCTGGCAGCTGGTGTTGGGGCCTGGAACTAGCCTGATGGATGGTGTTGGGGCCTGGGCCTGGCCTGATGGATGGTGTTGGGGCCTGGGCCTGGACTGTTGACTGGTGTTGAGGTCTGGATCTGGCAGCGGGTGTTGGGGCCTGGGCCTGGCCTGATGGATGGTGTTGGGGCCTGGGCCTGGCCTGATGGATGGTGTTGGGGCCTGGGCCTGGACTGGTAGCTGGTGTTGGGGCCTGGGCCTAGCCTGGTAGCTGGTGTTGGGGCCTGGGCCTGGCCTGTTGACTGGTGTTGAGGTCTGGATCTGGCAGCTGGTGTTGGGGCCTGGAACTAGCCTGATGGATGGTGTTGGGGCCTGGGCCTGGCCTGGTAGCTGGTGTTGGGGCCTGGACCTAGCCTGATGGATGGTGTTGGGGCCTGGGCCTGGCCTGATGGATGGTGTTGGGGCATGGGCCTGGACTGGTAGCTGGTGTTGGGGCCTGGGCCTGGCCTGGTAGCTGGTGTTGGGGCCTGGGCCTGGCCTGTTGACTGGTGTTGAGGTCTGGATCTGGCAGCTGGTGTTGGGGCCTGGAACTAGCCTGATGGATGGTGTTGGGGCCTGGGCCTGGCCTGGTAGCTGGTGTTGGGGCCTGGCCCTAGCCTGATGGATGGTGTTGGGGCCTGGGCCTAGCCTGTTGACTGGTGTTGAGGTCTGGATCTGGCGGCTGGTGTTGGGGCCTGGGCCTGGCCTGGTAGCTGGTGTTGGGGCCTGGGCCTGGCCTGGTAGCTGGTGTTGGGGCATGGGCCTGGCCTGGTAGCTGGTGTTGGGGCCTGGGCCTGGCCTGGTAGCTGGTGTTGTGGCCTGGGACTAGCCTGATGGATGGTTTTGGGGCCTGGGCCTGGCCTGATGGCTGGTGTTGGGGCCTGGGCCTGGACTGGTAGCTGGTGTTGGGGCATGGGCCTGGCCTGGTAGCTGGTGTTGGGGCCTGGACCTGGCCTGGTAGCTGGTGTTGGGGCCTGGGCCTGGACTGTTGACTGGTGTTGAGGTCTGGATCTGGCAGGTGGTGTTGGGGCCTGGGACTGGCCTGATGGCTGGTGTTGGGGCCTGGGCCTGGCCTGGTAGCTGGTGTTGGGGCCTGGGCCTGGCCTGGTAGCTGGTGTTGGGGCCTGGAACTAGCCTGATGGATGGTGTTGGGGCCTGGGCCTGGCCTGGTAGCTGGTGTTGGGGCCTGGAACTAGCCTGATGGATGGTGTTGGGGCCTGGGCCTGGCCTGATGGATGGTGTTGGGGCCTGGGCCTGGCCTGGTGGCTGGTGTTGGGGCCTGGGCCTAGCCTGTTGACTGGTGTTGAGGTCTGGATCTGGCGGATGGTGTTGGGGCCTGGGCCTGGCCTGTTGACTGGTGTTGAGGTCTGGATCTGGCAGCTGGTGTTGGGGCCTGGGACTAGCCTGATGGATGGTGTTGGGGCCTGGGCCTGGCCTGGTAGCTGGTGTTGGGGCCTGGAACTAGCCTGATGGATGGTGTTGGGGCCTGGGCCTGGCCTGATGGATGGTGTTGGGGCCTGGGCCTGGCCTGGTAGCTGGTTTTGGGGCCTGGGCCTGGCCTGGTAGCTGGTGTTGGGGCCTGGGCCTGGCCTGTTGACTGGTGTTGAGGTCTGGATCTGGCAGCTGGTGTTGGGGCCTGGAACTAGCCTGATGGATGGTGTTGGGGCCTGGGCCTGGCCTGATGGATGGTGTTGGGGCCTGGGCCTGGACTGGTAGCTGGTGTTGGGGCCTGGAACTAGCCTGATGGATGGTGTTGGGGCCTGGGCCTGGCCTGATGGATGGTGTTGGGGCCTGGTCCTGGCCTGATGGATGGTGTTGGGGCCTGGGCCTGGACTGGTAGCTGGTGTTGGGGCCTGGGCCTGGCCTGTTGACTGGTGTTGAGGTCTGGATCTGGCAGCTGGTGTTGGGGCCTGGGACTAGCCTGATGGATGGTGTTGGGGCCTGGGCCTGGCCTGGTAGCTGGTGTTGGGGCCTGGGACTAGCCTGATGGATGGTGTTGGGGCCTGGGCCTGGCCTGTTGGCTGGAGTTGAGGCCTGGCCTGATGGATGGTGTTGGGGCCTGGGCCTGGCCTGGTAGCTGGTGTTGGTTCCTGGGCCTGGCCTGGTAGCTGGTGTTGGGGCCTGGGCCTGGCCTGGTAGCTGGTGTTGGGGCCTGGGCCTGGCCTGGTGGCTGGTGTTGGGGGCTGGGCCTGGCCTGGTAGCTGGTGTTGGGGCCTGGAACTAGCCTGATGGATGGTGTTGGGGCCTGGGCCTGGCCTGGTAGCTGGTGTTGGGGCCTGGGCCTGGCCTGGTAGCTGGTGTTGGGGCCTGGGCCTGGCCTGTGGACTGGTGTTGAGGTCTGGATCTGGCAGCTGGTGTTGGGGCCTGGGACTAGCCTGATGGATGGTGTTGGGGCCTGGGCCTGGCCTGGTAGGTGGTGTTGGGGCCTGGGCCTGGCCTGGTAGGTGGTGTTGGGGCCTGGGCCTGGCCTGGTGGCTGGTGGTGGGGCCTGGGCCTGGACTGGTAGCTGGTGTTGGGGCCTGGAACTAGCCTGGTGGATGGTGTTGGGGCCGGGGCCTGGCCTGATGGATGGTGTTGGGGCCGGGCCTGGCCTGGTGGATGGTGTTGGGGCCTGGGCCTGGCCTGGTAGCTGGTGTGGGGGCCTGGAACTAACCTGATGGATGGTGTTGGGGCCTGGGCCTGGCCTGGTAGCTGGTGTTGGGGCCTGGAACTAGCCTGGTAGCTGGTGTTGGGGCCTGGAACTAGCCTGATGGATGGTGTTGGGGCCTGGGCCTGGCCTGATGGATGGTGTTGGGGCCTGGGCCTGGACTGGTAGCTGGTGTTGGGGCCTGGGCCTGGACTGGTAGCTGGTGTTGGGGCCTGGGCCTAGCCTGTTGACTGGTGTTGAGGTCTGGGTCTGGCAGCTGGTGTTGGGGCCTGGGCCTAGCCTGATGGATGGTGTTGGGGCCTGGGCCTGGCCTGGTAGCTGGTGTTGGGGCCTGGACCTGGCCTGGTGGATGGTGTTGGGGCCTGGGCCTGGGCTGGTAGCTGGTGTTGGGGCCTGGTCCTGGACTGGTAGCTGGCGTTGGGGGCCTGGGCCTGGCCTGTTGGCTGGAGTTGAGGCCTGGCCTGATGGATGGTGTTGGGGCCTGGGCCTGGCCTGATGGATGGTGTTGGGGCCTGGGCCTGGACTGGTAGCTGGTGTTGGGGCCTGGGCCTGGACTGGTAGCTGGCGTTGGGGGCCTGGGCCTGGCCTGTTGGCTGGGGTTGAGGCCTGGCCTGATGGATGGTGTTGGGGCCTGGGCCTGGCCTGATGGATGGTGTTGGGGCCTGGGCCTGGACTGGTAGCTGGTGTTGGGGCCTGGGCCTGGACTGGTAGCTGGCGTTGGGGGCCTGGGCCTGGCCTGTTGGCTGGTGTTGGGGCCTGGGCCTGGACTGTTGACTGGTGTTGAGGTCTGGATCTGGCAGCTGGTGTTGGGGCCTGGGACTAGCCTGATGGATGGTGTTGGGGCCTGGGCCTGGACTGGTAGCTGGTGTTGGGGCCTGGGCCTGGCCTTGTGGTTTGTGTTGGGGCCTGGAACTAGCCTGATGGATGGTTTTGGGGCCTGGGCCTGGCCTGATGGATGGTGTTGGGGCCTGGGCCTGGCCTGATGGATGGTGTTGGGGCCTGGGCCTGGACTGGTAGCTGGTGTTGGGGCCTGGGGCTGGCCTGGTAGCTGGTGTTGGGGCCTGGAACTAGCCTGATGGATGGTGTTGGGGCCTGGGCCTGGCCTGATGGATGGTGTTGGGGCCTGGGCCTGGACTGGTAGCTGGTGTTGGGGCCTGGGCCTGGACTGGTAGCTGGCGTTGGGGGCCTGGGCCTGGCCTGTTGGCTGGGGTTGAGGCCTGGCCTGATGGATGGTGTTGGGGCCTGGGCCTGGCCTGGTAGCTGGTGTTGGTTCCTGGGCCTGGCCTGGTAGCTGGTGTTGGGGCCTGGGCCTGGCCTGGTAGCTGGTGTTGGGGCCTGGAACTAACCTGATGGATGGTGTTGGGGCCTGGGCCTGGCCTGGTAGCTGGTGTTGGGGCCTGGAACTAGCCTGATGGATGGTGTTGGGGCCTGGGCCTGGCCTGGTGGATGGTGTTGGGGCCGGGGCCTGGCCTGATGGATGGTGTTGGGGCCTGGGGCTGGCCTGTTGACTGGTGTTGAGGTCTGGATCTGGCAGCTGGTGTTGGGGCCTGGGCCTGGCCTGGTAGCTGGTGTTGGGGCCTGGAACTAGCCTGGTGGATGGTGTTGGGGCCTGGGCCTGGCCTGGTGGCGGGTGTTGGGGCCTGGGCCTGGCCTGGTAGCGGGTGTTGGGGCCTGGGCCTGGCCTGGTGGCTGGTGTTGGGGCCTGGAACTAGCCTGATGGATGGTTTTGGGGCCTGGGCCTGGCCTGATGGATGGTGTTGGGGCCGGGGCCTGGCCTGATGGATGGTGTTGGGGCCTGGGCCTGGCCTGTTGGCTGGTGTTGGTTCCTGGGCCTGGCCTGGTAGCTGGTGTTGGGGCCTGGGCCTGGCCTGGTAGCTGGTGTTGGGGCCTGGAACTAACCTGATGGATGGTGTTGGGGCCTGGGCCTGGCCTGGTAGCTGGTGTTGGGGCCTGGAACTAGCCTGATGGATGGTGTTGGGGCCTGGGCCTGGCCTGATGGATGGTGTTGGGGCCTGGGCCTGGCCTGATGGATGGTGTTGGGGCCTGGGCCTGGACTGGTAGCTGGTGTTGGGGCCTGGGCCTGGCCTGTTGACTGGTGTTGAGGTCTGGATCTGGCAGCTGGTGTTGGGGCCTGGGACTAGCCTGATGGATGGTGTTGGGGCCTGGGCCTGGACTGGTAGCTGGTGTTGGGGCCTGGGCCTGGCCTGGTGGATGGTGTTGGGGCCTGGGCCTGGCCTGATGGATGGTGTTGGGGCCTGGGCCTGGACTGGTAGCTGGTGTTGGGGCCTGGGCCTGGCCTGTTGACTGGTGTTGAGGTCTGGATCTGGCAGCTGGTGTTGGGGCCTGGGACTAGCCTGATGGATGGTTTTGGGGCCTGGGCCTGGCCTGATGGATGGTGTTGGGGCCTGGGCCTGGACTGGTAGCTGGTGTTGGGGCCTGGGCCTGGCCTGGTAGCTGGTGTTGGGGCCTGGAACTAACCTGATGGATGGTGTTGGGGCCTGGGCCTGGCCTGGTAGCTGGTGTTGGGGCCTGGAACTAGCCTGATGGATGGTTTTGGGGCCTGGGCCTGGCCTGATGGATGGTGTTGGGGCCTGGGCCTGGCCTGATGGATGGTGTTGGGGCCTGGGCCTGGACTGGTAGCTGGTGTTGGGGCCTGGGCCTGGCCTGTTGACTGGTGTTGAGGTCTGGATCTGGCAGCTGGTGTTGGGGCCTGGGACTAGCCTGATGGATGGTGTTGGGGCCTGGGCCTGGCCTGATGGATGGTGTTGGGGCCTGGGCCTGGACTGGTAGCTGGTGTTGGTTCCTGGGCCTGGCCTGGTAGCTGGTGTTGGGGCCTGGGCCTGGCCTGGTAGCTGGTGTTGGGGCCTGGAACTAGCCTGATGGATGGTTTTGGGGCCTGGGCCTGGCCTGATGGATGGTGTTGGGGCCTGGGCCTGGCCTGGTAGCTGGTGTTGGGGCATGGGCCTGGCCTGGTAGCTGGTGTTGGGTCCTGGGCCTGGCCTGGTGGCTGGTGTTGGGGCCTGGGCCTGGCCTGGTAGCTGGAGTTGGGGCCTGGAACTAGCCTGATGGATGGTGTTGGGGCCTGGGCCTGGCCTGATGGATGGTGTTGGGGCCTGGGCCTGGCCTGGTAGCTGGTGTTGGTTCCTGGGCCTGGCCTGGTAGCTGGTGGTGGGGCCTGGGCCTGGCCTGTTAGCTGGTGTTGGGGCCTGGGCCTGGCCTGGTGGCTGGTGTTGGGGCCTGGGCCTGGCCTGTTGACTGGTGTTGAGGTCTGGATCTGGCAGCTGGTGTTGGGGCCTGGAACTAGCCTGATGGATGGTGTTGGGGCCTGGGCCTGGCCTGGTCGCTGGTGTTGGGGCCTGGGCCTGGCCTGATGGATGGTGTTGGGGCCTGGGCCTGGCCTGGTAGCTGGTTTTGGGGCCTGGACCTGGCCTGGTGGCTGGTGTTGGGGCCTGGGCCTGGCCTGTTGACTGGTGTTGGGTCTGGATCTGGCAGCTGGTGTTGGGGCCTGGAACTAGTCTGGCAGCTGGTGTTGGGGCCTGGAACTAGCCTGATGGATGGTGTTGGGGCCTGGGCCTGGCCTGGTAGCTGGTGTTGGGGCCTGGAACTAGCCTGATGGATGGTGTTGGGGCCTGGGCCTGGCCTGGTAGCTGGTGTTGGGGCCTGGGCCTGGCCTGGTAGCTGGTGTTGGGGCCTGGCCTGGCCTGGTAGCTGGTGTTGGTTCCTGGGCCTGGCCTGGTAGCTGGTGTTGGGGCCTGGGCCTGGCCTGGTAGCTGGTGTTGGGGCCTGGAACTAGCCTGATGGATGGTGTTGGGGCCTGGGCCTGGCCTGGTAGCTGGTGTTGGGTCCTGGGCCTGGCCTGGTAGCTGGTGTTGGGGCCTGGGCCTGGCCTGGTAGCTGGAGTTGGGGCCTGGGCCTGGCCTGGTAGCTGGTGTTGGGGCCTGGGCCTGGCCTGTTGACTGGTGTTGAGGTCTGGATCTGGCAGCTGGTGTTGGGGCCTGGAACTAGCCTGATGGATGGTGTTGGGGCCTGGGCCTGGCCTGGTAGCTGGTGTTGGGGCCTGGAACTAGCCTGATGGATGGTGTTGGGGCCTGGGCCTGGCCTGATGGATGGTGTTGGGGCCTGGGCCTGGACTGGTAGCTGGTGTTGGGGCCTGGGCCTGGCCTGGTAGCTGGTGTTGGTTCCTGGGCCTGGCCTGGTAGCTGGTGTTGGGGCCTGGGCCTGGCCTGGTAGCTGGTGTTGGGGCCTGGGCCTGGCCTGTTGACTGGTGTTGAGGTCTGGATCTGGCAGCTGGTGTTGGGGCCTGGGCCTGGCCTGGTAGCTGGTGTTGGGGCCTGGAACTAGCCTGATGGATGGTGTTGGGGCCTGGGCCTGGACTGGTAGCTGGTGTTGGGGCCTGGGCCTGGCCTGGTAGCTGGTGTTGGGGCATGGGCCTGGCCTGGTAGCTGGTGTTGGGGCCTGGGCCTGGCCTGATAGATGGTGTTGGGGCCTGGGCCTGGCCTGATGGATGGTGTTGGGGCCTGGGCCTGGACTGGTAGCTGGTGTTGGGGCCTGGAACTAGCCTGATGGATGGTGTTGGGGCCTGGGCCTGGCCTGGTAGCTGGTGTTGGGGCCTGGGCCTGGCCTGGTAGCTGGTGTTGGGGCATGGGCCTGGCCTGGTAGCTGGTTTTGGGGCCTGGACCTGGCCTGGTAGCTGGTGTTGGGGCCTGGGCCTGGCCTGGTAGCTGGTGTTGGGGCCTGGGCCTGGCCTGTTGACTGGTGTTGAGGTCTGGATCTGGCCGCTGGTGTTGGGGCCTGGAACTGGCCTGATGGATGGTGTTGGGGCCTGGGCCTGGCCTGGTGGCGGGTGTTGGGGCCTGGGCCTGGCCTGATGGGTGGGGTTGGGGCCTGGGCCTGGCCTGGTCGCTGGTGTTGGGGCATGGGCCTGGCCTGGTAGCTGGTTTTGGGGCCTGGACCTGGCCTGGTAGCTGGTGTTGGGGCCTGGGCCTGGCCTGGTAGCTGGTGTTGGGGCATGGGCCTGGCCTGGTAGCTGGTGTTGGGGCCTGGGCCTGGCCTGTTGACTGGTGTTGAGGTCTGGATCTGGCAGCTGGTGTTGGGGCCTGGAACTAGCCTGATGGATGGTTTTGGGGCCTGGGCCTGGCCTGATGGATGGTGTTGGGGCCTGGGCCTGGCCTGGTAGCTGGTGTTGGGGCCTGGGCCTGGCCTGGTAGCTGGTGTTGGGGCCTGGGCCTGGCCTGGTAGCTGGTGTTGGGGCCTGGGCCTGGCCGGGTAGCCGGGGTTGGGGCCTGGGCCTGGCCTGGTAGCTGGTGTTGGGGCCTGGAACTAGCCTGATGGATGGTGTTGGGGCCTGGGCCTGGCCTGTTGGATGGTGTTGGGGCCTGGGCCTGGCCTGGTAGCTGGTGTTGGTTCCTGGGCCTGGCCTGGTAGCTGGTGTTGGGGCCTGGGCCTGGCCTGTTAGCTGGTGTTGGGGCCTGGAACTAGCCTGATGGATGGTGTTGGGGCCTGGGCCTGGCCTGATGGATGGTGTTGGGGCCTGGGCCTGGCCTGGTAGCTGGTGTTGGGGTCTGGAACTAACCTGATGGATGGTGTTGGGGCCTGGGCCTGGCCTGGTAGCTGGTGTTGGGGCCTGGAACTAGCCTGATGGATGGTGTTGGGGCCTGGGCCTGGCCTGATGGATGGTGTTGGGGCCTGGGCCTGGCCTGGTGGCTGGTGTTGGTGCCTGGGCCTGGACTGGTAGCTGGTGTTGGGGCCTGGGCCTGGACTGGTAGCTGGCGTTGGGGGCCTGGGCCTGGCCTGTTGGCTGGAGTTGAGGCCTGGCCTGATGGATGGTGTTGGGGCCTGGGCCTGGCCTGGTAGCTGGTGTTGGTTCCTGGGCCTGGCCTGGTAGCTGGTGTTGGGGCCTGGGCCTGGCCGGATGGATGGGGTTGGGGCCTGGGCCTGGCCTGATGGATGGTGTTGGGGCCTGGGCCTGGACTGGTGGGTGGTGTTGGGGCCTGGGCCTAGCCTGTTGACTGGTGTTGAGGTCTGGATCTGGCAGCTGGTGTTGGGGCCTGGGCCTGGCCTGGTAGCTGGTGTTGGGGCCTGGAACTAGCCTGATGGATGGTGTTGGGGCCTGGGCCTGGCCTGATGGATGGTGTTGGGGCCTGGGCCTGGACTGGTAGCTGGTGTTGGGGCCTGGGCCTGGCCTGATGGATGGTGTTGGGGCCTGGGCCTGGCCTGGTAGCTGGTGTTGGGGCCTGGAACTAGCCTGATGGATGGTGTTGGGGCCTGGGCCTGGCCTGGTGGATGGTGTTGGGGCCTGGGCCTGGACTGGTAGCTGGTGTTGGGGCCTGGGCCTGGCCTGTTGAGTGGTGTTGAGGTCTGGATCTGGCAGCTGGTGTTGGGGCCTGGAACTGGCCTGGTGGATGGTGTTGGGGCCTGGGCCTGGCCTGATGGTTGGTGTTGGGGCCTGGGCCTGGCCTGATGGATGGTGTTGGGGCCTGGGCCTGGCCTGGTAGCTGGTGTTGGGGCCTGGGCCTGGACTGGTAGCTGGCGTTGGGGGCCTGGGCCTGGCCTGTTGGCTGGTGTTGAGGCCTGGCCTGATGGATGGTGTTGGGGCCTGGGCCTGGCCTGGTAGCTGGTGTTGGGGCCTGGGCCTGGCCTGTTGACTGGTGTTGAGGTCTGGATCTGGTAGCTGGTGTTGGGGCCTGGGCCTGGCCTGGTAGCTGGTGTTGGGGCCTGGAGCTGGCCTGATGGATGGTGTTGGGGCCTGGGCCTGGCCTGGTAGCTGGTGTTGGGGCCTGGAACTAGCCTGATGGATGGTTTTGGGGCCTGGGCCTGGCCTGATGGTTGGTGTTGGGGCCTGGGCCTGGACTGGTAGCTGGTGTTGGGGCCTGGGCCTGGACTGGTAGCTGGCGTTGGGGGCCTGGGCCTGGCCTGTTGGCTGGAGTTGAGGCCTGGCCTGATGGATGGTGTTGGGGCCTGGGCCTGGCCTGGTGCTGGTGTTGGATCCTGGGCCTGGCCTGGTAGCTGGTGTTGGGGCCTGGGCCTGGCCTGTTGACTGGTGTTGAGGTCTGGATCTGGCAGCTGGTGTTGGGGCCTGGAACTAGCCTGATGGATGGTGTTGGGGCCTGGGCCTGGCCTGATGGATGGTGTTGGGGCCTGGGCCTGGCCTGGTAGCTGGTGTTGGGGCCTGGAGCTGGCCTGATGGATGGTGTTGGGGCCTGGGGCTGGCCTGGTAGCTGGTGTTGGGGCCTGGGCCTAGCCTGTTGACTGGTGTTGGGGTCTGGATCTGGCAGCTGGTGTTGGGGCCTGGAACTAGCCTGATGGATGGTGTTGGGGCCTGGGCCTGGCCTGGTAGCTGGTGTTGGGGCCTGGAACTAGCCTGATGGATGGTGTTGGGGCCTGGGCCTGGCCTGATGGCTGGTGTTGGGGCCTGGGCCTGGCCTGATGGATGGTGTTGGGGCCTGGGCCTGGACTGTTGACTGGTGTTGAGGTCTGGATCTGGCGGATGGTGTTGGGGCCTGGGCCTGGCCTGGTAGCTGGTGTTGGGGCCTGGGCCTGGCCTGGTAGCTGGTGTTGGGGCCTGGGCCTGGCCGGTTGACTGGTGTTGTGGTCTGGATCTGGCAGCTGGTGTTGGGGCCTGGGCCTGGCCTGGTAGCTGGTGTTGGGGCCTGGAACTAGCCTGATGGATGGTGTTGGGGCCTGGGCCTGGCCTGGTAGCTGGTGTTGGGGCCTGGGCCTGGCCTGGTAGCTGGTGTTGGGGCCTGGGCCTGGCCTGGTGGCTGGTGTTGGGGCCTGGGCCTGGCCTGTTGGCTGGTGTTGAGGTCTGGATCTGGCAGCTGGTGTTGGGGCCTGGAACTAGCCTGATGGATGGTGTTGGGGCCTGGGCCTGGCCTGATGGATGGTGTTGGGGCCTGGGCCTGGACTGGTAGCTGGTGTTGGGGCCTGGGCCTGGCCTGGTAGCTGGCGTTGGGGGCCTGGGCCTGGCCTGTTGGCTGGAGTTGAGGCCTGGCCTGATGGATGGTGTTGGGGCCTGGGCCTGGCCTGATGGATGGTGTTGGGGCCTGGGCCTGGCCTGGTGGATGGTGTTGGGGCCTGGGCCTGGCCTGATGGATGGTGTTGGGGCCTGGGCCTGGACTGGTAGCTGGTGTTGGGGCCTGGGCCTGGCCTGGTAGCTGGTGTTGGGGCCTGGGCCTGGCCTGTTGACTGGTGTTGAGGTCTGGATCTGGCAGCTGGTGTTGGGGCCTGGAACTAGCCTGATGGATGGTGTTGGGGCCTGGGCCTGGCCTGGTGGATGGTGTTGGGGCCTGGGCCTGGCCTGGTGGCTGGTGTTGGTGCCTGGGCCTGGCCTGGTAGCTGGTGTTGGGGCCTGGAACTAACCTGATGGATGGTGTTGGGGCCTGGGCCTGGACTGGTAGCTGGTGTTGGGGCCTGGGCCTAGCCTGTTGACTGGTGTTGAGGTCTGGATCTGGCAGCTGGTGTTGGGGCCTGGAACTAGCCTGATGGATGGTGTTGGGGCCTGGGCCTGGCCTGATGGATGGTGTTGGGGCCTGGGCCTGGCCTGATGGATGGTGTTGGGGCCTGGGCCTGGCCTGATGGATGGTGTTGGGGCCTGGGCCTGGCCTGGTAGCTGGTGTTGGGGCCTGGGCCTGGCCTGGTAGCTGGTGTTGGGGGCTGGGCCTGGCCTGGTGGGTGGGGGTGGGGCCTGGGCCTGGCCTGATGGATGGTGTTGGGGCCTGGGCCTGGCCTGGTAGCTGGTGTTGGGGCATGGGCCTGGCCTGGTAGCTGGTGTTGGGGCCTGGACCTGGCCTGGTAGCTGGTGTTGGGGCCTGGGCCTGGCCTGTTGACTGGTGTTGAGGTCTGGATCTGGCAGCTGGTGTTGGGGCCTGGGCCTGGCCTGGTAGCTGGTGTTGGGGCCTGGAACTAGCCTGATGGATGGTGTTGGGGCCTGGGCCTGGCCTGATGGATGGTGTTGGGGCCTGGGCCTGGCCTGATGGGTGGTGTTGGGGCCTGGGCCTGGCCTGGTGGATGGTGTTGGGGCCTGGGCCTGGCCTGGTAGCTGGTGTTGGGGCATGGGCCTGGCCTGGTGGCTGGTGTTGGGGCCTGGACCTGGCCTGGTAGCTGGTGTTGGGGCCTGGGCCTGGCCTGGTAGCTGGTGTTGGGGCCTGGAACTAGCCTGATGGATGGTGTTGGGGCCTGGGCCTGGCCTGATGGATGGTGTTGGGGCCTGGGCCTGGCCTGATGGATGGTGTTGGGGCCTGGGCCTGGCCTGATGGATGGTGTTGGGGCCTGGGCCTGGACTGGTAGCTGGTGTTGGGGCATGGGCCTGGCCTGGTAGCTGGTGTTGGGGCCTGGACCTGGCCTGGTAGCTGGTGTTGGGGCCTGGAACTAGCCTGATGGATGGTGTTGGGGCCTGGGCCTGGCCTGATGGATGGTGTTGGGGCCTGGGCCTGGACTGGTAGCTGGCGTTGGGGGCCTGGGCCTGGCCTGTTGGCTGGAGTTGAGGCCTGGCCTGATGGATGGTGTTGGGGCCTGGGCCTGGCCTGGTAGCTGGTGTTGGGGCCTGGTCCTGGCCTGATGGATGGTGTTGGGGCCTGGGCCTGGCCTGATGGATGGTGTTGGGGCCTGGGCCTGGACTGGTAGCTGGTGTTGGGGCCTGGGCCTAGCCTGTTGACTGGTGTTGAGGTCTGGATCTGGCAGCTGGTGTTGGGGCCTGGGCCTGGCCTGGTAGCTGGTGTTGGGGCCTGGAACTAGCCTGATGGCTGGTGTTGGGGCCTGGGCCTGGCCTGGTAGCTGGTGTTGGGGCCTGGGCCTGGCCTGGTAGCTGGTGTTGGGGCCTGGGACTAGCCTGATGGATGGTGTTGGGGCCTGGGCCTGGCCTGATGGATGGTGTTGGGGCCTGGGCCTGGACTGGTAGCTGGTGTTGGGGCCTGGGCCTAGCCTGTTGACTGGTGTTGAGGTCTGGATCTGGCAGCTGGTGTTGGGGCCTGGGCCTGGGCTGGTGGCTGGTGTTGGGGCCTGGAACTAGCCTGATGGATGGTGTTGGGGCCTGGGCCTGGTCTGGTGGCTGGTGTTGGGGCCTGGGCCTGGGCTGGTAGCTGGTGTTGGGGCCTGGGCCTGGCCTGGTAGCTGGGGTTGGGGCCTGGACCTGGCCGGGTAGCTGGGGTTGGGGCCTGGGCCTGGCCTGTTGGCTGGAGTTGAGGCCTGGCCTGATGGATGGTGTTGGGGCCTGGGCCTGGACTGGTAGCTGGTGTTGGGGCCTGGGACTAGCCTGATGGATGGTGTTGGGGCCTGGGCCTGGCCTGGTAGCTGGTGTTGGGGCCTGGGCCTGGCCTGGTAGCTGGCGTTGGGGGCCTGGGCCTGGCCTGTTGGCTGGAGTTGAGGCCTGGCCTGATGGATGGTGTTGGGGCCTGGGCCTGGCCTGGTAGCTGGTGTTGGGGCCTGGGCCTGGCCTGGTCGCTGGTGTTGGGGCCTGGGCCTGGCCTGGTAGCTGGTGTTGGGGCCTGGGCCTGGCCTGTTGAGTGGTGTTGAGGTCTGGATCTGGCAGCTGGTGTTGGGGCCTGGGCCTGGCCTGATGGATGGTGTTGGGGCCTGGGCCTGGACTGGTAGCTGGTGTTGGGGCCTGGAGCTGGCCTGATGGATGGTGTTGGGGCCTGGGCCTGGCCTGGTAGCTGGTGTTGGTTCCTGGGCCTGGCCTGGTAGCTGGTGTTGGGGCCTGGGCCTGGCCTGGTAGCTGGTGTTGGGGCCTGGAACTAGCCTGATGGATGGTGTTGGGGCCTGGGCCTGGCCTGATGGTTGGTGTTGGGGCCTGGGCCTGGCCTGTTGGATGGTGTTGGGGCCTGGGCCTTGCCTGTTGACTGGTGTTGAGGTCTGGATCTGGCAGCTGGTGTTGGGGCCTGGGACTAGCCTGATGGATGGTGTTGGGGCCTGGGCCTGGACTGGTAGCTGGTGTTGGGGCCTGGGCCTGGACTGGTAGCTGGCGTTGGGGGCCTGGGCCTGGCCTGTTGGCTGGGGTTGGGGCCTGGCCTGATGGATGGTGTTGGGGCCTGGGCCTGGCCTGGTAGCTGGTGTTGGTTCCTGGGCCTGGCCTGGTAGCTGGTGTTGGGGCCTGGGCCTGGCCTGGTGGCTGGTGTTGGGGCCTGGAACTAGCCTGATGGATGGTGTTGGGGCCTGGGCCTGGCCTGATGGATGGTGTTGGGGCCTGGGCCTGGCCTGCTGGATGGTGTTGGGGCCTGGGCCTGGTCTGGTAGCTGGTGTTGGGGCCTGGGCCTTGCCTGTTGACTGGTGTTGAGGTCTGGATCTGGCAGCTGGTGTTGGGGCCTGGGCCTAGCCTGATGGATGGTGTTGGGGCCTGGGCCTGGCCTGATGGATGGTGTTGGGGCCTGGGCCTGGACTGGTAGCTGGTGTTGGGGCCTGGAACTAGCCTGATGGCTGGTGTTGGGGCCTGGGCCTGGACTGGTAGCTGGCGTTGGGGGCCTGGGCCTGGCCTGTTGGCGGGAGTTGGGGCCTGGCCTGGTGGATGGTGTTGGGGCCTGGGCCTGGCCTGATGGATGGTGTTGGGGCCTGGGCCTGGCCTGGTAGCTGGTGTTGGGGCCTGGAACTAGCCTGATGGATGGTGTTGGGGCCTGGGCCTGGCCTGGTAGCTGGTGTTGGGGCCTGGAACTAGCCTGATGGATGGTGTTGGGGCCTGGGCCTGGCCTGATGGATGGTGTTGGGGCCTGGGCCTGGCCTGGTGCTGGTGTTGGTTCCTGGGCCTGGCCTGGTAGCTGGTGTTGGGGCCTGGGCCTGGCCTGGTAGCTGGTGTTGGGGCCTGGAACTAACCTGATGGATGGTGTTGGGGCCTGGGCCTGGCCTGGTAGCTGGTGTTGGGGCCTGGGCCTAGCCTGATGGATGGTGTTGGGGCCTGGGCCTAGCCTGATGGATGGTGTTGGGGCCTGGGCCTGGCCTGATGGATGGTGTTGGGGCCTGGGCCTGGACTGTTGACTGGTGTTGAGGTCTGGATCTGGCAGCTGGTGTTGGGGCCTGGGCCTGGCCTGGTAGCTGGTGTTGGGGCCTGGAACTAGCCTGATGGATGGTGTTGGGGCCTGGGCCTGGCCTGGTAGCTGGTGTTGGGGCCTGGAACTAGCCTGATGGATGGTGTTGGGGCCTGGGCCTGGCCTGGTAGCTGGTGTTGGAGCCTGGGCCTGGACTGGTAGCTGGTGTTGGGGCCTGGGCCTGGACTGGTAGCTGGTGTTGGGGCCTGGGACTAGCCTGATGGGTGGTGTTGGGGCATGGGCCTGGACTGGTAGCTGGTGTTGGGGCATGGGCCTGGCCTGGTAGCTGGTGTTGGGGCCTGGACCTGGCCTGGTAGCTGGTGTTGGGGCCTGGGCCTGGCCTGTTGGCTGGTGTTGAGGTCTGGATCTGGCAGCTGGTGTTGGGGCCTGGGACTAGCCTGATGGATGGTGTTGGGGCATGGGCCTGGACTGGTAGCTGGTGTTGGGGCATGGGCCTGGACTGGTAGCTGGTGTTGGGGCCTGGGCCTGGACTGGTAGCTGGCGTTGGGGGCCTGGGCCTGGCCGGTTGGCTGGGGTTGAGGCCTGGCCTGATGGATGGGGTTGGGGCCTGGGCCTGGCCTGGTAGCTGGTGTTGGGGCCTGGGCCTGGCCTGGTAGCTGGTGTTGGGGCCTGGACCTAACCTGATGGATGGTGTTGGGGCCTGGGCCTGGCCAGGTGGGTGGTGTTGGGGCCTGGGCCTGGACTGGTAGCTGGTGTTGGGGCCTGGGCCTGGACTGGTAGCTGGCGTTGGGGGCCTGGGCCTGGCCTGTTGGCTGGAGTTGAGGCCTGGCCTGATGGATGGTGTTGGGGCCTGGGCCTGGCCTGGTAGCTGGTGTTGGGGCCTGGGCCTGGCCTGTTGACTGGTGTTGAGGTCTGGATCTGGCAGCTGGTGTTGGGGCCTGGGACTAGCCTGATGGATGGTGTTGGGGCATGGGCCTGGACTGGTAGCTGGTGTTGGGGCATGGGCCTGGCCTGGTGGCTGGTGTTGGGGCCTGGGCC